>OW026366.1:61322466-61774890 GCA_932273885.2 Leucozona laternaria
TTAAACGAACAAAATCAGACGAGACACCAAAAAGCAAAATAAGTAGTCGGCTGTAGGTATAATCAGCTGTGATCAGCTGTTCCCCAAATTTCCATCGGATAGTTTAGTATCGCGAAAATTTTAGGATAGCTTGGGATTTGTTTCTGACAACAGCTGATTGGTTTATCAGCTGAATTTTTCTATGCGATTACAACAACACAAACCTATCCGGATAGCTTTGGATAGTTTCCCGAACGCGGCCATTATTACAAAGCTATCCAGATCGCTTTAGATACAATCCTGAACGTGGCCCATTTCTTTCTCTATTTTAAGCATTGGACACAATTTGACACATTCACTGTAGTAGCCTTTTCTGTTGGTTTACAAAAAGAGTAAGAGGTTTTTTTTAAATGATTGTAGTGAATGTGTCCCATTAATTATAATTCATAATTATTTAAAAAAAAAAAGAAAAGAAGGGTGCCAAATTTTAAATTTATCAGTGCCAATGGGTGCCATAGTGCCAAACTCATTTGAAAGTGCCAGTTTGGCACTAAAGTGCCTGTTTCTGCAGCGCTGCTTCGTACCTTTTACATTTGGTTTGTTTCCCAACCAGAGGTCCGTTGATGGAGCAGAGATAATAAAATAAAGGGTCCGCCAAATATCTTGTTTTTTTTTTTGAAAATGGCGCAAAACATCGAGTGTAGCTTCGGCTGTGTGGCACGTAGCACCGTCCTGTTGAAACCAAATGTTGCCAATATCCTCCTCTTCAATTTTTGTGAACAAAAATTCGTTCAACATGGCCCGATAACGATTGCCATTGACTGTAACGGCCACTCCTTCCTCATTTTCGAAAAATGGCCCAATTATGCCTCTGGACCAAAATCCGCTTCAAACAGTGACTCGTTTTGGGTGTATCGGCTTTTCAATGTATGAGTGCGGGTTTTCTGTGCCCCAAATGCGACAATTTTGCTTGTTTACTACCCGCCAAGATCAAAATGAGCTTCATCTGAAAAGATGATTTTTTTGGCCAAATCGGCATCTTCTCTAAGCCGATCGCAGGCCCACTTAGCGAAGCTTATACACAACCATATTCGTTTCATCATCATCGTCGGCTCGACAACCGGGGTCCGGTCCTGGCCTCCTTCAACAAGTCTCTCCACCCATCCCGGTCTCGAGCCGCCGCCATCCAGTTGCGCACCCCAAGGCTCCGGGCGTCCTGGTCTACGCCATCTCTCCAGCGCAAGCATGGTCTACCACCTGTCGTCTACCATAGAATGTACCACAAAGAACTTTCCGAGCAGGTTCCTCTTCGCTCATGCGAGCTAGGTGCCCTGCCCACCGGAGTCTACCGAGCTTAATTTTTGTCACGATATCTGCTTCAAGGTAGATTGCGTACAATTCATGATTGTACCGTCTCCGGAATCGTCCTTCCTCACATATGGGCCAACAATTCTCCCTAAGACTTTTCTCTCGAACGCGGCTAAGAGGTCGGAGTGCCTTTTGCTAAGCACCCAAGTCTCGGATCCATATGTGAGTACTGGCAGGACCATGGTCCTGTACAGCAGCAGTTTTGAAGTTATGGTGAGATTTCTGGATTTGAAGAGCTTTGACAGACTATATAGTAGGCTCTGTTGGATTTGAGAAGCCGCCCGCGTATTTCTTCTTCTATATTGTTATCGGCTGCTACTATTGACCCAAGGTATTTAAAGGATTGCACCACTTCAAATTCGTGCTCCGCTACCTTGATTGTTTGACCAACTGTTCCTCTTGCATTCGACGCCACCATGTACTTTGTTTTACCTTCACTAATGTGCAGCCCCAGATTTTGTGCCGCCTGCTCGATCTGGATGAAGGAATTATGTACAGCTTGCTCAGTTCTTCCGATGATGTCGATGTCGTCTGCGTAAGCCAGTATCTGGCTGGACCTGTTGACGATGGTCCCTCTTGTTGCCGTGCCAGAGTCACGGATTGCTTTCTCCAACGCCAGGTTGAAGAGGAGGCAGGCCAAACCATCCCCTTGTCGGAGTCCATTAAAGATGTTGATTGGTTTGGATAGCAATCCGGCTATTTTTACTTGGCTTGTTACGTTGGTCATGGTCAACCTACATAGTCGTGTCAATTTATTTGGGATGCCGAATTCTCTCATGGCTTTGTAAAGTTCTACCCTGGCTATGCTATCGTAGGCGGCCTTAAAGTCTATAAACAGGTGGTATGTTGGGATGTTAAATTCTAGACATTTTTCCATCGCCTGCCTAAGGGTAAAGATCTGATCAGTTGTTGATTTGCCTGGAATGAAACCACACTGATATTGTCCGATGATGGTTTTAGCGTATGGGGTTATCCGGTCTTGTAGGATAGAGGAGAGTATCTTATAGGCGGTACTCAACAACGTGATACCTCTATAATTGCTGCACGTTGTGACATCTCCCTTCTTATGTATGGGGCAAATGATACCTTTTCGCCAGTCTTCTGGAATTTCTTCATGCTCCCACACGTGCACTATAATCTCATGAATTGCTTGACGTAAAGCTGGCCCACCGTGTTGAAATAGTTCGGCTGGTATACCATCGGCTCCCGGGGCTTTGTTTTTCTTTAGCCGGCCTATAGCCTTCTCAACCTCTTCTATGCTTGGTGGCGGCAACATAGGGTAGTCTTCTTGAAGTAGTGGAGCCTCCACTTCTGCAGTGAGCTGACCATTTAGCAATTCATTGAAGTACACTTCCCATCGCTCCAGTATGCTTTGAGGATCGGTGATCAGATTTCCCTCTCCGTCCTTGCAGTATGTGCAGCGTGGTGTGTACTGCGTCATGTTTCGGACGGATTGGTAGAACTTCCGCGCCTGGTGCGGACCTCGCTCTCGGCTTTTCTCTATTTCACAGATTATGTTCTTCTCCCAGGCTGATTTTTTCTGTCTGTGAAGCCGTTTTTCAATTCTTCTGAGCTCTTTATATTCGTCTTCGCGTGCCCGCGTTCTATGAGATTGTTGCATTGCTCGGTACGCAACATTCTTACGTTCAGTCGCTAGCTTGCATTCATCATCAAACCAGTCGTTCCGATTTCTACGACTGCTGCCTAAGATGGAGTTGGCAGTACTAATGACAGTATTCTTAAGGCGTGTCCACTTCTCATCTACGCCCAGCATACTGGCTCCAGGACTTACTCTACCCAGTTCTAGGGCGAGTCCTAACGCATTACCAAAGGTGTTACTGGTGTTTTCATTGCGCAGAGCAGCCGTGTTGATTCGAACCTGATCGGCGGATGCAATGCGTCTTCGCAAGGCAATCCGCCCTCGGAAAACCATACCAACAAGATAGTGATCCGAGTCGATATTGGCACCTCGGTACGTTCGTACCGTCATCAAGTTCGAGTAGTGGCGACGGTCTATCAACACGTGGTCAATTTGGTTACGAGTGACTCCATCAGGTGATACCCAGGTGGCTTTGTAGATATCTTTACGCGGGAACCTGGTACTCACAACGACCATGTTTTTCGATGCTGCCAATTCTAAGACTCGAAGTCCATTGTCATTAGTGTTCTCATGCAAACTATGGGTGCCTGCGTAATGCCTGAATACCGGCTCCCGACCTATTTTTGCATTCAAATCCCCAAGGATGACTTTTACGTCATACCTTGGACAGGCATTGAGGGCCCTCTCGACTTGTTCGTAGTAAGTCTCTTTTTCTTCGTCTGAGGACTCCTCCGTAGGTCCGTGAACGTTAATGAGGCTGATATTCTTAAATTTGCCTCGCACGCGAAGGGTGCATAGCCTTTCGCTTATAGCGTTAAAGCCGACGATGGCAGACTTCATTTTTTCGCCGACTAGGAAGCCTACCCCGAGCACATGGTGTTTTGTATGACAGCTGTAGTATAAGTCATAATCTTTCTTCTGTAGAACACCATTCCCTGTCCATCTTATTTCTTGAAGTGCTGTTATGTCAGCTTTATATTTTGACAGGGCATCGGCTAGCTGCTGAGCAGCTCGAGCTCTATAGAGCAATCGTACGTTCCATAAGAAAATTCGTAAATCGTTATTCCGTTTTCTTTGCGTGGGTTGTCGTCGTGAGATCAGTCCGTTTCCGAGGCTTGTTGCTGGTCTCGTAATTCTTCTTGTTTTACGGAACAGGGAATTAACCTGTTGCCAACCTGTGGAACCAGCCTGATCATATTAGCCAAACCTTTTTAAAGGCTTGTTTCTAGCGGCCGCCGCGAAGAGGCTATGATCACACTTCCACCAGTCCGAATATTTACGGCACGTGCATGTCTTCGTATGCTACATGTTATTCCCCCTATTCGGCTGATGGCTGACCGCGGAAGGATAAAACTAGTTATCTGTCAAATCAGACATGAGCTAAGTGTTACCATTCACGAAATAAGCACTAGTTGGAAAAAAAAAACGTTAGATGGCGGACCCTTTATATGCGACACAGAAAAGACTTTAAGTTAACGAATACTTTATTTGAATGAAGGTAGAACTAAAATAGGTGGAAGCTGTCGGAAGATTATGTCAAAACAAACCGAAAAGTAGCTTTCCGAATCGTCAATTTCGCAAGTCACTCATAATGCTCTTAGGTGGTTGAACGTGAGAAAACAAATTAGGTCTGTTTGGTATCTTTTTCAGCAAAATGTGTAAAACCTGTCAAAACACCAAAGTGAGAACGAATTTCTCAAAAATGGAGAAACTAACAAGAAAGTTAACAAACACATCGAACCACTTTTGTGTACAAAACGTCAGAATTTTACTCCTCACATCAACAGTTTATTCTGTTAAAAGTTTGGGTTTAATTTAAAAAAATGCAATTTTGTGAAAATTTGTGCAAATTCGCAAGAATTTCCCTGGGGACCCTGAAAGGTATCTTTCAGTGATGGATATATCGTTAACGGAAATAGATTCAACTTCAGACTCTGTACCTACAATATTCTACTCTTAAACCCTTCCGGGTCAAAATCGTGGCGGATATCGGCCTCATTTCTTTCGTTTGTTGTGATTCTTACTCTATTAAATAGTCTTGAATCTTAATATAAATGCACATCTTCGTTATGTGGTGTAATGTTAAGCAATTTGGTAGCATTTATATTATACCAAATATAAATAGTATAATTCAAATAAAAATCGTTACATTGGAATAAAAGAGCTTGACCAGAACAGACGTGTTTAATTTCATTGAAGTATTAATCTTTTTAGTGATAAAGTTATTAACAACAATTAATAACAACCAACAACACTACATTTGGCGACGAGGATAAAAAGGTAGATACGAGTTTTAGAACAAAAAAATTCTATTTATTAGTCCAATATGGACGGAGGTAGAATTCCATTTTTTAATCTCAACGAAGATGCCACCAATACTGGTGATCGCTAAAAAAAGTGGATTGCTAGTTTTGAAAATTTTCTTATCGCAAGCGATATCAGCAATATCGAAAGACAAAAGGCATTATTACTCCACTACGCAGGTGAAGACGTATTTGAAATTTTCCATAATTTACCTGAGCCGACGACAACAATAAAGGAAATCATCGTACAAAAAAAACTGTGGAAATGAATTGTTTTGAAATAGCGAAACAAAAGCTATTGCAATACTTTTCACCCAAAACGAATATCGAGTTCGAGATATTTTCCTTTCGGCAAGCAAAACAACATCAGAGCGAGACGGTTTGCCAATTTTATGCGAGGCTTTTAAAATTGAGCGCGAATTGTGATTTCTCAGACAGAAACAAAGAAATCAAGTCCCAAATAATTTGCACAACAACATCACATAGACTCCGAGATTTCGCTTTTCAAACAAAACCAACCCTTCAACGTCTGTTAGAAGAGGCGAAAACTATTGAGATGTCGGAGGAGCATACCATTAAAATTGAAGCGCAACAGCAACAAAGAACAGAACATCAGTGCAACCATATTGCAAGAGGGAGACAACATCAACACCCGAAACGCGCAAATCCAAACATTAAAGGCATCCAAAAACAACATTTGCCCAACAAGAAAGCTACGTGCAAGAACTGTGGTAATGACTGGCATTCTAACGGCATGCAAGAATGTCCAGCAAGAAATATCTTTTGCAATTTTTGCAAAAAGAAGGGACATTTTCCGAAAGTGTGCATGAAAACAAAAAACATATCGAATACTCTGAGAACTAACAACTTAACACAAACCGATAACGAAACAGAAGAATTAGTATTCAACCTTAACGATACAAACCACACATTGCCCACAGTAACAATCCACATCAACAAACAGCCAACAAGTTTCACAATAGACACCGGAACAATAATATGCGACAATGTATACAACAAATTAACAAACAAACCAGCACTTACAAAACACACAGGAAAAATAGTTCCATACAACTCAAAATCGTCATTGCCCATAATAGGAAAATTCAGCGCTAATTTAACATTCAAACATCATTCCATAGTCGAAACAATTTATGTAATAGCAAGTCAAGCATCATCAATACTCAGTTACAACGCATCTAAAGAACTCAACATAATCCACATAGTCCAACATTTAACAAACAACATAAATCTAAACATCAAACAGAAGTATCCAGAGGTATTCAGAGGAACTGGAAAGCACAACCAACACAAAGTTCATCTTTTCATCGACAAAGATGTTCCACCAGTCGCACAACGTTATCGCCGGATTCCTATCCATCTACGACCTGCCGTTGAAGACGAGATCAATCGCCTACTCAAAGCAGACCTTATCGAAAAAGCAACGGGTCCAACACCTTGGGTATCACCAGTGGTAATAGTACCAAAACCCCATAACCCAACTGCTATTCGAATGTGCATTGATATGCGAGCTGCCAACAAGGCCATTCAACGTGTTAGGAAAGTAACACCTACACTACAAGACATCATAACAAGTCTTAATGGCACAACAGTTTTCAGCAAGATCGATCTGAACGAAGGGTATCATCAAATCGAGTTGGGCGAGGAGTCGCGCTTTATCACAACATTCAACACACACTGTGGAGTCTACAGATACAAAAGATTGAACTTCGGAGTGAACACAGCAGCAGAAGAGTTTCAGGATATCATTCGACAAACTCTCAACAACATTAAAAACGTTCTAAACGTGAGTGACGATATTTTTATATTTGGAAAAACACAAGCCGAACATGACACAGCACTGGAAGAGGTATTACAACGACTCAAAGCAAACAATCTGACCGTCAATGAGAAAAAGTGCGTGTTTAGTCAACCCCAGCTAAAGTTTTTCGGTTTTGTGTTCTCCAAAGACGGCATCCAACCAGATCCAGATAAAGTTGCAGTCTTCGAAAAGCTCGAAACACCGAATAACGTTTCGGAAGTTCGAAGTATCCTCGGAATGTTGAATTTTGCTTTGCCCTTTCTTCCTGAACTGGCAACTCATACTCAACCACTGAGAGAGTTGATTAAAAAAACAAAGAGTTCATCTGGCAGAAAAAGCACGAGGAGGCTCTAACATTCCTTAAAAAGCTAATGGGAGATGCATCAAAACTTTCCTACTATGATGTCAAAAAAGCAACGCATCTGCACGTCGATGCCGGTCCCGAAGGTCTTTCTGGTATCCTATCTCAGTATTACAACAAAAGATATGAGATAGTTGCATAAGCATTTTTCGAAATACGTTATCCAAACCAACAAGCAGAATCGAACGTCTACTACTCAAAACACAAGAGTTCAGTTTCAACATACAACATCAACAAGGAAGTTCAAATCCTGCAGACTCTTTTTCTCGACATCCAAATAACAAAAATAGCAACAGTCACAACAAAAACAACGAAGTAGAACAGTATGTAAATTTCATAGTACACAATTCACTACCCAAAGCAATTTCACTGCAAACAATACAACAAGAAACGGAAAAAGATTCCACTTTGCAACTGCTCATCAAAGCGATTTCAACTAACAACTACATTATATGGAATTGCAAAGAAATTTCGCGCTATAAAGGAGTACGACAAGAACTTTGCCTAGCCGAAGGATGTGTACTAAAAGGATCATAGATAATTATGCCCCAGAAGTTAGTCAAAAGTGCAATCGCCCTAGCACATAAATCCCATATGGGGATAGTTAAAACAAAACAACTGCTGAGGACAAAAATCTGGTTTCCTGACCTCGACAAACAAGTCGAAAACATTGTGTCACAGTGTCCCATCTGCCAAGTGGTAAACAATCAACACAACCGTGAACCACTTTTGATAGTCGAGCCAGCATCAACACCATTTGAAAAAGTGTCAATGGATTTCGCTGGACCACTTCCGAACGGGAAGTATTTACTCATTTTGGTTGATGAATATTCCAAGTATCCATTTGTCGAACAAATCAATTCTACAAAGTTCATCGAAGTGAAGAAAGTCTTGATGAAGAGTTTCACAGCGTTCGGTACACCACTGAATTTAAAATCGGACAACGGACCACCATTCAGTAGTCATGATTTGGAGGAATTTATGACACAGCATAACATAAAGCACCACAAAACAACACCATATTGGCCAGAGGCAAACGGAGCAGCCGAACGAATGGTTAAAACAATAAAAAAATCATTGATTTCTTCTGAGTTGGAGCACTCAAATTGTTTCACCCAACTGGACATGTTTCTTATGGACTACAGGTCAACTCCGCAAACAACAACAGAAGTTTCTCCGTTTGAATTGATGTTCAACAGGAAGATGAACAATTTCCTTCCACAACTGAAAACTAAAACGTACAAAATGAATAACAAAGAACAAAAAAATAAATTGGAAAATAAAGCATATGCAGATTTGAGAAGACATACAAAACCATCCACTTTCAAAATCGGAGACGAGGTCCTGTGTAAGCAGAAGAAGTTAAACAAGTTAACTCCGCCGTACAATCCTGTTCCGATGAAGATCATCAGAATAATCGGTTCGCAGATCTGGGCCAAGAGAGAAGGAGAAGATTAAATGATTGTAAGAAATTCCTCGTTTTTCAAACATTTCACAAAGCAATATCAAGTAGATCTCAAACGAAAAGAAATTATATTACTTACCCATCAACAAATCAGGAAAAACATTTTGAAGAAATCCAAAATCATGCATCTGAGAATTTAATTCAAGATTATTCAACATCAACACCAGCTGATTTTGACATTGACGACAACACAGGAAACAGGAATGTAGTTGAGGACATTGAAGTTTTCACGACACCTCCTATTTCGCCGCAGCAATTAAGTTGTGAACACAAGCGAAGCACCAGGTGCAAGAAGCCGCTACGTTTTCAAGATTACGTTTTGGAATAAGTTTGTTACAAAAAAATCAATGTAAATATTTTGTATATTTATTTTAATTAAGTTTTAATATTAAGTAAAGGAGGAAATGTAATGTTTAAGCAATTTAGTAGCATTTATATTATACCAAATATAAATAGTATAATTGGCGTACGTGCAAACGATTCAAATAAAAATCGTTACATTGGAATAAAAGAGCTTGACCAGAACAGACGTGTTTAATTTCATTGAAGTATTAATCTATTTAGTGATAAAGTTATTAACAACAATTAATAACAACCAACAACACTACATGTGGGTCAGAGCTGCCTCTTAACTATTCTATTAACTATACTTATAATAATAATATTATTATTTTAAGTTAATTTTCAGATTATTTTACCAAAAGCGAAAACTCAAAAATTGTTTTAAAAATCACAGCTAAATGACAAAATTAACTTTTTCAACTAATTATCAATTTTCGTAAATAATTCGTCCTCTACTACACATAAAAGCCGTGTTTTTTTGTAAGCCCGGAGGAAATTGGTCGAAAAAAATGACGTCCTGTCCTGCAATTTACGTGTTAAATGCAACAACAAATAATCTCCTTCGGGCTTAGCTAAGCGCGGAGAATTCTCGGGGCTTAAATTAAGCACGGAGAAAAACTGTGCTACCGGTGTGAATTGCATATTTGTTATCGATAGTTTGTAGCGAAACTCCATTTTGTTTCTGTAATACTACATTTTTACCGAGCACTAAGGCCAGGCGCGCACATGCAACTAAACAGTTTGGTTGCAATTTTGAGCACTATGGGATTATATGAGAGTCCGCGCACATAGTACTCTCGAAGATTTACCATATTTATTTAAATCTCCTCAAAAGAATATTTAAAATAATAAGAGCGTTGTATAAACAACGGATTCAGTTAAAAAAATTTCAAAATATTTATTGTTAATTTACGAACTATATCTATCTACATATGTATATATGATTCGCATAAGGTGTGACAAAACGCTAGAGCATGTAGGTTGGGTCGAGACAAGAAAAAAACATACGGGAGGGGGAATCTTTTCCTCCCGCTTAGCTAGGAGGGATAATTTTCTAAAAAATGGAATTAAAACAGAAACAAAATTATGAAAAAACAATGGTTGCACTCACAATGCCATGCTACACTTTTTTCATTTTCTGTAATGTTGTTGTTTTTAAAAAATTAGTTCTTAAACTCAAAATTTTGAAATTTTTTTTTAAAAAAGTTGTTCAAACTAATAGGCGCATATTCATAGTCACTTTTAAACTCCAGTTTTTCTTAGACTGGGGTTTATTCAATGTTATTTAGATAGGATAAACCCAGGTCTAAGATAAACTGGAGTTCAAAAGTGACTATGAATATGCCCCATATTGTTCAATATTTAACGTTATTAAGTAGTATTTTTGTTTTTAATTTTCAACGCTCTTATTAATTTTAAGTCCAAACACCAAACAATAGATGTTAAAATCTCTTCTAGTTCTTTAGAAAATTGAAATCAACTGAAATAAAATTCCCTTAATTTTACTGCAATCCAATGCTTAAGTTGCTTAAAGATCCTATTTTCACTAGGCACACAGGTAGTAAAACAGATTTAGTTATTTTCAATTTTCTCAAAAAGTAAAAGACATTTAAGCATCCGGTTTTCTGTTTTTACTAAAAACTAAAAAAAACTTTGAATTTGGAAAACATAATAAGTAGGTACCTAATTACGTAAAATTTTGAAAAAATTGGTTTGGAATTTATTTTTCAAACTTTTGAGTTTTTAATGTCGTTTTCGAGTGGATGTTCGGAGCTACTCCTTTTTCACTCCAGATTTTCCATTCTCGATAGGATTGGAACAGTTTCGAAATCTAACCGAAAACGACATAAGAATACAAAAACAGCTTTATTTGAAAACAAACAAAAGAAAAGATTTCTGGCTTTTCAAAAGATATCATGGCATTGTGAATTTAACTGTTGTTTTTTAATAAAACAACATAAAGATATCATAATATCATGCATCTTTAATTTGTGGATACAAACAGAATGTTAACCACAAGAGCATGTGCATATTTTTTAAATTAAAATTGAAAAAATCTAACAAATATGAAATTTGCACGACAAAATAATAATTAAATTTTCTTGGATATTATTTGAAATCTGAGCATAGCCCCTTAGCCCACCCTCCGTATGTAATAATATGTACCTATCTAATAATAAGTATCTACAATCTAACTACTATGTATCACCATTATAATATAAGAACACAGCAACACTAATGTATCTGCAGTATCTATAAGAACACAGCAACACTAATGTATCTGCAGTATCTATAAGAACACAGCAACACTAATGTACGCTATTAAAATATATTATGTATGTGTGCATCATCCAGTTGTAGCATTTTCTTGTTTAGTCTTGTGAGTTGTAACGGAACCAAGTGGACGCTAATAAAGATTGAAAAGAAATTATTTTTAAAACGAATTGTATTTTAAACATTAAAACATGGTGTCAGAAGTGAAACTTCTTAAAATTTAATGAAAAGTCATTTAAATTAACATTCGTTCTACTGAACACGAAAAACATTTATTAAAAAAAAAAAACAGTAATATACTTGTGTTGTGCTACGAACAAAATTTCGTGCATATAAAATGTCGATGAATGATGATGTACGCCCGCCCATAGCGCCACTGGATGGATTAAATCTTGCAACAGACTGGCCTCGGCTTAAGCAACGATTCTGGATATATATGCGATCACATGACAAAATGGAAAAAACAGAAGTGGAAAAAGTATCCATATATCTATGGCTAGTTGGAGAACGTGGGATTCAAATTTTCAATTCAATATTTCCAAACGATGGAGACATCAACGGATTATTTGTGGCTCTTGTAGTACCACCCGAAGGAGAACAGCCTCAACAATTGTTTTCCCTAAACATTGTGCTCGCAGCTTTCCAAGGATATTGTATGCCACAGAGAAACCTGGCAATGGAATCTTTTAAATTCCATACAATTATTCAGAAAGAAAAACAACCGTTCGGCGAATTTGAGACGGAGCTTCGCACTCAAATTCAACATTGTGCATTCGAATGCGAGCAATGTCAAGCACCGTATTTCGAACGAATGCTGCGTGACCGAATCATTGTCGGTGTGCAAGATAAATCATTGCAGCTTAAATTACTTGGCCATAGAGAGGATTCACTCCAGCAAGTCGTCGAAACATGCAAGGCGTTTGAAGCTGCAGGGGCCTATAACACAATACATAAAGTGCTTGTTGAACAAGTGAAATTCAACAACTGTTGAAAATTTGTGTAACACGTAACAACAAGTCTCGGGGATTTATAACAATTGTTTTGGCATATTGCAACAAGTGGGAAATTTCACAAATCCGCCATTTCTGTAACTGGAAACAACAAGAGTTAAAAAAAGAGAGAATAAACTTGTTGAATTGTTGATAAATTTCAACCGAGGATCGGAAACTTGTTCGAAGTCAACAAGTCAGGGTTTATCAAGTAAAAGGGTCGGGTAGCTTGTTTAAAATTAATTTATTTAATGTAAAGAAAAATTTGAATATCTTTGCATTGGTTTGGATCTGGATCTCGACTTATAAAATCAAATACGAGATAATCACACGAGCTAAGTTTCCTGTATTTACCCTTGCTGTACTGTTATTTTTGGTGTTATCTACATTGGCTTTCACAAATATTTTGTTTTACTTTTTGGAAATATATTCTTTCTTTCTATACTTATCATGGCACATTTCTTACAATTTTGACAAGAAACATCACTTAAGAAGGTCCAATCTTTTCCATCAGGAACTATGTTCAAACTCTTTGACAACAAAATTATCTCCCACCATTAATCACTTTTATTGGTTTCAGTCAATAAATCAGAGAAAGCACCGAAAAGAATATGTTCGTTTTCTCTTATCTTAGACAAAATGCTTACTTTTTTTTCTTGCGGAATTTTACGACTCTTCATATAAGACTTAATTATTCAACTGGTTCAACAAGTTGAGGGACATTTTTGCTATTGACAATTGCTACTGTTTTTGTTGTGTTACAGAAATGATCTTCACTTGTTGAACAAACGTAGTTGAACAAGAATTTGTTGACAAGTTTACTTGTTGTTCTGTGTTATAGGCCCCAGATATGAACAAGAGGGAACTAGAGAAAAAGCAGCAGTCAACAATTAACGCGGTGGAAGAGCAGCTTTTAGTTAACCCATCCTCAGCTGATGCAGTCCAGAAAGCACTTTTTTCTTTCAACTGTGGCCAGCCATACAATGGACAACATCGTCAAGTTTGTCCTGCAAAAAACATCGTGTGCAATGACTGCCATAAGAAGGGGCACTTTGCCAGATTTTGTCATCAAAGCAAGAGACGAGGAGCAGCTCGACCAGACCGAGCTTCATCATCAACGAAATCCATTAAGCCGATTATATGGAATGAATTAGGTAAAAATTATAATTATAATTTAGATTTAGTTGATGATGCACACTCACCTAAAAATTGTGTTAACATGGTTGATTATTGTTTAAATACTTCCAGAGTGAATTCTGATGATAGGCGCGTTGAAAGTTGGTACAAAAATTACGAAATTCAAGGAATAACAATTAGGTTCAAGTTAGATACTGGGGCTGATGTCAGCTGTATACCAAAACGATCTATCAAACATGTTCCTTTAAATAAAATGATTAAAACAAAATCTGTAGTGACTGATTATAGTTCAAATAAACTTGATTTATTAGGCACAGTAGAACTTGATTGTTTTGATTCAACAAAACAAGTGAGCCACAAGGCATCTTTTCATGTTGTTGGTGATGCATACGAGCCATTACTTGGCTTGCCTGAATGTCTTTCATTTGGTTTAATTAAACGAATAGCCACTCTTCAGTCTCTACCTGATTTGAAAGAGAAATTCATTGCTCAAAATAGTAAGATATTTGAAGGTTTGGGAAAACTACCTGGCAAGTGCTCAATACTGTTAAAGGAGAACTCAGTGCCTTCACTTAAGTATAGGAAGCGGATCCCGTTTAGTCTGACAGCCAAATTGAAGGGTTTGATTAAGGATATGGTTAACCAAGATATTTTGGCACCGGTTGACTATCCGACCGATTGGGTGCATAATATGCACATTGTAGAAAAGAAAGATGGATCACTGCGTATTTGTTTAGATCCTAGACCATTGAACGCCTGTATAAGGCGTGAACATTTTCTTATTCCAACTTCTGAGGATATTTTAAGCCGTATGTCTGGCCAAAGTATTTTCACTGCGCTTGACTGCAGTAACGGGTTTTGGCAAATGGAGTTGGATGACAGGTCATCTGATATGACAATGTTTATGACCCCGTTCGGTCTTTATAGATGGAAGCGCGTTCCATTTGGCCTCAACTGCGCCCGGAAATGTTCCAAAAGAAAATGATGCAAATATTTGGTGATATTGAAGGCGTTGACGTTTATTTTGATGACATTCATATCGGGGCATCTGATGAGGCTTCTCATGATGCGATTTTATCAAAAGTAATTGAGCGAGCAGAAAAAAACAGGGTCAAATTTAACAAAGAAAAAATAAAATATCGTAAAAAAGAGGTAAAGTTTATGGGCTACATAATAGCTCATGGTCAAATCAAACCCGATTTAAAATATATTCGAGCTATAACTGATATGCCAAATCCTAGTAACAAGTCAGATGTAATGCGTTTGCTCGTTCTTTTTAAGTACTTATCAAAATTCATTCCTAACTTGTCCCGACGATCTGCAAACCTGAGGGAATTAACGAAAAATGGTGTGGAGTGGAAATGGACTGAAATACATCAGGTTGAATTAAATGATTTGATAAAATCGATAAGTTCAACACAAGTCCTTGCAACATTTGATCAAAATAAACCAATAGTAATACAGACTGATAGTTCAAAGGATGGATTGGGGAGTGTTTTGTTTCAGGAAGGCCAGCCTATTGCTTACGCTTCACGTAGCCTAACGGCCACAGAACAAAAATGGGCTCAGATTGAAAAAGAGTTACTGGCCGTCGTTTTCGCCTGCGAACGTTTTCATCATTTTATTTATGGCCGTGACTTTACTGTTCAGTCCGATCACAAGCCTTTAGAAACATTAATAAAACGCGAAATTGATGATGTCACTGCTAGACTTCAGCGGATGTTTTTGCAGCTGCTTAAATATCCGCACTTAACAATTGTTTACACTCCTGCTAGTAGAATGCTCGTTGCGGACTGTCTGTCTCGTGCAGCCTTGTCAGAACTTGATTCTGGGTATAAAGAGCTTGACCATATGATACATACTCTGACAAGGCGAGTATGTTTGTCGGATGAAAATTATAAATTGTACGTTGAAATGTTAAAAGTTGATGAACAGCTTATTCGCATAGTAAATTTTGTTGTAGATGGTTGGCCCTCATATCACCAATTAGATGATTTCAGTCAAATCTTTCACAGATTTAAAAGCGATTTACACTATGAAAATAACTTGTTGTTCAAAGACCATAGGCTCATCATTCCAAGGCAATTGCAATCAAAAATATGCAAGTCGCTTCATATTGCTCACTTAGGAATTGAAAAGACGTTAGCCCGGGCACGCATGCACTAATTTTGGCCAGGCATGACAAGTGACGTTTCAAAACTTGTCACAAGTTGTATTGTCTGTGAACAGTTTAAAAGAAGTAACCAAAAGGAGCCTCTTTTGCAGAATGAAGCTCCTGATTATCCATGGCAGCAGGTTTCCATGGATCTTTTCGAGTATGCTGGGCGAGATTATATAGCTTTGATTGACTCGTATTCAGGTTATATTTGTTGCGAGCGACTATTAAACAAAAAATCAGGTAATATTATTCAAATTTTAACAGACATATTATTTAATCGTATCGGATATCCTACAGAAATACGTGCCGATAATAGCCCATTCGGTTCTCGAGAATTCGAAAACTTTGCGAATGATGCAAATTTAGTGTTCAAATACTCTAGCCCCCATTACGCACAAAGTAACGGTTTAGCGGAAAAAGGGGTCGCTATTGCGAAAAACATTTTGAAACGTTGCTATGAAGAAAATTTGGTAGCTGATTTCCCATATCGAGTATTAGAATACAATGCAACAGCTGTTGCAAGCATGAAAACAACACCTGCTAAATTATTTTTTGGTCGCCAAATCAAAACAAAATTGCCAGTGACAAATAAATCATTACATCGCGCAGACATTGAAGAGTCGGTTGTTCAAGATAAAATTGAAAAGAAGCGTAAGAATCAAATGCAATACTACAATCATCACGCAAAACCTTTGCCGGTTTTAAAAGTAGGTGATCAAATCATGTTCAAAAAAAATAGTAAGGAATGGTTTTATGGAAAAATTCATCACCGAGTTAATGATCGCTCCTATGTAATGATCGACAACTTTGGAAAATTTTTCCGTAGAAATCGCAAATTTATAACAAAAACTACAAATAATATGCAAAAACCAAGCGAATTCATCTTAGAAGAAGACATGAACATAGATTTAGATAACAAAGTTAGCAGTCAGCCTAATTTAAGTCGCACGAACCATAGTTTAAGCCCGTCAATTCCGACTTCTGTCAAAGCTGAACAATCAGAATTAGTAAGTGAACCATTAGTTAATGTCAATGAGAGTGAGCGGGAAAGCCCTGGTAGTCATTATAGCGATAGAAATGTTGAACCCGAATCTATAAATATTGAACCTTTTAGAACTCGACATGGACGAGTAATTGTTCCACCTAAAAGATATAGAGATTAAGAGATGTCACTATTAAGATTCACACATTTTGATTGATATTTAAGAAATAAAACTATGTAATTAATGAATTAAAACTCACATAAGTCTAAAATTGTTATAAAAAAAAAGAAGAAAAAATGTAATACATATTATTATTGCTAAAAAAAAAAATTGTGTGAGTGCCGGGTCTCACGGTTAATATGTGTAAACATCAACGTGCGCGGATCCAAAGCGGACTTGTTTTTGCTTGAAGAGGATCTTAAGATTTTTTTCACTGAACTCACCCATCCTAGTATGCAGATCGTAACGTTGCACACCGTAACGTTGCACGACGTAACGTTGCACACGAACGTTCACGTTTTTTTTTCACTCTACCGCCAGCATAGATGTTTACACATCAAAAATTGAAAACAAAAAAGCGTGTAATAATATGTACCTATCTAATAATAAGTATCTACAATCTAACTACTATGTATCACCATTATATTATAAGAACACAGCAGCACTAATGTATCTTCAGTATCTCTAAGAACACAGCAACACTAATGTACGCTATTAAAATATATTATGTATGTGTGCATCATCCAGTTGTAGCATTTTCTTGTTTAGTCTTGTGAGTTGTAACGGAACCAAGTGGACGCTAATAAAGATTGAAAAGAAATTATTTTTAAAACGAATTGTATTTTAAACATTAAAACACCGTACGCTAGTGCTACCTAAATATGCATGTATTTATTTGTTTTAATGAATGTTTAGGCAAAAACATTCCATATTGACAGTATACAAATTAAACGCAAATCATTATAGGTTATACCTAAATTCATTGGTATATAGGTTTTCACTAAGAGAAACCAAACCCTTTGTAGCTACCTAGCTACCTATAAGAGACCCCCTCCAATGCGCTAAAACAAATATATTTTCGCAGCTCGGATAGGTATACCTACTAACAATTAATATAGGTAGGTATAAAAATATTAAAATCTAATTCCTGTTAAGCCTCAAGTCCTGGCTATGCATGCATATTATGTTGATCTGATCGCTTAAAACGCCCTTAATGCAAAATTTAAAAAAAACTAGAAAAGGAGTTTCAATTGATGATGTGTTCCTATACCAAAAGTTAAGGAAATCCGTCCATCCCTTTGGGCTCTACCTACTTAAATATGGTGGCACAGACTGACTGACAAACTAACGAAAAGCAATTCTTTAAATCACGTCAATGATAATTTTGATCAAAACCACGAAATTACATAAACGAAATGAAAAGGAGTTAAAATCCATTCCAACTCATTTTTCTAAATTTGAATTGAATTTTATTTCATTATAAAGATCGACTAAACTCAAGAAAATAAAAATAAAATCCAGGAATATACATACCTACATATATTTACATAATCATGTAGGTATTTCATTACCTACCCTTTTTTCTCAACAAAAGATCAAAAACACTCTATATAATGGGTGATTCTTTAAGAGGTTTAGAACTTTTTAAAAAAAAAAAACACAAAAAATTCGAAAAAATGAATGAAATATTTATTTGAATCGATAGTTTGAACCTTGCAATTTAATGTTTAAAGATAATTTCATGCAAATGTTGACCGCGGCTGCGTCTCAGGTAGCCCATCCGCTGAGTCCAATTTTGGCATACTACTCGAATGAATGCATGGATGTTGGCTTCCAGTGCGTCAATCGAAGCGGGCTTGTCCCTATAGACATAAGCCTTGACATACCCCCACAAAAAATAATCTAATGGTGTCAAATCGCACGATCTAGGCGGCCAATTGACCGGCCCGAAACGTGAAATTAACTGTTCACCAAACTCGCCTCGCAATTGCGCCATTGTTTCGCGTGCTGTGTGGCATGTGGCACCGTCTTGTTGAAACCACATATCATGCAAGTCAAGAACTTCCATTTCGGGCAAAAAAAAGTTTGTTATCATCGCTCGGTAGCGATTCGCATCATCTTTGAAGAAATATGGCCCAATAATGCCGCCGGCCCATAAACCGCACCAAACAGTGGCTTTTTCGGGATGCATTGGTAGCTGTTGCAATGCTTCTGGCTGATCTTCACTCCAAATGCGGCAATTTTGCTTATTTACGTACCCATTCGCTATTGCGGGGTCGCTATTGCGAAAAACATTTTGAAACGTTGCTATGAAGAAAATTTGGTAGCTGATTTCCCATATCGAGTATTAGAATACAATGCAACAGCTGTTGCAAGCATGAAAACAACACCTGCTAAATTATTTTTTGGTCGCCAAATCAAAACAAAATTGCCAGTGACAAATAAATCATTACATCGCGCAGACATTGAGGAGTCGGTTGTTCAAGATAAAATTGAAAAGAAGCGTAAGAATCAAATGCAATACTACAATCATCACGCAAAACCTTTGCCGGTTTTAAAAGTAGGTGATCAAATCATGTTCAAAAAAAATAGTAAGGAATGGTTTCATGGAAAAATTCATCACCGAGTTAATGATCGCTCCTATGTAATGATCGACAACTTTGGAAAATTTTTCCGTAGAAATCGCAAATTTATAACAAAAACTACAAATAATATGCAAAAACCAAGCGAATTCATCTTAGAAGAAGACATGAACATAGGTTTAGATAACAAAGTTAGCAGTCAGCCTAATTTAAGTCGCACGAACCATAGTTTAAGCCCGTCAATTCCGACTTCTGTCAAAGCTGAACAATCAGAATTAGTAAGTGAACCATTAGTTAATGTCAATGAGAGTGAGCGGGAAAGCCCTGGTAGTCATTATAGCGATAGAAATGTTGAACCCGAATCTATAAATATTGAACCTTTTAGAACTCGACATGGACGAGTAATTGTTCCACCTAAAAGATATAGAGATTAAGAGATGTCACTATTAAGATTCACACATTTTGATTGATATTTAAGAAATAAAACTATGTAATTAATGAATTAAAACTCACATAAGTCTAAAATTATTATAAAAAAAAAGAAGAAAAAATGTAATACATATTATTATTGCTAAAAAAAAAAAAAAAAAAAAAAAATTGTGTGAGTGCCGGGACTCACGGTTAATATGTGTAAACATCAACGTGCGCGGATCCAAAACGGACTTGTTTTTGCTTGAAGAGGATCTTAAGATTTTTTTCACTGAACTCACCCATCCTAGTATGCAGATCGTAACGTTGCACACCGTAACGTTGCACGACGTAACGTTGCACACGAACGTTCACGTTTTTTTTTCACTCTACCGCCAGCATAGATGTTTACACATCAAAAATTGAAAACAAAAAAGCGTGTAATAATATGTACCTATCTAATAATAAGTATCTACAATCTAACTACTATGTATCACCATTATATTATAAGAACACAGCAGCACTAATGTATCTTCAGTATCTCTAAGAACACAGCAACACTAATGTACGCTATTAAAATATATTATGTATGTGTGCATCATCCAGTTGTAGCATTTTCTTGTTTAGTCTTGTGAGTTGTAACGGAACCAAGTGGACGCTAATAAAGATTGAAAAGAAATTATTTTTAAAACGAATTGTATTTTAAACATTAAAACACCGTACGCTAGTGCTACCTAAATATGCATGTATTTATTTGTTTTAATGAATGTTTAGGCAAAAACATTCCATATTGACAGTATACAAATTAAACGCAAATCATTATAGGTTATACCTAAATTCATTGGTATATAGGTTTTCACTAAGAGAAACCAAACCCTTTGTAGGTACCTAGCTACCTATAAGAGACCCCCTCCAATGCGCTAAAACAAATATATTTTCGCAGCTCGGATAGGTATACCTACTAACAATTAATATAGGTAGGTATAAAAATATTAAAATCTAATTCCTGTTAAGCCTCAAGTCCTGGCTATGCATGCATATTATGTTGATCTGATCGCTTAAAACGCCCTTAATGCAAAATTTAAAAAAAACTAGAAAAGGAGTTTCAATTGATGATGTGTTCCTATACCAAAAGTTAAGGAAATCCGTCCATCCCTTTGGGCTCTACCTACTTAAATATGGTGGCACAGACTGACTGACAAACTAACGAAAAGCAATTCTTTAAATCACGTCAATGATAATTTTGATCAAAACCACGAAATTACATAAACGAAATGAAAAGGAGTTAAAATCCATTCCAACTCATTTTTCTAAATTTGAATTGAATTTTATTTCATTATAAAGATCGACTAAACTCAAGAAAATAAAAATAAAATCCAGGAATATACATACCTACATATATTTACATAATCATGTAGGTATTTCATTACCTACCCTTTTTTCTCAACAAAAGATCAAAAACACTCTATATAATTATATAGAGTGTTTTTGCACAAGATACAACAACAAAGCACAAGGCACAGAACCATTGAATAAATATAAATAGAAGGTGACACCTGGGGAAAACTCCGCTAAGGTTTTGGGTGGTCGCTGCTGTCGCATAAAAAAATATGCCAGGTTTGTGAATTTAATAAAATAAACTTCCTTAATTATTATTCCCATTCATGTATTTGAATGGGAATTTTTCACTAATGCTATGGTAACGAATGTTGTGTTTTATTTTGTATTCATATTTGTGTACATTTCTATGGAAACGGATGTGACTGTGTTAGGTCTGAAATTTTGAATTTTTATTGGATTATTTATGTATGTATGTATGTTTTAATTTATTTATGAGGATGAAAATCATTTTCGTTATGATTTCAATTCTTTACTGAAATCAAAACAGGAACTAACTACCTACATATATGTATGTACATTTTATATTGATTTTCATTTAAATCTGCATATCTATACTCAGATAACTTAAGTTCTTCTGATATGATCTTTAAGGTAAAGGTCTCAAAATGCAAGAAATATAACAAGATACATTTTGGTAGGTAAGACAATATTTTGTGGGTCAGTATATGAGGGAAAGAGAGAGGTTGGGTAACCATAATTTGCAAACGCCGAGGGCTGAAGAAAACTACCTATGTACATACATATTGTAATTTATAACAATCCTTTTGATAAGTTTATAAACCAAGAACCAGGGCATAGTGACTTGCAAATATGCATAAATCAATCCTGTGCGTGTCTGCCATATCATTAGAAAATATGAAGGTACTTTACAGATCTTCAATGTCAAGGTCTCAAAACACTAAAATGTTAACGAATTAGTATTTTTAAAAAGAGAAAAGCTACAAAAATATAGACTAAATGCAATGACATGTTTTTAGTTTGCATGGTAAATGCATTTTGAAAAATAAAGGGACAAAATATTATTTTTAAAGTTAAATAAAATATATAAGTTACTTAATGCAAGATGAATCGCAAAAGATTCGTCAAAAATATGAATTGTGTTTACCGGCGTAAGACATTTTTTTCCGTTTGCCAAAAAACACATTTCCAAAAATGCGTGTTAAATTAAGAGTATTTTTCACAAAAGTTTTTAGTCCAAGAAGTCTGTTATTAAAGTTGCATTTTCAATAAAATTTGTAGACATAACAGTTGTAGAGAGAACAATACAAAAAAAATTGTATTTCTGTCAAATTTTCCAAAATATTCTCGAAGCTTCGGTATCTATAAATCAGTTCAATGACAATCAGAAAGTCAAAAATCAATGGTTTTTAAACTGTTGTAGGGCGATTATGTCATATTTCGAATATGGAAGTCTATATTAAAGAAAGTGTTAAAAGGCCCTTAGATACCATCAAGTCCCAAAAAATTGTTCGATTTCTTTTCGAAGTATGTATTGAGTTTAAAGAAAATTACTTTTTTTTAAATTTCAAAAATATTAGCGCCAATAAGCCTAAAACAGTGACTGTTCATATCCGTACCATTTTCACATTTGTTATTAAAGTGACATTTGCATTTCCGAAAAAAAAACGAAAATCAGAAAAAATGTTCTATGAGTTACTAATTTATAACAAAAAGTGTAGGGGGAATTTGAAAAAAAACACTAGGTGCCAAGCTTAAAGAAAAACGACTAAGCTATTTAAGCTACCTATCATTTTTATGTCAAGTTTGATCATAAGCTACCAGAATTTAGAATACAGTCCCCCTCCTTTTTCAGAATATTTTAATTTTGAATGAATTCACCTCGATTTCAGATCCTAGACATAGTTTTGCTGTATTTCTATTTAATAAATATAACTAAACACTTTTTTTAAAGTTTCATGTCTTAGATTATTCTGTAAATTAATTGTTAATTTTTAAGGACACAAAAAAGGTCTTAGTCTTAAGGCTTTTTTTTATTATAATTGAATGAAATGTTATCGCTAAAACCAATATTAATTATTTTGCTCATAAATAAATTAATATTATTAAGGAAAAACACTTTGTACATTTTTTTTAATGAAAAAGAAAATTTATCTAACTATCTGTTCAATTGTTTTTGTATGATTCATTCTAAAAGTATTTGATTTTGTGTTCACGTGTTATTCGTTGCGTTACTTTAAGCAATTGTTCGAACACATAATTTAATTTTGTAGCGAATTCATCAAAAACGGATAAAAATGGTTTATTGTGACTATACCGGTTGTAGAAATACAAAAGGTTCGGGCATTCCTAGATTTTTGGTACTAAATGACCATCGTCGTGATATATGGTTAGTCAATTCTGGTAACAGTTTTTCGGAAAAACTTATTTCGAATGAAAAAATGTTTATTTGTGTTGATCATTTTGAAAAACATTTTGTGAGCCTTTCCCCTTTCTGCTCGCGAACATCAAAAAGCGCTGTTCCCTTTTCATTTAAGCAGAATAAGGAAGGGTGTGTAAAGAGTGAATGTGAAAGTGTTTTAAATCATAAAAAAACTTATGATAATGACATTAAAAAAAGGCAAGTCAAATGCAGGTAAGTTTTAACCTTTATGAATAAGTCAAAGTTGAATGTTACATTAGCCGTGTTTTATTATCTACGGGTCTGGATCAGGATCATCGAATGAAAATAAAACGAACGTTGGTTTATTTTTCATGTATTTGTTGTCTTTTTTCTGTACACGACATTTCAAACTATTATGGGTTTAATATAAAAGACTTTCCGTTTTATTTTCTTTATTCTTTTTATTTTAAAACCAAATTAAACAAACGATTACTCCGGACAATTAATAGAAAACAAGTAACCAAATTTTAGAACAACTGCAGAAGGCAGTTTAGAACAATAATTTTGAATTGGAAAAACAGCTGTCGTGAATGACAGATTATTCAATGCCAAAAAATGATTTCTTACAAATAAGCCATGCGGGATGTTGATTTGTGTTTCTTGCCATTGACTCATAGATGGCTTGTATGAAATGTTGAAAATTCAAACTAAATGGACTGCCACAGCTACTCCCTCCTTAGTGACCTTGTCACGAATGATGATAGTTTTATATTGAGAAGTGAACATTTTTCTTCTTACTATAAGTTCTTATTTCCGTCTGCTTAATATCTGGGTCTTTGAGAAAAAAGGCTGGTTTAAGTCTTTCGATTGATATGTTTTGAGGTGATCCATTGATGTTTATTGAGAAAACTCGGTCGCTTATTCTTTCAATAACCTTGAATGGTCCTGTGTATGGAGGTTCCAACGGCTTTTTAACATGATCTGATCTGAGAAATACGTGAGTGCATGAATGAAGATCTTTGTGCACAAAAGAACTCTTGTTTATATGATGAGATGCAGGAGTCGGTCGTATAAGTCGAATGTGTTCCCGAAATTTTAAGATGAAATTTTCAGGGTCACTCGGTGCATCGACGTCTGCAAAAAATTCTCCAGGTAGGCGAAGCGTTACTCCGTATAACATTTCAGCGGCAGATGCGCCTATGTCTTCCTTAAAACACGTTCTCAAACCGAGCATTGCTGTGGGAAGTAGTTCCATCCATGGTGTTCGAGGGTTGCACATTAAAGCTGTTTTAAGGGAGCGGTGCCAACGCTCAATCATTCCGTTCGAGGCCGGGTGGTATGGTGACGTTCGAATTTTATGTGCTCCGACAAGAACTGCTAGCGCTTTGAACAACGCCGACTCGAACTGAGCACCTTGATCCGTGGTTATTGTCTTTGGTGTACCAAATCTGGCTATCCATGATGAATAAAGGCTTGTTGCCACCGTATCAGCTGTCATGTCCTTAACAGGTACTATTTCTGGCCAACGTGTGAAACGATCAATCATCGTCAGACAATACTTGTAGCCATTGTACTCTGGAAGAACAATTAAGTCGATATGTATATGGTCAAATCGTTGATCCACTGATGCAAATGAATGTGGTACAAGATGACTGTGACGTTGAACTTTTGCACGTTGGCAACTTTGGCAGGAACGGACCCATTCTGTGACGTTCTTTTTTACTGAGGGCCATATGTACTTTTCCAGGAGTTGTTTTAAAGTAGATCTGGTTCCAGGATGTGATAGCGAGTGAACGGAATCGAAAACTTTGCGCCGAAGGGATGCTGGTATGTAAGGGCGAATACGAGATGTTGAAATGTCACAATAAATTTGGATTCCATCCTGTAAAGTCAGTTTTTGAAGCCGTAGAGATGTTGCATTCGTTTTAAGCTCTTTTAATTCTGAGTCTGCTACTTGACATTCATGAATTTCATCTAAGGTAATTGAAACTGGCATATCTATTGCACATATCCTAGATAAGGCATCTGCAACTGAATTATCGGATCCTGAGACATGCAATATTTCCGTTGTAAATTCTGAAATATAGTTAAGATATCGCAATTGGCGCGGTGAGGCTTTTTCCGGTTTCTGACGAAACGCAAATGTAATTGGCTTATGGTCGGTCTTAATCACAAAGTTTCGTCCTTCTAAGATATGTCTAAAATGCTTAACTGACAAGTAAATAGCCAGTAACTCCCTATCATACGTGCTATAACTTCGTTGAGATGACTTTAATTTCGCAGAAAAGAATCCGATTGGTTTCCAATCGCCTCCAATAAGCTGATCTAAATGAGATCCCACTGCAACATCAGACGCGTCCGTTGTTAAACAAAGTGGAACATTGGGTGCTAAAAATGTTAAAAGCGTTTGATTAACAATGCTCGACTTACATGCCTCAAATGCACCATCCATCTCTGTAGTCCAATTGATTTTTCTCATATCTCTTTTCTTCGAATCTTTCAAGATACTGTTTAAAGGTGCTTGCATTTTTGCTGCATTCGGAATACATTTTCGGTAAAAATTCAAAAGTCCGATGAACCGCCGCATATCTAGAATGGTTATTGGTTTGGGATATTTGGTTATCACTTCTGCTCGGTCTTGTGGTGCCTTCATTCCTTGTGATGAAATATTGTATCCCAAAAAGATTAACTCACTTACACCGAACTCACATTTTGAAGCGTTTATAGATAAGCCTGCCTCTTTTAGTTTAGACAGTACAGTTTGTAAATGGACGTGATGTTCACTTTCTTCCTCCGAGAAAACCAAAATGTCATCGAGGTAGCAAAAAACGTAATCCAAATGTCGAAAAATCGAGTCCATGTAGCGCTGAAAAGTTTGTGTAGCATTTTTCAAGCCAAATGGCATTACCACAAACTCGAATAGTCCCGACGGAGTGGTGACTGCGGTTTTAGCGATGTCTTCAGTATACATAGGAATATTGTAGTAGGCTTTGTTGATGTCAATCTTCGAAAACCATTGTTTCTTATGTAGTTTCTCTCCAACTCCGTCAAGATGTGGAACAGGATATCGATCCGGAACTGTTTGCGCGTTTAATTTCCTATAATCTCCACATGCTCTCCAATCTCCTGTCTTTTTTCTGACAAGATGAACTGGACTAGCCCAAGAGCTACTTGATGGACGAACTATACCTTGCTGAAGAAGATCTTCAAACTCGTCTTTTATCGCTTTTAATTTTTCACCACTGTAGCGACGTGGACGATCTGCAATCGGTTGACACTCGGTGACGATTCGATGGGAAACCTGTGCTGACTTGGGCAACTGATACGAGTTTGGTGTTGTAATGTTAATGTACTGACTGATTATATCGTATATCTTAGACGATGACTTGATTGTTGAAACACTCTGTTGAACTGCCGGCTCTAAACCACCTTGTGATTTGAGTGATGTTAGAGGATCTAATAACTGCATTTTCTTTAAATCAATTACGAGTCCAAACTGAGATAAAAAATCAGCGCCCAGTATAGCTGACTTAACACTAGCGATGATAAAATTCCATGTGAACGAACGTCTAAGACCAAAATCAACTTTCATTCGCTTGACGCCAAAAGTCGGAATGATGGTGTCGTTAGCGGCAAATAGTTGGATTTTATCTGGAAGTACATTTTTATTATAACTGAGAACTTCTTTTGGTACAACAGAAACGGCAGAACCTGAGTCAATTAAAAATTTTAAGTTGCTGTTTCGGTCGCGTATGTGAAGTCTTAGCTCGGATATGCTGGTGTCTTCTGTGCTGCCACCAACTGCAAGTAATGGCGGCAGCGCGTCTAGTTTTCCGACTGGCTGTTAGTTGATGGTTTGTTAAATTCGCATGGTTGTTCGCACCTTCGAGCAGCCAAACCAAATTGAATATGGAATCGACAAACCTTCTGTACAGCACGCGATGGGTTTCTTCTTTGGCTTGTTCCTCGTACTCTGCTGTTATTGCGCGAGTGCCGGTCATTTGTGGCAAGGTTAACAGAAATTTCACTTAGCTTCTGAATAACTTGGTGCCAAGATGTTTCCAATGCCAAAATCCTTGCTTCTAGGGCATGAAGCTTCGACGATTCATTTTGAGTTGACTTGCCTTGAGAAGCTGTTGTTGCCATGACGTAAGAAGCCGAAGGAGAATTATCGAGAATACGATCAGCGATCTCAGCCAAGTCATTTAAACATTCGGATTTACAGGCTGAGAGAATGCATCTAACGTTGTTGGGCATGCGCTGTAACCACAAGGTTGCCATTGCATCTTCGGACACATTTGTGCCTGCTAAGTCACGCATCTCTCGCAGGAGTTGGCTAGGTCTTTTGTTAGACAGTTCTAACCCAGTCAAAAGTTTTACCAGTTGCTTTTCTTTTGATTCACCGAACCGAGCAATGAGAATTTTTTTTAATTGGGTGTATTTACCTGATTCTGGAGGGTTCTTGGCTACATCAGAAACTTGACGAAGTGTGTCTGGATCTAAAGCTGTAATAACCGTGTAGAATTTCGATAAATCAGATGTTATTCTGTTCACGTGGAGTAAGCCATCAATTTGAGTGAACCAAAGCTCAGGGTCGGACGACAGAAACTGCGGCAGCTTAACTACGCTCACTGTATCGACGGCCAAGTTGCTTTGTCCTGCGGCTGGCGCTTTTAGGTGGCTCTCTAACCCGGGAGAACGTTTGTCGTCTGTTAGCGTCGTTTCGCCATCTTCACTATCGTGGGGCGACGAATTTAAATTACTCATTTTACGAGAAGTTTTGTTGTATTCAATTAAATCACGTCGGGGTCACCAATTATGGGTTTAATATAAAAGACTTTCCGTTTTATTTTCTTTATTCTTTTTATTTTAAAACCAAATTAAACAAACGATTACTCCGGACAATTAATAGAAAACATGTAACCAAATTTTAGAACAACTGCAGAAGGCAGTTTAGAACAATAATTTTGAATTGGAAAAACAGCTGTCGTGAATGACAGATTATTCAATGCCAAAAAATGATTTCTTACAAATAAGCCATGCGGGATGTTGATTTGTGTTTCTTGCCATTGACTCATAGATGGCTTGTATGAAATGTTGAAAATTCAAACTAAATGGACTGCCACACTATCTTACCATGAGAGGCCATCTACCCGTAAGAGTAAGAACTAATTTTCGGATCTTTAAAATAAATCAGAAAGAGAGCAGGACCCCGAATTGGCGTTAGGCGATAACGCCCAAATCGATATGGAAATATCGCCCAGAAAAATCTAAACAATTGTTGTTTTTTTTCTCAATTTGGCAGTTATTTCCAACTTTTTAATTATGTTTTAAGGAAAGAACGCCTAAAATAAAAATCTTGTCAGGAGTTGTACCGAAACAACTCCGTTTTAAATCAAATCAACTTTGGAATTATTACCCAAAAAAAATCCAGAAAAAGGATATTTCCTTATTTTCCAAATCTTAGGGAATAACGTCCAAGGGCTAGGAAAGAACGCCCAAATCAAAATCTTGTCAGCAGTTGTACCGAAACAACTCCGTTTTAAATCAAATCAACTTTATTTCACTTTAATAAAATAAACAGTGAGGTATATGTATGGGGGGCCACGCTACCCCCCTGCAATCCCCTTGCAACCACCCTGCTTGGCACACTATAGGATTTGGGGTAGGTGCGAGGCTGGGTGTATGCAATGCTTCTTTAAATCCAGATTCCTTAAATGCAAAAGAGACTTTGCATACACTCCGCCTCGCACCTACCTCAAATCCAATAGTGTGTCCAAGCAAGGGGGTTGCAGGGGGGCAGCAGCCGCGATTTTTTTAAGATTATCTTATATAATACATACCTACAAGCAGCACTTTGGAGCTTGAGCACTGTTTTTTTTATGTCACCCAAGGCTTCTAATTCCTTGAACAAGCCTTCTGGGTTGCCATGAATGTGCTCAAAGTTTTTTAATTTTTAGCAAGTATTTTGCGATGTTTGTCAACAAGTTTCATTGAAATTTCACCTTGGAAATGTCAACCAAAATTGAGGAAATAACGCCCTATTAAATATATCTATGTTATATCAGAGCACACTTGTGCGTCCCCACAAACACTTGACTTCAAGTTCAATTAATATAAGCAATGAACGAATCAAAGCATAAACAATGTATCAAAGATTCATTGTTTATATCCAAGCTGATGCGATCATAAGAAATACCATAACTTGCATATCAGCACTTTTTGCCTTCAGTAACTTGTGCGAGAGTATCGAATGGATATCAAATCTATTTCACAACAAAGAATTATTTGAATCATCGCATCATCCGCAGTCAAACTAAGATCTGCTGCGTTAGCATTTAATAACTTTAAGAAGCGAAATTGTCTCTACGTATAGCTGAAGATTTCCCCTTACCCGAGGTAAGGGATCTGAAGCTTGAATAAAAAACTTTTAACAAATATTAAAAACTGATGTTTTATTTGTTGCCCTGTTCTTGACAACAGGAAGAAGATTTTTTCTGAGCAATCGTTCATACTCAAATATAAATTCTATATATACAGGGTGATTTGCATAAGGTGTGACAAAAATCTAAAGCGTGTAGGTTGGACTTAAACAAGAAAAAAAAGGTATGGGAGGGGGTTCTCTTTTCCCCCGTTTTGGCGGGAGGGCAATTTTCTAAAAAATTGACTTTAAACAGAAAAAAAATTATTAAAAAATAACGGTAATACCTATGGAGTCATGCTATAGCATTTTGAAAAGCAAGAAATCGATTCTTTAATTTTATTTTTAAATAAAGTTGTTCGAGCGAATTGTTTTTGAAAAATTAATTTTCAAAGTCAAAATTTAATTTTACGTAATTAAGTGTTACTTTTTTGTCTAACATTCAATGCTCTCATTAATTTTTGATCAAATACAAAAAACCGGATGTCGTAATACTTTGCAGTTTTTGAGAAAATCAAAAATAACAAAAACCACTTTTTTCTAAGAAAAACCATTTTTTTTATTTTCTTCTTTATTCGATTCTTAGGTCAATTTACGAATGAAACGATTAACTTTCTTTTTGCTCTTTTTTTTTATTATCAGTCTGATAAGTATACAATAAAGTGATAAAGTACTGGATTAACCATATTTCACACCTGCGTGAGAGCATCGGGTTAAAATTGACCTGCCATTTTTTTGTATTACGGTGGGGTCGGCTTGGCGACGGGTCTTACTGTTGAGGTCAATAATAAAACGTCGCGTAATTTTTTAAACTAAAATAAAAATGTGCGCTACCTAAAGACAAATAAATTGCAAGAACGTTTTGTTGTACAAATATTACGAAATCCGGTTTTTGTATTTGATCAAAAATTAATAAAAGCATTGAATGTTAGACACAAAAATAATACTTAATTACGTAAAATTTTGAAAAAAAAATAGACCCCCTCTTCCCATACGATTTTTTTCTTGTCTAAGTCCAACCTACACGCTCTAGCTTTTTGTCACGCCTTATGCAAATCACCCTGTATAATATATTGAAAAATCGATTTGGTTTGTTGTTGTTGTTATACCTACGTGTTAAAAAATGACCCTGATACAGATCCGTAGATAATAAAACACGGCTATTACGTTCATATTTATTACTTTGGCAATAGGATTTACTAATTTTATGACTTAAGAACTTGTGTGTTTTTGATAAAAAATTGAAGTTTAATGTAATACCCAAAAACTGGTAGTTTTAAGAAAAAAGGTAGTTTTCGTAATTTTAAATCTTCGCCAGAATTATCCATCAATACAATCGGAAAGGTTTTAAAAAAAACTTGTTTTTTTTAAATCCACACAGTACTTCTGCTACATGTTTAAGAAAACAGCCAACCCCGTATATAAGGACTAAATCATTTGAAGAAGAGGAAGATTTAATTGTTAACAGATCCTTGACGCAAAGATGTTATTCAAACGTGCTTAAGCATTTCGAAGGAGAAGCTAGTGAAGTGAAACAAACGCAATTTCCGTCACCAGTGCGTTTTACGGATTCTTTAGTTGAGTCCGAAATTAAACAGTTTCCTAATCTAATTGATGTTGAACTCCTCGAATCACAAAAGGCAAAAAAAATTAAATCTAGCACTGTTTTAAAAAATACATGTTATAATATTACTGACGAGGTTTTGGAAACAAAAGTGTACGTACTTTTGTCAAAACCCAAATAAGTCACAAGGAAAGAACAAAATGGGATTCTGATGAAAAAGACCTATTCCTGAAGTTTCACTACAAGTCACCATCTTTTTATAAATTTTTACAAAAAGAAGGATTTTCACTGCCTTCACAAAGGACTTTAACTAGGTGGTACGATATGTTACCGTTTGGTACGGGAATTTCAAAGAACATCCTTCAAATGCTTAAGGAAAAATTAAAAGACCTACCACTGACCCAAAGGAAGTGTGTCCTTGTCTTCGATGAGATGAGCACCAAAGTGGAGTTGGAATATAATTCCAAGGAAGACATAATTTACGGTTTTGAGGATTTGGGAGAATTGGGGAGGAATAAGAAAATGGCAAATCATTGTCTTCTCCTTATGCTCCGAGGACTTAATCAATCCTGGAAAGAGGTATGTACCTTTGTATTTATAATATGGCTATACTGGCAGCACAGCGTATATATACTACGTTTACATGGAGAATTCAATTCGAATCGAATCAGGATTTATGTATTTGTAAACCTGGATCGAATCGAATTGGGAAAATATAAATGTATACCTAGATCGAAGAATTAGAATGGAGTTTTAAGCTGATTGTTGGTGTGTGTGTGCTATTGTATAATTATTTTATTGCACACAATAAAAACAAGACAGTCACTTCGATTTAATTTGAATTCTATATTTCGATCTGGCATCTTCATATACCTAGATCGAAATTTCGATTCAGATTGAATCCGATCCGTGAATACGCTCATGTAAACGTAGTAATAGGCCACATTAAATGTGGTATAGACAAAATATAAATTACACTAGGTATAGAACATACCTTTCTCTAGGGGCGATGTTCCTTAGTTTTTTGTTTTTTTTAACCATGAAACTTAAAAAGAAATACATATGTTCTATCTAGTGTAATTTTTATTTATTATTTATTTTTTTTTTTATAATTTTCTATACCACATTTAATGTGGCTTATATCCTCTCCTATATTAATTTTCAAAAATTAAAGTCATTTTTAAAAATATAATGAGATACAATTTTAAAAAAGTAATGGATATCATCCCTAGAAAAAATTGCGCCCAACATTTTGGTGTTTAACCTTTCCCAATATCATTGATACTTATCGAGGTATCCTCTCCTAAAATAAAATAAAACATTTTATAGTAAGGGTCCTTCCCAATGTGGGACATCATTTAGGGCTTTGATTTTAGAATGTATACCAGTTCTTCTTCCTGCGTTTAAATGAAATGTGTATCTTGTTTGAATCTTCATATTAACGATTTCTAAGCCTGTTTCATTTTTCTTGACCATGCTAATTTTTGACTTTTCTGTCAATCACATTTCTCTTTATATACGTAATAAACATGTCGTTTTATTAGTTTTATGTTTTATAATGAACGTACTAGTAATGCACAAAAATTCATGAACACGAAAAAGTAAAAATTTGTTGGAAACCAACAGAAATATGATTTGATACATATATATGTAGGTTATGAGACATTTGTTATGATTTCCTTACAGCAATAGTTTTAAAAAGGTTCAGAAGTAAATTTAAGAAGTTACCCAATTAAGCTTTTTTTGAGTTGGTATACTGGACTATAAATCGATAGGAAATATAACATCTCAACATAAAAAGTGTTAAACTCGACCCTTAACGTGAAATCAATGCTTAACGAAAAGTATTTTATCTCAAAAGGTTATTGGATACTACAATGGAAATGTCCAAGGGGCCCAACTTGCTGAAATTCTGCAAAACACCATGTAATTGCTGATAAAAGAAGACATTGAAATTCTGTGCATTTCTTGCGACCAAGGAGCTCCCAACAGAATGGCATACAAGAAACTGGGTGTTGCCACTGACAAACCGTACTACATTTATATAACTTATTTTATTTTGAAATTATTTTTTTAATAACAATCTTTTTATTTTTGTGGGCTACATCTACATAGGTACTGTATTGTATTAGAGCGGAAAATATTTTGCATCTATGATATTATTGCATCTTTTTAAAAGTATCCGAAACAATCTACTCGCTTCAGATATAGTCGTTGATGGGGAAGTCGTTTCTTGGACGATATTAAAAAAACTTTATTAGCCGTGTTTTTTTTGCAAGTCCATATGGATTTGTCGAAAAAAACGACATCGGGACTAATAGTTTTACACGTAAATACAACAACAACTTAAATCCATATAGACTTAGCTAAGTCCAGATAATAATCGGGACTTACGTACTGTAAGTAAGAAGTTCCTAAGTCCCGATGTCGTTTTTTTCGACAAATCCATATGGACTTGCAAAAAAACACGCCTATTATTCTGAAAATAGTGTAATAAGATCTATGCAGAAGCTGACAGAAGCGCACATTGAACCTGATAGTTTTCAAAAAATGAGTGCCAAATTAACAACACAGGTTTTTAGTCATCATGTGTCCTCAGCTCTTTTTGCATTGCTGCTGCATCTACTAATATTTTCAATGATGCGGAAAAGGTTGTAGTGATTAGCACGGCTAACTTTTTTTTAGGCTAAATAAATTGTTTGACAATTTAAATAGCAAGACAAAATTTTCAAACAATCCCGACAAATGTACTTTATCTGATAGCCAGGTGGATATAATTTCAAATATGAAAGATGCCGTGAAATGGATTGAGATGTGGAAGCGGCAGAAAAAGGGCAATATCTTTTGCTTTAAAGGTTTATGTCAGACGATAAATGGAATTTTGGAATTGTGGGACCACATAAAAAATAAAGATCAACAATTTTTAGTAACATCACATCTCAATACTGATTGTCTTGAAAATACAATTTGTGTGATCAGAAATAACAGAGGTAGCTACGAAAAAAATCCCTCTTCTTTTCGGCTGTATAAAAACTTAAAGCAAATGAGCTTCTACAATATTATGGCTCCAGACACTTCAAGTTATGAAACTTCTGATGCTTCTACATATTATTTTTGGATCCTGAAGAAAAGACAAACTTCTATGAAAATAATGAGAAATCAGAAAATAGTATTCCGACTAATATCATCACTTTAACTGCGAGTATGCAAACATTTTTCATTATACTAATTCAATCATGTTTTTTATGACATTTGTCCTTTAATATTTATTCATAATTATTTATTGTTAAGGTTTTGTAGAAAACTCTTCTGATATCGATTCAAATATCGAAGATGATGAAGAAAATAATGCATGTGAACTTGATGATTCTGATTCAGAAGAAGAGTCAGTTCAAAACATATCAGAAATGGCAACAACTTATTTCAGTGGAATCAAAATCATTACTCAAAACAACAGAATGTAATAATTGCAAAAATTTTATGGTTAAAACAAATAATCAAAGTAAAACGTACAAAATTTATGAAGAACTGATAAAATGTCGAGAATATGAAAAGACAACAAACGGAGGCCTCGTAATTCCTACATATCAGTTCGTGAAGATGGTAGAAAATATTATCAGATGTTTTGAAAACAATTTTGATGATATCTGGTTTCAAAAAAATATACCAAGTTTGTGCTATAAAATATGCCAAGGTGAATATCAAATTCCATGTTCTTCAGTTGAACATAAGAAACTTTTCATAGAATATACAATGCGAATACTGTTGCGTACGAAAATTAAAATAATAAATTCGAGGGCCAAGTGCTCAAAAAAAAAACTGAAAAAATTAGACATAGCTATTGAGACATATATAAAATTCAATTTATAACAAATTTCACGTTTTTTCCAGGTAAGATATATTATACGGCTAATATAACTTTAATTTGATTTTTATTTTTTATTATAGAAGAGGGCGAAGATTTTGTATAACGAACAAAATTCATTAACAAATAATCCATGGAGTAGGCCTACAGGGGATACCATGTAAAAAAAAAACGCGCCATGCATTCTACCTCAAAGGTGGTGTGGAAAAAAATGCAACCTATGCCAATATTTCCAAACTTTTCTAATCAGTATATCTTTTCTTTACTCAGTTTACTATGCATGAACGATTTGTACTGCTTTTTTTCTGAAAATATGTTTTAAATTTTTTTACATAATTAATATTTAAAATACTAACAGTTTCTCTTCTATTTAAGAATAAATTTCAAATTTTATAATATGTACCTATGTAAGAAATAATTTACAAATAAAACCACTCAAAATTTTGTTTTTTCAACAACTGTGTTTTATGCATACAATTATTCATAAATTACTAAATCCACATAACATAAATAGAAGTACGTGCGACTCAGTCAATTTTTTTTCATACAGGATTTCATCTATAAATTATCTACCTACTTACATAATTATTTTTAATATCTTTTTTTCTTATACAGATGCATTTTTGCAGTCAATATATCTTAAAACCTATTAAATTTAGCTTTACCCCTTGCACACTTGTACATATGTAAGTTTTTGTTAATACATTACTTTTCTTTAATACATAAAATACACATTACACAACAATGTTACTTAAAGATCTTGACATAACATATAGGTACATTCACTTGATTTTCGCTAGTGTGTAGTGCTAAATCCCTAAAATATATTAAAATTTTCATACCTAAAAACAAAAATATCTTTCTCAGAAATGATAGAAAAAATAAAACAGTCAAAATCAAGAAATTTTTCAAGCCTTTAACTGCTGAAATTTTATTCTTTTTCTAATTTTTCAAATAAAATACTCAACTATCATCAGCTAGTTTGTTCTATATTTCGATATGATAAATATAATCTTCAGCGTAGTTTAAAAAAATATCGTCATGTAAACAAAAAACAACCAATACTGCTAAAGGAATGTACACAGATACATTTTTCCCACGGCTTATAGTGAAAATTGTAAACAAATTTCAAAACAAACAAAATATTGACATCGTTGTCATGGATACCGATACAAAAAGGAACAATTTAATAAATCAAATATCCCTATTCAATAAATTGGTTTGTGTACACACAAATTCGACATCTTTTATTTCGTTACTCCCAAATGCCGCCGAGGAGAGATGGTCGCTTTGACTTTTGAGTAATTGGGTGTCACTTCTATTTATATTTATTCAATGACAGAACCATAGATACACTATATAAAGATGACAATCTTTCGTACGTTTCACCCTCCAAAACCCATTTGTTTACATTGTTGTATTTGTAATTTCATCCCGTGTCGATGAATAGATGTGACAATTAATGGGGTGGGTTTGTTCTGTTTTGCTAGATCGACCATTTTGTATGTGCAAATAAAGCAGCTTTTCACCATGACTGGCTGAACACAATAGACGCGCGTTCGATCGCGCGTTCGCACGCGCTTGATTATTAAAACTTATTTAACTCCCAGAGTCGCGTTCGCGGCTGCGTCTCCATTGTATTCACTTTAACGAAATTTCACGTATTTTAACTTTGACAGGTGCGAACGCGTGTTCGAACGCGCTTCTATTCTGTTCAGCCAGTGAAAATGGGTGATGTTAGGTGGGATATCGGGTTGTGTTGAAAGAAACACAAATTTAATGATGCTAAGCCCGCTATTACACGACGACTTTGGCGTAATGAAACTTCTTTAATTTTGTTTGAAAATTCATCTTGTGTGTCGTGCGCTGCTAAACATTGATTTTTAAATCTTGACTCAAATTTGGAATTTCCCTTTAGTTTGATTGGTTATTAAAATTTTCAATGCTCTCTATATACATATATGTATTTATATTAACAACCATACAGGTAAACATCTGCGCTCTACAAACAACAGAAATAAATTGTAATAGGTAGAGCTGGTGAAGTTCGCAATTCAGAACATTTTGTTGAGTGTGGTGAACTGGCATGCTGGCTGTTTGCTCGGCTTGAGCTCGCCGGAACTGGGTGGGAACTTGGTCACACACAACTCAATCTCACCTACCGCAAAAACATAATATCATGCCATAAGAAAAAGGAAACATATACATACTTTAAAGCAATGGAAGATTGAGTTAAATGAAAAGCGGACGGACATTTATCGCTAGAGGGCGCTGAAGGTGTCGTTTCAGCCTGGCCTACCCCACCCTACCATGGGAGTTACTATGGACAACGCAGATAACTCCCCCTGTACCTTAGCTTACCTTTCCTTTCCCGCTCAGTTCAACTTCACCAAATCAGTCAAGTTACCGTCGGCATCCCCTGAAACGAGAAAAAAAAAGAATCTATCTAGCCATCAAGCTATTTGCCTGAAAAGAAAAGGTCTTAATTTCAACCATCTTGGCGTGATTTACATATTAAGTTTATTATGTTTCATCCAATTAGCTATAATTGCGGTTAAATTATCTTAACTTACATCTCAAAAACATTATTCTTAGATTATTTAAACATCAAGAAGAGTAATAGATATATGTATATCTCTTGTATATCTATTTGAGACGACTATTAATGCATATCAAACCGGACAATTCACTTAATAGATTAAAGATACAGAGATATACGTATATATATATATATTTTGGGAAGGTTTTCGATGGCCGGAGTACAAGAACTCTCGAAATATCTAACTGCTGGGTTCTTATGATTCCACCCACTAAGTAGTAGACACTCGTTATTGTTTAAAACAGGCTTGAGAACGCAAACTAAATGTATGTGAATCAAACGTAGATTGAGCTCAATTTATGTTTCTATAGTGGTCCAAACAAACCTTGTATAGCAAAAATAAAACAATGTGGAACCCTGGGCGACCCCAGTAGGTGACTCGAAAAACTTCTAGTCTCGGATTTTCGAAACTCAAACCAAAAAAAAAACATCAGTGTGCAAAATACAATTTCACAATTACTAACAATATTAATGAAAAATTCAATTCTAAACTTATCACGCCAGTACTAAAAAAAAATTATAACGGGAACTATTCCAGGAAAACACGATTGACGCAAGCAGGAATCACACAAAAGTCGATTTATTTTGACGTTTCTTTGCCTTTTTTTTTTTTTTTGCTTTCTTGTTTTAAATTCGTAAAACCAAAAAATCACCACCGGCATTAACACTATGTATATATGTATGACAACTATCTTGACTCTAGATATATATAAAGCTTGATTCTTGAAAAGTGATGGTTCTTGAATCTTGATAGAAGAATCTTGCGTTTTAGGACTTGATTGGTGGTTCTTGAGTCTTGATAGTTTCGCCTTTAAGTCTTACAAGGTGAATCTTGAACCTTGATGGGTGTGGTCTTAAACCCCGATTTTTTTTTTAAATAAAATTTTAATTTTTTTTTTTGTTGCTTTTGCAATGAGGGGGATCACGACCTTTTCGGTACACCGTCGTTGATCGCCGGATTCTTGACCTTATTAATTGAAAAGAAATATAAATAAAACTATGAAAAAAAAAATAATTTTCCATACCGAAAAATAATAAAGTGTTAAATCTGTATTTATATAAGTGGGTCTACATATATATATATAGATATATACATGTATATGCATATGGGCGAACGAACCTATCGTCATCTTTTCACCCTTTTATTTATTTCTGCATTAATGTACTCACCCCCCAAAGATTAATGTTTCCAACAAAAAAAAACGGGCAGATAATCCTTATTCTGAGGTGAGATTCTATCTTCCTTTTGCTAATCAAATGATTCTTTTGTCGTGTGGAGATCACGGTACGGCCTTTGCACGTCGACGTTGGGGCAGGAACTAGTTAGTACCTACAAAAACCAAAAGTTTCATTAGAACCTTTACAATACTTGTACGTATATATCACACCTGGATATATTCAAGTACACGACCACATTTTCTCTAATTCCCTTTTTATTTTTGCGTTTTAACTTACCCACAAAGTAATATTCGTTAAGCCTCCAAAACGGAATAATGAGGCTTGAGCTCAATCGTGATAACTCTCCAAATTCGACTTTGTGATGTTACAAGCAATTTTATATATCGAAATTTCTTTCAGAGCACAGGGACGGGCGGTTGTCTTCGCTCAATGGCCGACAAGAAATTGATTGAATTTCGATCCCTCCCGTTCCGATATCCAATAGAGCTGTTTGAAACATCCGGTTTGATTCCACAAATCCAACTTGACCACCATAGAGGTCTTCCAAGATTTGTCTTTGTCTTTTCTCTTTCTAATTTGACATCTAAAAACAACAACAAAAAAAGTCCCTGGTTGGAAAATATTTACATGCTCTTGGCAGTGTTAAAAATCCGGTCATTTGATTATTTTTTTTATTTGGAACTGAAAACTTAAATTTTCGATCGAATTACGTATTAATTAGTGTTTAAACATTTTAGTGAACATTTTTTCAAGTGTTTGATACAAAAAAACTAATTTTATTACATATTAAGCACTATTATTAAACACACGACTTTTTTGGCTCGCCTTCGTGACTTCGGGATTTGCTTTTGTTTTCCAACCAGGGAGTGCTGTCAGATTGTTTTTTTTTTTTTTTTTAATTTCACACTGACACTTCTGACATTTGGTGGCAGAAATCCATCGATCAGATTTGAAGAAGTTTGTTCCATGTTCACTAATCCGATCGGTGTGTTCACATTCCCGCACCAAATTTGTGCGATGGACCTGTCTGAAATCATGGTTATTACGATCGACAACTAACTTCCCGCGTTCGGATGTGTATCCAAAGCGATCTCGTTGGCTTTGGCTTGTTGTAGTCCCATGCATAAACACATCTGATGACCAAAACAGCTGTTGTCAAAAAAAAAAAAATCTCAAACTATCCTAAAAATTCTGGGATACTATATCCCACAAAAATGACACGAACAGCTGACTACAAAAATGATTTGACCAGCAAATTTAACCTATCCCGTTTTGGCTGTTCAGAAACATACATGGATACTTAAGTATCTAAGATAGGGTATCCTAGTTTCTCGCCGCCGCAGAATTGTCTACATAACTGCTCACTTATGTAGCAAAACAAAACATCGTCAACGATGTAAAGCAGCTCACGGCTACCCTTAACGGGAGAGGATCAGGAATAGACTGGTCCTATATTTTCCCCGGATTGTAGCAAGTTGCGAGCGACAAGGTCGGGTCAATTCTCGCTCCGGCAAATTTACTTCCGACAGACACGGCTTCACCATACCGCGTTCAGCCAGTCAAGCCGGCATAGTCAGGACGAGCGCCCCGAACCGTTTTAGTCATGCTCATAACAATTTTGTTATTAACTCCAGTGACAGGCTTTCATTTAGAAAGTATTCATGACCGGTAAGTGTGTCGCTTTTCAATAAAGTGCACTTCCATCGTGTAAACCATACCGAGTTTCACGCCACCTGCATGAGAAACCGAAGATAGTTTTAGGAGAAAATCAAAAATTGAAACGATATGGAATCGAAGTGACTTCTGTGACACAAAAACAAAAAAAAAACAAGGACAGAATATGGAAGTCGGCGGCGCATCGCAAACTGGTAAGTTGTTTTCTTATAAACCTTTTTATTTTCATATTCTTTATGGTTTATATTTATAGTTCATCCTCTCCATTTCCTTAGTTTTAGCCAACCCAACGAACAAAAGGAAAACCAACCGCGAACCTCGAAGAAAACCCAATGAAATCAGCAGAACCCCCCAAAAAAAAACTTCGCACAAACTCATGCATGAAAATGCAGTGAGGTGCCTTCACTTATTTTGGGAAAATCAACCTCCACGGCAGACAAGGGATTCAACAAAAAAAAAAGGTGCCCTCCAACCTCCATGGACGATGATTAGCAGTGGTGACATGTGACAAGCGCAAGTGTCCCGCCTACAACGACTCGCAGTGACAACCGCACCAACAGTAACCGCAGTCTCAGCCTCTACGACGCGACGTCCATCCATGTAAGTACATAAGTAGAATCTACCCTCGATTTTCCTACAAATAACCAAATCAAACTTGCTTTTCAGATCCAATACAAAAATCTCCCGATGACCCGTTCCAGTCGAAGTCCCCGGCGACGACGCGAAATGCAGATTGGGATGTGTCCCCCAATATCCGGTGACAAGGCTTCCATTATTTTCCCATTCGGGAATGGGCGCACAATGATTCCGCTGATTACAACCATTCACAACAAAACACCATTCTCGAAGGAGGAACCTGCGAGTTTGAGAATAGTGAAAGCATCTTTAATACGTCGTAGTGAGTGGTAATTTGCATTGAGTTTAAGATATTTGTGTCTTTGTTTGGTATATAAAGAAAATAAACATAAATAGTTCTTTTTGACTACTACGCTTTTCGATTCTATCTTGTAATTATTCGATCGTTGCCGGGTTCGCTTGTTGTTGCTGGCAAGTTAGTTCCCTTAGTGATGTGGGGAAGAACCCACGAAGCCGGGCATTATGCTTTTATAGTGTCGTTTCTCATTATTTATTCGCGAACCGTTTCTCTTTATAACTGGCGTATTCAGTTATTGGTATTTATCACTTAGGTGGAATAGGTATGATAAAAAAAGGTGTTGTAAGGTAAAGTGAAACGGAGTGTTATTCATGCCTTAGACTAATAATTGAAAAATAAATAAAGAGATAATGTATAATTAAATCAATTAATAATAATGAAATAAATAAAAACAGAAGTAAGAATGTTTTAATAACACATATGTACAAAAAAAAGGAATAAATAAGCAAAATAAATAAATAACAGATAATTATGTAGGTAATCAAATAAACTAAACAAATAGGTGATTCAGTAAAATCAAATAAATGAATAACAAATAAATAAATTAAAAAACAAACAAATAAATTAGGTAAATAAATAAATAAACTAACAAAAAAGGATAAATAAAATAAATAAGTTGCCAACGAAATAAAATAAACAAAAAAAAAGGTTAACAAATAAATACGTTAAATGGATAAATAAATTAAGAAATTGATTAATAATTGAACAGGTAAATAAATTATTTAACATGAAAATAAATAATTTAATAAATGACTAAATGGAACACATAATTTAATAACTAAATGAAATGAAAATAAATAAATAAAGTGAACTATAATGAATAAATAAATACTAAACTAATTTAAAACTAATATTGCAACCTTAGCCTAAAATAAATTAACAAAAATATCACAGGGTCTGAAGGACTTCACTGTCTTAATAAATAAATAGTAAATAAACATAAAATAAATTAATTTTGAAACAATTAAATAATTAATATATAAATAAATACGAAGGCCATAATACTTAGAAAAAGTATGATGAGTTATAAATACAAATTCAACCTAACAAGAACAAAATTTTGAAGATAATATACCTACAAAAAAAAAACATAATAAATACATAAATATTTGGATAAACTAATATTGCCATAACAATAAACCAAAAAAAAAAATAAAGATAAATTGAAACTGATTCATTGTTTTATGTCCTTAGCATGAAAAACTCCGATAGCTTTGCCGGATAAGTTTTCTAGTTCGTATAGATTTTTGCCGATAGGTTTTACCACTCGACATTTGACAAATTTGGGACATAATTTAGCACTGAGGTATTTCGAACTGTCACTTAAGATGAAATTTCTTCGGAATACCTCCTGCCCAGGTAGAAATCGTATATTTCGTGTACGCGTGTTATATTTTTGTGCGCTTTTTTCGTTAGCTTTAGCAATACTGTCTTTAATTTTATTTCGTATACATTGTAATCGAGTGGGTCTCGAAAGAGTCACGAATTCTCCATCTTCTAAGGAGTTTAATTTTTGAGCTAGCTCATAACAACTCCCGTGAGTCATCATATTTAGCCCAAAAAGTGCAAAATATGGTGACACACCGGTTGAAGTGTGAACAGCAGTTCTTAGGGCACAAGCTATGTCGCTCAAATGCAGATCCCAATCTCTCTGATCTTCTTTGAGGTAGGAACGGATTGCGGCTAAAAGAGTTCTGTTTACTCTCTCAGAAGCATTAGATTGTGGAGAATAATTAGCGGTCTTAAAATGCCTTATGCCATACATCTGCATAAAGTTTTGGAAATCCTTCGCTACAAACTGTTTTCCATTGTCGGAGTGTATTATCTGAGGCACTCCGAACATATTGAAAATATTCTCTTGTAGGTACTTAATGATACTTGATGTATTTTCATTACGTAGGGACTTCAAAAAGACAAACTTGGACAAATGATCAAGTACGACAAAGACATGACGATTACCTGACTTAGAACGCGGATAGGGACCTAGGAAATCAACATATAACTTTTGGAACGGACGTTCAATGCTGTACTCACTTGACATTGGAGGACGTAAAATTTGATTAGTCGACTTACATTGTATACAAGTATCACATTTCGCTATATAGTCACGTATCTGTATAGTCATATTTGGCCAATAGAAATGTTCGCGAATTCTTTTAAGCGTTTTCGCAACTCCTCCATGTGCGACTTGTGGAGGATTATGGGCACGAGCTATGACGTCGTTAGTAAGGGCTGAAGGTACCCATAACCGCCATGTATGTTCAACGTTTGTAGGATCTTCATGTGCTGGAAAAGCCCGCTTGTATACAAAATTGTCTTCTATTATTAAATCGGGTAAGCGGTCATGATTGTCATTAATGTTTTTAAGCAAACTGAGATAGTCATCAGATTCAAATTCTCTGGAGGTAAGATCTATCAAAGGTTCTATATCTTCTACGCTTAGGCTATCAACTTCGGTGAACACTCTGGACAACGTATCCGGGACAACATTTAAGGAACCTTTTCGGTGTTCGATATGAAAGGAGAATGTTTGGAGCTGAAGACTCCAGCGTGCCAGTCTGCCACTCAAGTCCTTAAGACTCATAAGCCATTTTAGGCTAGAATGATCTGTTATTACAGTGAACAACATTCCCTCAACGTAAGGTCTAAATCTCTTAACTGCAAGGACTGCGGCCAAGCATTCCTTTTCTGTTACACTGTAATTTCTTTGAGATTTATTAAGTTTTTGGGAAAAAAAGGAAATTGGTGATTCTTCCTCGGCATGGTTTTTCTGGAAGAGTACCGCCCCTATTCCGGTGTCAGACGCATCACACTGTATAAAAAAACCGTTTATCGAAGTTTGGATGCGTTAGCGCTGGAGCGCCCGCTAATGCCTTCTTTAACTTCTTAAAAGCCTCCAGAGCTTCTTCCGTCATTTTAAATTTTGTATTTCCCTTTTTCAGGGTATCTGTTATAGGAGCTGTCAGTGTCGAAAACTCCCGTATAAACCTACGGTACCACCCTGCTAGACCAAGCAGCCTGCGAACCTGTTTTGCCGTTTTTGGGATCGGAAAATTCTCGATCGCCTCAACTTTAGCAGGGTCTATCTTGATGTTCCCACCACCAACGATGAAGCCCAGGTACTTCAATTCTCTGAAGCAGAATTTTGACTTCGTTACGTTGATGGTGAGTCCAGCTTTGTTGAGGCACGTGGCAACTTCATCCAGCAAAGTGATATGAGTCTTGAAATCTGGGGCAATGACGAGCAGATCATCGAGGTACACGAATACACGATCCCGTAACCTTGAAGGAATGACCTTGTCCATCAACTGACACATCTTCTGGGCTGCATTACACAGACCAAAAGGCATGACCGTAAAATGGTACAAGGGCCGTCCCGGTATTGTGAAGGCAGTCTTCTCCCTGCTTTGCTCATCCAGCGGTATTTGCCAAAATGCGTCTTTGAGATCGATGCTACTTATAAAAATAGTATCACGAAGACGACTGAAGATGCCTTCGAGATTTGGGAGAGGATAAGCATTTCTCTTCGTGAGGGAGTTCAGCTTACGCGAATCCAGACACAGACGATTTTTGCCGGGTTTTTGTATCAGGACCACTGGCGAACTCCACGGGCTTTCACTCTCTTCAATAACTCCAAGGCCCAACATTCTATCTGTCCCGGCATACATAAGGGCTTGTGTCGCTGGAGAGACGGGATAATGACGTTGTTTCACTGGAACCGCATCTCCGGTCTCGATGACATGCTCGACAAGCGTCGTTTTTCCGAGACCGTATTTGGTATAACACCTAAACTTTCGTCTGACAGCTTCCAACCTGGGGTGGAATCGGCTAAGGTGATTTGTGATAAATGACAGTCACAATAAACAAATTCGGTCTGCGTAATGTGATTGTCACATGTGACAATCATATTTTTGTGACTTTTTCTTGTGATAGCTATTTTGGTGTCATTTTCATGTAAAATTGACAAGGTTTCAAGAAAAATGAATTTATTTGAAACTATACAATAATTTTTAAGACCTGAGAATGTGGAAAATGAAAATCGCATACATAATAGCTATGTCCGGCCTAAGAAACAAATTTGATATTTTCGACCTACCAGATCCAAAGTACCCAAGTACACACACACTAATTCCTCCTTTTTATAATTGGAAATTACAAAATCAATAGGTTCTTAAAAAAAAACTTTAGGATGACGAAAGATACATCATCCATTTATGTATATTCTTCGGCTTTTGGATTTGCCAGCTCGGGTGGGGTCAACGGTCAACCCACATTCCTCCTATCCTCCAGTTGGTACTAATTTTGAATTTTCTTGGGTGAGGTGACTTCCTCAACTCTTAAGCAATTTGAAACAAAATTGTGCCTCTTGAAAATAAAATTTACCCCATAAATAAATCAAAAATCGTATTTATGACAACTGTCAGTACTTGTCTCTCAAAGTAATGCCAAGTTTTGAATAATTTTTGGTGATCACTTTACGCAGGCGGAAAAATTAATTTGATCATATTTGATTATCATAAATGTGACAATCACCGATCACATTAGCCGATTCCACCCCTGGTTTGTTGCTCTGGCGACAATTGGTGAATATCTAACGTATCATTAGCGTTTGTTACTGAAACTTCACTGACTATTTCAGGAGCAAGGTTGAATACTCTCCAGAAATCGATGCCGAGATACAGCTCCTGATCCAGACTAGGAACAAGGTAAAAAGTGATGTTTCGCATCGTATTTTTATATTGAACTTCCAACACGGTTTTGCCTATAATGGTTTGACTTTTCCCGTCAGCCGCTTTTACGTTGGACGAAAAAGGAGAAATTTTAACGTTTAGTTCATTCACAAAACTTCGACAACCTTTGCCAAGTATGCTGACGCTTGCGCCACTATCGAGCAAGCCTAAAACTTCTTTGTCAGCTATTTTAACTTTAGCGTAGGGCCTCGGGTCTCCTGAAACATCAATTATTGTTGGCAATAGATTACAATTCTTTTCTTAGTTTATATCTAAGTCTAGCTTTAAGTATCTTATTACTAACTGTGCTAACTTTGAAAATTTCTCTAGCTTTATTATAATCATGAATTCTCACTTTTAATGGTTTTCTAATGCTAAATTTATCATTATTATCAACATTTTGTTCAATCTTTTTATTTTCTTTTTTCAAAATTGTAATTTTTTGTTGTTCGCTATCATTTCCAAAAGCCTGTATTTCTAAACCTTTTGCGTATTCGATGTTTCGGGGGGTTGCTTCGAACGCGATTCCCCCGTTGAAATCGCGCTCTTCTGCCCGTTTTTCGATTTACATTTTGGACAGTTAGCAACGATTACGTTTTCTTCGCCACACTTAAAACAGAAGATATTCTGTTGAGGCGATGGACACTCCCAATAAAGATGTCCACTGGCTTTGCAATTCCAGCAAGTAAGAACTTTATTTGCTGGTCTTGGCCTGTTACTGTTTACAAACTGCATTGCTGCTATATTGTCCTCATAGGGATTTTGGTTTTCTTCATATTTGATTTCGTTATTTGCCAATTTTTGAGGAGGTCGATAGTAGCGTGTAGAGCTGTAGGAGTCTTTATACGGAAACGAATTTTCAGCTTCTTTACAGGCAAACCTTAATTGATCCATCGAGAAAATTGCCATTGGATAAACAAGTTTGCCGATTCGGTCGTTTAGATTTCTCTTGAGCATTTTAATGAGCTCGAATTCCGGCATGGGAGTTCTGAGTTGAGATCGGATCTTGGATATGGCCGAGAAACATACGTCGCAAGATTCGGAGAATCCTTGTTTACGATCTGCAAGTTCACGCATAATCTCAAAGTTCGATTTCGTGTTATGGTAATAGAGCAATAAGGCTTCTCGTAACATTGGCCAATCAGGCCGATTGTTACTGGATTTTTGAAAGCCCCAATACCAGTTTTCGGCATCTCCCGAGAGCGTTTGATGAAATTGTTTCAATATCTCAGACCAAGGACACTGGTATTGACATTGAAGGGTCTCCAACCGGAAGATAAAATCTTCAACGGTTAACACTTCGGGTTTCCCTTCAAACTTCAAACCCCATCGGTCAATTTTAAATGGTTCTCGATATCCTCTGACTGGATTGAAGTTCAAATCAGGATATGAGTTCGACGAAGACTGAGGATAACCATTATGGTAACCTAAATTAGGGTGATCTTGAGGAAAATTAACTGACTGTAGCACTTCAGGATTAGCTCTGAAACTAAATATTAATAGGCTTGAAAACGTCACTAGTTTGTGAAATTGCAGAGGGAGGTGCTGTTGGTAAATTGCAATTAAGCGGGTTGACCGGCGGGTGTCGTTGTTGCGAGAAAGGAAAATTCGGTGAAAACTGTTGTCGTTGGTTGGAAACATTTTGGAAATAATGTTGTTGTAGTGGTGGTTGTACAGCATTCAGGTAGGGTTTGATTTGTTGTTGGGTTTGGATAGCTGGATTTTGGTACGGTTGTTGTTGACAATCAGTATCTTGGAATGATGGATTTGAATTCCGCTGTGGCTGAGAGTATGGTTGGTGCTGGAGCGAAATCAGCTGTTGTGAATGCCGTTGCTGAGAATGCTCAGATGAGGGTTTTCTAATCGGATTCGTCTTAGGTACAGGTTTGGGGTTTGTATCTTTTCGCCTTAAAGAACGGGTAGCGGAATTGATATCGCCTAGGAAATCCACAAAATTATCCTTGATGGATTTTTTTATGCTTTCGGAAATATCCGATTTCATGGATTCCGTGTACGAAGAGAAAGCATTTACGATAGCTAGATTTACATAGGCTTTGAAATCATTTGGCACCGGATCGGTGTTATTAACTTTATCATTGCCTATGTCTCTATTATCTATTATTTGTTCATTGCGAACTGTTTGGATGCTGTTGTCGAGATCTGCGAAGGCTGCACCTAAATTACTCAGACTACTATAAGACGGAGCTGCTATTGACTCAGATTCCGCTGACGCATTTAGTGGCCCGATACCTAAAGTGTTATTCAAGGTGTCGGACGTATCTTGCAGCTGACCTTGATTCATATAAGGATTAGGAAATTTGCCCTGACTTTGCCTTTCACCTTGACTTCGACTTAGATTATTGTTTATTGGTGTGTGCTCAACTCGAGGCTGCGGTCTGTAATCGATTAACAAGTTGCTAGAAGAGTTTAAGTTGTTGACTTGGTTTGAAACTGGAGCGAGTATTTCATTAGACTGTATGAGATTAGTTTGTTCGGGTGGTTGAACTGAGTTAGAAGTAGAACTCGGTCGACTATTACTAATACTAGTATTCGACGGTAGGTTATGCTGAACCATTGGGCTTAGACTTTGAAGCAACCGTTCTTGTTCGATCATTCGCGCTCGGGCCGAAGATCTCGTAATTTTTGCTATTTAATAGCACCGGTTTTGGTGAAACTTTGGTTCATCTTGTTTTTATTGATGAGTTTTATACAAAGACCAACAACAAAAAAGATTCAAAGATTAACTCTAGATTTAAGAAATTTCTATAAAGAATAGTATTGTGAGAAGCGATCGTTATAGAGTTAATTACCTATAGAGATATAATAAGCTTTGGTAAGGTTTATGAATATCATTACAAGAATTTTTTACGTGTGGCAAGTTAGCACTACACTTTTAGAAATTAAATAAACTAAGTACACAGTTAATTGTAGCTTTTTAGTAGTAAATTAGTTGTGGGAAAAAAAAATTTGTAGCTCTACTATTTAATAAAAAAATGGTATGTAGTGCTAACTTGATATCAAGTTAGCATTACATTTTCAGAAAATAAAAAAATTAATAACACAGTTAATTGTAGTTTTTTTGTTGTAAATTTGTTGTGGAAAGAAAAAAATTCTAAAAATTTTTTTGCCATAAGACTCCTTGTATTAAAAAAAAACATGGTATGTAGTGCTAACTTGATATCAAGTTAGCACTACACTTTACGAAATTTAAAAAACAAAGTACACAATTATTTGTAGCTTTTTTGTAGTAAATTAGTTGTGGAGAGAAAAAAATTCTAACAAATTTTTTGACGAAGTTTTCAAACAAAAACCAGGTAGGTAGTGCTAAGTTGGCACTCTGAGTCCAGGCATTAGAAAAGCAAATTGGAAAATCTACAGATGGCATTAATTGAAGCTTTTTTGTTGTAAATTAGTTGTGGAGAGAAAAAAACTCTAAAATTTTTTTTAACGAAGTTTTCAAACAAAAACTAGGTAGGTAGTGCTAAGTTGACACTCTGAGTCCAGGCATTAGAAAAGCAAATTGGAAATCTAACGATTACATTAATTGTAGCTTTTTTGTTGTAAATTAGTTGTGGAGAGAAAAAAATTCAAAAAATTTTTTTGACGAGGTTTTCAAACAAATCCACCTATCCCAAAAATTTTCAGATTGCTTGAGTTGTTGTTGCATCAGCTGACATCAGATATTTTTCAACAAGGGATTACAACAACACAAACCTATCCGGATAGCTTAACCCGGAGGCCACACGAGCCAGTACTGGCAAGCAAGTTGCAATACATTCACATTTTTTCACTAACACATATAAACCCAAGCAACTTGCTCGTCAACTGGCTTGCCTTTTTCGAAGCCAGTTGAGCAGCCAGTAGAGAAGCAAGTAGGGCGTTCATATTTTACACTATAGTCAACAATCATCGTTCCTTTTTTTAAATATCTGAATTAATTAGATTTTGTGCAAAAAATAAGTTAAAATAAATTTAGTGTGGAATTTGATTGCATTTTAAAAATGTTAAAATTCACTTTCGTACGAAACTTGACATTGCTTGACAGAATATTTGACATTTGCGAATATTTCGTTACAAATTACCAAAAAGCTCTAAAATTGCCCTTTTCGAAAATAAAATTTCAAATTATTCGGATATTTAGAGGTTTTTTAATCCATTGACATCGTAGACATCCTTTAATGGAATTTGAAAGTTTATGGCTTGACAGATAGGGGACAAATTATATTTGTTCCTATCGTGAATATTTCGTTCCAAATGTCAACCGATTGCCCTAAAAATCCATTTTTCCAGAGCAGAAAAAAATGGAAAAAATTTTGGATTTTCAGAGGTTTTTTAATCCATTGACATCGTAGACGGAATTTGAAAGTTTGTGGCTTGACAGATAGGGGAAAAATTATATTTGATTCTATCGAGAATATTTCGTTCCAAATGTCAACCGATTGCCGTAAAAATCCATTTTTCCAGAGCGGAAAATAAATGGAATTTGAAAGTTTTGTGCTTAACAGACAGATAGCTAACAAAATGTATTTTGACATCTGTAGTTTTTTTATTTGTTACATGAATTTTAGTTAAAGTATATGTTATTCCCTCTTATGTTTCGTTGTCCATAATTTCAATTATTAAATTTTGTTAACCATTTTTGCATTTTTCTTTAATATTCTTTCCAAATGTATTTTGATTTTTTCAATCCATTTTGTTTGAAAGATCAACCAAAATTGTTTACTATAATAGAGAAAAAGAACGACCTACTTGCAAGCAACTTGCTTGGCAAGTGGAGTGCCAACTACGTCACAGCCAGTACACAGATATGAATTTGGCAGGCAATGTATGAACCCAACTTGCTTGCCAGTACTTGCTCGTGTGGCCTCAGGGTAAGATAGTTAACCGAACGTGCCCAATGAAGCTGTACAACTTTCTGACCAGAGATTAGCCACATGAAGATGAGAATCCCCGGCAGCCATTTTAATTTCTGACTGCAGAAGCACTGATATTTATAACTTTAGAAATTGAAAAGAGCTTGAAGCGCATTTCAACCCCATATAAACACTCATCGTGTTGAAATGGGCTTCAATGGGCATCACTTTTGAATTGTCATAAATGCTGCACGCAAAAGTTAAAAGCTGGTGAACTCTTGCAGCTGCGGCTTCGTAACGTTGTGTTCGCAACATTGGGGCGTATTCATATTCGATGATTACAACAACAAAGAAAAATCGGAATTGGAAAAATCGGGCAATGTAAATGCGGGCTAACGAAACAGGAACACAGTGAAAATCAAAAACACTCTATATGAAGATACCAATCTTTCGTACGTATCACCCTCCAAAACCCATTTGTTTACATTGTTGTTTTTGTAATTTCGTTTTGTGTCCATGAATAGATGTGAATTGCAACAACAATTTAACGGGGTGGGATTGTTCTGTTTTGCCAGAACAACCATTTTGTATGTGCAAATAACGCAGCCATCTTTAAAAAAATTTCAACTCACCAGCTTTTCAACATGAAAATGGCGGATGTTAGGTGGGATATCGGGATGTGTTGAAAAAAACACCAATTTAATGGTGCTAAGTCTGCTATTACACTACGAATTTCGCGTGATGAAACTTCTTTAAATTTTTCTTTGAAAATTTATCCTGTGAGTATTTCGCTGTTACGCAATGATTTTGAAATCTTTGGCATTTCACAGAAAAGACTGTAATAAAATAAATAACGTGATAAGTTAGAATTTATACACTGAAATTTCGGTCATCGATAGTTTTCTATTGGTTTCTTATATACATAGCATAAAGGCTGTCCCAAACCAAAGCGAAACATTCGCGCGAATATGCGACGACTGAATATAGTTCGAAGATTCGCATCGCGCCAATGTGGGTGCTCCCATTAAGGCTGTCCCAAACCAACGCGAAACATTCGCGCGAATATGCGACGACTGAATAATGTTCGAAGATTCGCATCGCGCCAGTGTGGGTGCTCCCATTAATCTCCATGTAAATAAATTAAGACAGGCGGAAGTTTCGTTGTCGCGCCGAATGTTTCGCGTTGGTTTGGGGCAGCCTTAAATCTCCATGTAAATAAATTAAGACAGGCGAAAGTTTCGTCGTCGTTCTGAAGTATTCGCTTTGGTTTTGGAGAGCCTTAATGCTCTTAAAAGCCGTGTTTTTTTGCAAGCCCGGAGGGATTTGGTTAAAAAGAAATGATATTGGGGATTATCTATCGACGCCATCACAGAAAAAAATGGAGTTTCCATAAAAACTATTGATTAGAAGTACATATGCAATTAACGCCGTTAAAACAGTTTAGCCCCGAAAATTATGTGCTCTTAGCTATGCCTGGAGGGGATTAGTTGTTGTTGCATTTAACATGTAAATTCCTTAGCCCCGACGCGACATAGTTTTTTTCGATCAATTTCCTCCAGGCTTGCAACGAGACTAGAGACATGCCAATTTATAACAGTTATAACAATTTTTGGCCATTTAAAGCGGGCGTACGCTTACGCGCTTCGCAGTACTTAAAAAAAAAAACTTTAGGTGCTTGAATTATGCCTACCGGCGGAGGACCCTGGCCCTGCGGGGCCGCATAAACAGTAATTTTATTAACAAAAACGCGTTGATTCTCTGGTTTCTCATTCGTTTTTTTTTTTCATGTTCACAGTCTGTTTCAATAATTCGAGAGCGAAATACAATACCAAACAATCGTAGAAACAAAACAAATAATGACAAAAGACAATCGAATATACTTAAATTGACTATAAATTTTCACGTTCAATTTGTTTCCGTAAACTTATCCTTATAAGGTTGGGTTAGCACTTGATAACTCGTTGCTCCTTTTATTATACTTTTTGAACATACCCATTGAAACTCGTAAATAACCGACATTTTGGTGGTGAATGTACTTTTACTGCATGTGTGTACAAATAAAGCGTGGTGGATGTACGCTTACTGCATATGTGTGCGTGTTTCTCCTGAATTTCCCCTATATGAGCTTGTAGGCAAACTCGGATGACAGCCGAGATTGGTATCTTCATATAGAGTGTTTTTGGTGAAAATAGTGCTAGCCGTGTTTTTTGCAAACCCCGGTTAATTGGGAACTTCCACCAGACGTCAGTGGCTAAAAAGCAAAAAAAAAACATAATAGTTTGACTATAGATCTCTGCCACCAAATGTTAGAAGCGTCAGTGTAAAATTTGTAAAAAAAAAAAATAACAATCTGACAGCACTCCCTGTTTGGAAAACAAAACCAAATATCAAAGGTACGAAGGCGAGCCAAAAAAGTTGTGTGTTTAAAATAGTGATGAATATGTATTAAAATAAGTTTTTTTTTGTTTTCAAACACTTGAAAAAATGTTCACTAAAGTGTTTAGACACTACTGAATAGGTAATTCGACCGCAAATCTAAGTTTTCACTTCCAAATACAAAAAATAATCAAATGACCGCCTTTTTAACACTGGCAAGAGCATGTAAATATTTTCCAACCAGTTTTTGTTTTTAAATGTCAAATTAGAAAGAGAAAAGACAAATCTTGGAAGAGCTCTATTAGGTGTGTTTTTTTGCAAGTCCATATGGATTTGTCGAAAAAAACGACATCGGGACTTAGGAACTTCTTACTTACAGTACGTAAGTCCCGATAATTATCTGGACTTAGCTAAGTCCATATGGATTTAAGTTGTTGTTGTATTTACGTGTAAAACTATTAGTCCCGATGTCGTTTTTTTCGACAAATCTTGCAAAAAAAACACGGCTATTGTCAGGGAAAACAAAAAACATGTAATTGTGCATTCATGACATTTGTTTGTTTCCCCTGCATCTTTTTATGTCAAAGTTTTTTTTTTTCTTACTTGAGAACTGTCAAAGTTAGAAAGAGAAAAGATAAAGATAGTTTCTGGAAAAGCCTTTTTTGGAACTTCCACCAGACAAGCAAAAAAAAACAATAGTATGACAGAAAAATATGTAGGGAAAATAAAAAACATGTGATTGTGATTGGTCGTTTGTTTGTTTTCCCTACATATTTGTATGTCAAAATTAGAAAGAGAAAAGACAAAGATAGTTTGTGCAAAAGCCTTATTTGGTTGAAAGAAACGACATTGGGGACTAGCGACGCCATTACAGAAAAAAAAATGGAGTTTCCATTCAAACTTTCGATTACAAGTATACAATTCATGCCGGTAACTCAGTTTTCCTCCGTGCTGAAGTGAAGCCCCGAGAATTCTCCGCGCTTAGCTAAGCCCGAAGGGGATTAGTTTTTGTTGCATTTAAAATGTAAATTGCAGGACAGGACCTCGTTTCTTTCGACCAATTTCCTCGGGGCTTTCCGGGGGACATTGGGGACTAGCGACGCCATTACAGAAAAAAAAAATGGAGTTTCCATTTAAACTTTCGATAACAAGTATACAATTCATGCCGGTAACTCAGTTTTCCTCCGTGCTGAAGTGAAGCCCCGAGAATTCTCCGCGCTTAGCTAAGCCCGAAGGGGATTAGTTTTTGTTGCATTTAAAATGTAAATTGCAGGACAGGACCTCGTTTCTTTCGACCAATTTCCTCGGGGCTTGCAAAAAATCACGGCTGGTATTGACGACTAGAAAAGTCAAAATGCGATACTTGGTGGCAAACAAAAACAACGGTTTACATACATACCAAACTGGCCTCCATTAGGATTACGTTTGTTTACTTTCTGATAAAATAATTGATTTATAAATAAAAATTGAATTTATTTCAAACAAAATAACATAAAATGGCTTTATTATCATTATTTCTTTTTAAACAATTGCAATTCTTCAGAAAACACGCGCATAGATAAATAAAATTACAAAGAAAAAAAAGGATTTTATAACTCGTTGACTGCCATTAGTAGGTATCCATACCTACAATATTTTATCGAGAAAATTGATATTTGCACATTCAAAAGTATTCTAAATTAAAAATAGTAAACAAATTATTTTCTTTTAATATTATTCTAGTTTTTTTTTTATCAGTGGAGTTTAATTTGAATTGCAGTTGCAGTACTGCAGCTCTGGCTTCAGAATTGGAAATATCCACTCGTGGTCCACTGGTGGAGGAGGGATTGTAAACCCACAATGTGGAAGAGTTTTAATCCTCTTGACCCAATGACGTGATGAACATAGGAGAATTAACAGTGAATTATGTAATAAATACAAATAATATACGGTCAAGAACACTCAGACAATACTTTTAACTTTTGGAAGTGACTCTAGACATGCTAGAGTTGTAACAGTTTTAGTTTATAAAAGTAATGTTTTTGCGGCCCGTAGGGCCAGAGGGCCCCCCGACGATGGGCATACGTTAGGCACCCAGAGTTTTTTTTTCAAGTTGGGCGAAGCGCGTTAACGCACTCCCACTTTTACAGCCCGATTCTCCCCATCATCACTGATACCTATCAAGTTAATATTGTGACTTTTTCGAATTCTCCCCCAGAGTCACAACTTATGAGAGTCACAAAAACAATCGAAATTGTGGTCTCCTTCATTGCAGGTCACAACTCACAAATTACATTTGTATTAAAAATTTGATATCATAATCTATTTATTATTTTAAACAACTTTGAATTAGGAAAGGGAAAATTAAAGTGGATTTTATAGGGCGTATCTTTTTCGGTATCTTTCATCCGAAATAAAAGAAACAAGATTTTTACATTAGCACAGACTTTTTTTTCTTCGCAGGTAAAAAATGATTCATTCGCTCTCGAAAACAACATTTTTAATAGTTTTCTCAATTCCATTTTGCAAACACTTATATAAACAATTTTTTCAATCCCTTTATTGCTAAAAAGAATTGACGAAAACTCGATTTTTTAAGTTTTAAATAATTTTATATGGCCCAATTGAATTTCTTTCTTCATGTTTTTATTAATCAGCTGGGGGGTCATTCCGTAATTTTCAAAATGATAATCGTCAAAACGATTATCGTTAACGCTATCGTCAATGATTTGCTTCACGTAACTCGACCACTATGGTCTCGTCTATCGTTTTCAGTTTGAGATTGTTTGGTATATTTCACAAATTCTCAAACTGTGAAAATGTTTTTTTCTATGGGGTTTGACAGAAAATTTGTAGTAAAAAAGCGCACCTACAACTTTTTTGTTTTGTTTATTGCTTTGTGTTTTGTTTTGGTGCGGCCGCCGCCGATTGCATTGAAAAGCCGTCTGGCAAGTTTATTATTTCGAGTACCATCACAAAGGCTTCTTTTGATAGCCGAAAACGTTAAACCAAACTATAATGGTTTGAATTATTATAACAATAATAAAAAAATTATTTGTTTGTTTTATTTTATTTAGCAACCAGTGCCATTAAAGATATTCTACAATAGTACATAAACATAAAAACATTGTGCTTATATATGGGTTGGAAGAGATAAAGGATCTGATTTATCTCCTAATTGTCTTCGCAATCGTATTAACTGTAGTTTTTCTTAATTTTAATTTTCGCTTTGCAAGACAAATAAATTGCGCTGAAACATTTTTACTTCTATTTATCTACTAAATTGACAGATTTCAATGCCAAACGATACCTATTTAGCTATCGTATAAACGATATCGTTTTGATGATATCACTTTGACGATTATCGTCTTACGTGAAGCGCGGCTATCGCCGAAACGCTATCGTCTGACGATAATCGTTTTACGGAATGACCCCCCTGTTCACTTTCACTGTTCACTTCAAAATCCACCTTTGCTGTGATGAGTTAAGTTGTGAGCTTTCTCGTGATGATTGGGGGAGAATTCCAATAAAAGAGCTTGTGACTTGTTACTCCTCACTAGGGGAGAATCGGGCTGTTAATGGCGAAAAACTGTTATAAATTGGCATGTCTCTAGTCGCGTCCTTAGCTTTTATTAAACTTTAGGAAGCACTGACTTCGATTTTAAGAAGAAAATTGTTTCTAATCCAAAGTTCCACTTTTGGTATTTATAAAGAAATGGGTTTTTTATTTAGTTTAAATTATTTATTGTTTTAAATAAATAATTTCCGCAGAACACATCCCCACTCACATACGATTTATAACAAATTATGTCATCTTATGTGGCTATCCTGTTGCTACAGTTTGTCGCTAGAGTATTGCCTCTAGTCATCAATTTGCTCCTATGACGTAGAAGTGGCGTAATCTTGAATTCCTTTATCGGGCTTTTCGGGAATGTATCTTTCAGCCAGGTTATACATTTCACTTTCGCTCGAAATGAAATTGAAGTCAATTTATTTTCAATTGAAATCAATTTCATTTCGAGTGAAAGTGAAATGTAGAACCTGGCTGTTTGTCTTTTCTCCTTCTTGTTTATACCAAAAACACTCTATATGAAGATACCAATCTGGGCTGTCATCCGAGTTTGCCAACAAGCTCATATAGGGGAAATTTAGGAGAAACACGCACACATATGCAGTAAGCGTACATCCACCACGCATTATTTGCACTCACATGCAGTAAGCGTACATTCACCACCAAAATGTCGGTTATTTACGAGTTTCAATGGGTATTTTCAAAAAGTATAATAAAAGGAGCAACGAGTTATCAAGTGCTAAGTCCCCTTTCACACGAGGAAACAAGTTGCTGGAGATTTTTTTGAAGTTTTCTTTTAATTTCCTTAAAAATCTCCTGTACCTTTCACACGATGAAACAAAATCGTGGAAACTTTCTGTATTTTCCTTTTAAAATAGCTTGGTTGAACACACTCTACTGTGGGTGAAGAGGAATGTCAAAAAAATCTCCTCGAATTGTTGACCGGGGAGATTTCATTTTCCCCTCTTACTTCTTGCCCTTCTCACCAACAAACTGATTGTTGCTGGCAACTCAGTTTCCTCGTGTGAAAGGGGACTAACCCAACCTTTTAAGGATAAGTTTGTGGAAACAAATTGAACGTGAAAATTTATAATCAATTTAAGTATATTCGGTTGTCTTTTGTCATAATTTGTTTTGTTTCTACGATTGTTTGGTATTGTATTTCGCTCTCGAATTATTGAAACAGACTGTGAACATGACAAAAAAAAACGAATGAGAAATCAGCAAACATTGACATACTAAACATGGACTGCTAGTCGAGCCTCATTTCCATACAAATATCTCAGTAAACGTGATTCAACCACTTTTAAGCGACACTGATGCTACTTGGAGCAAAGTGGCAAACAAAAGTAATAATTCACAAGGCCATCTCTTGGGACTTGGGCTCACCAAGCATTATTTGCCATAGAATCTAGGGACATCTGTTATTAGGTGTGTTCCTTTGGGCTCCAGTATCTACTACCAAGTACTTCTGGCTGCAGTCAACTACTTCTGCTGTCTGGTCGAAGTAGTTCAAAGTAGTTCATTAATCTAGTAACAGAATGTTTCCAAACAAGAAAAAGACATCACCAATCAAAAGAAATTACGTAATAGATTATTGTTGTTGAAATTTTTCTAATTTTAAAGTAAAATAAGAAAACAAAACCGAAATTAAATTGATATTGAGGTTAGATTTTACTTTTGGCAAAATGAAAGCATTCCATTCATCATCTACTGGGAAGTACTAAAAAGTACTTTGCAAGACCCAATGGAACGCGGCTATTATTACTTATGAAACACAGTGCCATTTGTTTTATTTGAAGGTCACAGTTTGACGTTTGTTCAATTTTGTTTAGTTTTCTATAAGTTTTCAATCGTAAAATGAGTTATTTCATCACATTACCTTAATAACATACTTTTTACTTTTTGTTTTTGTCATTTTATACATGCATAGAAGCAAAATAATATAAAAGGTTGAGATTGGTATTAACTGTCAGCCTAATTTATTAGAATTCACTAAACACCTTTAAACGGCTGAATAGTTATGTAGTTCATAAGCATTTATGAAGCCACTATTCAACGTTGCATAGATCCTAATTCATAAAATATTTCCCTACACATTATAGTTATAATGCGCTTGTGTCAAATAAAGTACCAAGAAGGGAAAATCTATTACGTTTTACTGCCACAATTGATTAACAAAACTAAGCTCTGAAAGTGAAAAGTCAATAAACGAATTCTACTGCACCGATTGGATTAGTTTAAATTTCATTTAATATTGCATAATGTACCTATTCTTATTACTGTTTCTTTTGTGCCGTGTTAGAAAGTATAGTTTAATATTTTAGAACAAACAATTCATGGTTTTTATTGAAATAACTGTTTCATTCACTGACAGTGCGATCAAATTGAGAAGAATATAGGAACATCTATTAGGGTGGCAATTATTTTGGCAATGTTTTTTTTTATTTATTCTGTGTGTCTCACTGAAAATATTCAATAAACCTCAATTTTGGCATACATCTAAGCACATGTATATTATAAATAAAGAATTTCCATCAACTTTTACACTTTCACCGACATTTAAAGTAATAGACGGAAAACTACGTGTATTTTTAATGAAAAGTTGTAAATTCTCGACCTTAGCCGATTTAAAACAAATTTAACAACATTTTTGTTTGTACAAAGTACCTTCATAATATAGATTGATCACTTTTAGGAGGGGACAAAAAAGATATTTAAGCATTCCAAAAATAAGCGCCACCCTTATAACATTGTATTTTATTGTCGTCTGTGTGTGAGTCAAAGTGACATTTCGATACTTAAACATCCTTATGTAGGCACTATTCATCCATCAAACGCGTTTAGCTTCTAATGCCTCTATTCAACGTTGCATAAGTTTTATGAATTACATTTTTGCGCTTAGTGGAATTATAAGGAGTCAATAGTTCTATGCACTCGCTATGATGCGTTTATAAATTCGGCTGTGTGTCTTTAAGGTCATCACTTCAAATAAAATATGAACTCCATAATAATGGCCGGCATTGTTAAAAATAGATTTGTTCGCGAATACTCGCGGGATGCACAAGGATCTGGCAATCTTTCCTCATTTTTCCCTCTTTTTTTTTGGACTGTAAGAAATTTATTTTATAAAAATCCATTAGTTGTCTTGATAGATTAGATACCTCTTCATTGTCCTCCCTTATCGCTTGTTTGATTTTGGCTTCTTTTGGGCCCATTTTAACCACTCCAGCCTAACAAATAAATAAGTTTTCCACAAATTAAGCACAAGCAAAATAAACAACAAAAATATTGACAAGATATAAACAAAATTGAATTGTCAAAAGTTATACCTTATTTTTCGTGTTGCTCCAACTGGCGCTCGTGGCAATAAGTTTTCGATTGAATTCGCGTGAAGTTGGCTCCTAGCAGTCCATATATAATAGGTCAATGTCAGCAAATCAACGCAACTGTTGTAAGACTTTAGGCGTGTTTTTTTGCAGGAAGTTACTAGACATGCCAATTATAACAGATTTTTTTTATAAAATTACTGTTTATGCGGCCCCGCAGGGCCAGGGTCCTCCGCCGGTGGGCATAATTCAAGCACCTAAAGTTTTTTTTTAAGTAGTGCGAAGCGCGTTAACGTACGCCCGCTTTTAATGGCCAAAAATTGTTATAACTGTTATAAATTGGCATGTCTCTAGTCTCGTCCTTTTTGCAAGCCTGGAGGAAATTGATCGAAAAAAAACTATTTCGCGTCGGGGCTAAGGAATTTACATGTTAAATGCAACAACTAATCAATAGTTTTTATGGAAACTCCATTTTTTTCTGTGATGGCGTCGATAGATAATCCCCAATATCATTTCTTTTTAACCAAATCAATACGGGCTTGCAAAAAAAACACGGCTTTTAAGAGCATTAAGGCTCTCCAAAACCAAAGCGAATACTTCAGAACAACGATGAAACTTTCGCCTGTCTTAATTTATTTACATGGAGATTAATGGGAGCACCCACACTGGGGCGATGCGAATCTTCGAACATTAAGGCTCTCCCAAACCAACGCGAAACATTCGCGCGAATATGCGACGACTGAATAATGTTCGAAGATTCGCATCGCGCCAGTGTGGGTGCGCCCATTAATCTCCATGTAAATAAATTAAGACAGGCGGAAGTTTCGTTGTCGCGCCGAATGTTTCGCGTTGGTTTGCGTCAGCCTTTAATCTCCATCAGCCAAATTAATAAAAGTGGAATAGCGAAGGCTTAAGCCTTATTCCGTGGACTAAGTGAAAAATGTTATTTAAAAAATAAAATATCAATTAAGTGACGTTTACTAAGCTAAACCACCGAAGAAGGTGGTTTAGCGAAGGAATAAGAACCAGATGTGTCAAATTTGTTCTGCATTTAAAAAATATAAGTGAAGATTGCAAATTGAATTTTCGATAAAAATAATAATGTCGATTTGTCGAGTTCTTAAACCATTTGGAATTATTGGACAGTCAGCCATCAAGGACAAGAAGAAGAAAAATATACAAAACCAGGTACGATCCACTGCAAGTGCTTAGTGAGGAGGATTTCAAGAAGAAATATAGAATATATATATATAAATATACAGCCAGGCTTCAGGAATGACATGAGTTCACTCTTGTTGCGGAAAAATCCAACCTACCTACAAATTTTCTCTTCTTTTTGTATTTTTATCTATCTATCTATCTCTCTGTCTATCTATCTATCCCTCCATTTAATACGAATAGAATTTCCAACAAACAAAAAAAGAAATTACATCTTCTCTTATGTCAACGAACACACCAACATCCAAACACAATTCATGAAAATCTGTTGTACCCACCTAAATAATAAAATAAAATATATAAAATAAAAAACAATTTTGACAGCAAATAATCAAAACAACGTAATTGTTAGGTGTGTTTGGTAACGTGAGGTTTATTTTTTTTTTCTTAAAATTTTCTGTCAAAACCCATACAAAAAAAAACCCAAGTTTAGGAAACTTGGTGAAAACTTCAAGTTACCAAACAGGCATCTTACTTATTGTAGTAGATTTTCTTAAGGGATTTTTTGTAAACGTCACTTTACTATTCCACTAACAATTTGTTTTTATTAATGTCAAATTTTAATCCGTAGCTTTACCCTTATTCCATGGTTTAGTAAGGTCGTGGAATAAAGGTAGAATAAAAGTTTTTTATTAATTTGGCTGCATGTAAATAAATTAAGACAGGCGAAAGTTTCGTCGTCGCTTTGAAATATTCGCGTTGGTTTGGGAGAGCCTTTATTCAGTCGTCGCATATTCGCGCGAATGTTTCGCGTTGGTTTGGGACAGCCTTTATGCTATGTATATGCGAAACCAATAGAAAACTATCGATGACCGAAATTTCAATATATAAATTCTAACTTATCACGTTATTTATTTTACTACAGACTTTTCTGTGAAATGCCAAAGATTTAAAAATCATTGTGTAACAGCGAACTACTCACAGGATGAATTTTCAAAGAAAAATTTAAAGAAGTTTCATCACCCGAAATTCGTAGTGTAATAGCAGACCTAGCACCATTAAATTGGTGTTTTTTCAACACATCCCGATATTCCACCTAATATCCGCCATTTTCATGGTGAAAAGCTGGTGAGTTGAAATTTTTTTAAAGATGGCTGCGTTATTTGCACATACAAAATGGTTGTTCTGGCAAAACAGAACAATCCCACCCCGTTAAATTGTTGTTGCAATTCACATCTATTCATGGACACAAAACGAAATTAAAAAAACAACAATGTAAACAAATGGGTTTTGGAGGGTGATACGCACGAAAGATTGGCATCTTCATATAGAGTGTTTTTGGTTTATACAAGCCGTGTTTTTTTTGCAAGTCCATATGGATTTGTCGGAAAAAACGACATCGGGACTAATAGTTTTACACGTAAATACAACAACAACTTAAATCCATATAGACTTAGCTAAGTCCAGATAATTATCGGGACTTACGTACTGTAAGTAAGAAGTTCCTAAGTCCCGATGTCGTTTTTTTCGACAAATCCGACAAATGGACTTGCAAAAAAACACGCCTACAGTTATAGAATTCTAGTCAGAGATTATGAATTATAAGGATTGGAAACCTTGGCTGACATTCGGGTTTGCCTACAAGCTTAACAATATGGCTGCCCGTGGTGAAGTAAGTAAGTTGCATTAGTATGCGTGTTTTAACTCAACCTAGTGCAACTTACTGATTTTCACCACGATATTTTGAAAACCTTATGAGTTTCAATGGGCACGTTCAAAAACTAATAAAAATGGCGAAACGAACTATCAAGTGTTCACGACACCTAAAATCATTTGGTTTTAAAAATGCATGGAGGATTCTGAACAATTATATTTAAAGGGTAGTAAAATAATAATCAAAAATGAAAATTGACAATAAATCAATACATAATTAACGCTGTAGATAAATTTAATCAGTTAGTGAGAGAACAGAATATTGCAAAAAGTATTCTTTCCATTTGCTGTTGAAAGTGTTGCTTTATGAGTGTTCTTTGCTTTTCTATTTCATTTATAAATGCTGAACACTGATTTAACAAAAATGTACATAAATATAAAGCCTTTCATCGGATAACTCCTCAAAGTGATTTTAGCCATGGAACATACAATTTTTTTTACATTATTACTATTTCCTTCTCTTACACCGTTTGCATCATCCAATCCGATCTGTTCTAACATTTGTTTCTCTTATTAAATTGTATGTGTATTCTGTATCTACCACTCTTTTTTTGACATTTCGCCAAACCTCATCTACTACTTTTTAACTCTGTTTACCCTTACCCCTTTCAACGCACAGATAGCACTATATTATGCACCAGAATTTCATACCCGGTTGACACCGGATGAATTCCGCGCTGTAACCTAATTATTCACTAATCTGTCAACGTCGACACATGACTCCACAACACACCAAACGAGAGTAGCGTGGTTTGGGCTTTAACTATTGTATATGAAGGGTTTATAATACAAATTCTATATACTACTGAAATACATCAGCCAAGTAGAAGAGTTAGCACTATTTGTAGCATAAAAAGCGTTTCTAGCATTTTTAAAATAAACTCAAAATATTCTAATTCAGCTCATCACAATCTTCGCCACAACATATAATGTATATTTAGTAAGATCTGTGTCGTTATTTAATCATCTGTATTACGATGCTTTGCATCATATTTTTATCACTTTCGATAATAACTAATTATTTCTGTTTGATGAAATTACCCTAAGGAAGCTGCAAGTGTCGATTTCTTTTAAAAATATTAACTTAAAGCATTGTATATAGAACCTATAGTACTACCACGAGACTGATTTTTTCTTCTTTATATGTGGCCGTTACGCGGCGCTGGGCTCGTCGATTAGTTGGCAGTGGAGACTTGAGACATAAGGAAAAAGTAAGAATTAAAAGAAAAAAATAGAAGGAGAGGGTTGTATTTAATTGTTCTGACAACAATAAGGGGAGTAAAGGAGATAACTAAATCAGACATTTTTTGCCATGACAACGACCAGAATATAGGAGAAAAAACGCTATATGTTTACATTTGTATGCAGGTATTCTATCGTTTATTATTTTTTACAAGGAAAACTTATTGAGTAGGTAGGTATTTGAATGTATAAGAATTAATTTTTTTTCTATTGCCAGGCTATAGGCATATGTTTATATATAATTACTTCATGATTTTATTTTTCAACACAATATTGAATTTGTTTTTAAATTTTCAGTTTTGATTTTCAAAGCAACGTTGTTAAATTTCACTATAGCTTAGTGGAATACAACGTTGCTACATTTTGAAGTATGGTGCATAGGTAGGTATACCCAATTTTCAAGTATAGTAGGTACATAGGTATAGCTTCATATATTTAATAGATTTTTGGTAGGCTTTTTTCACAGTAGGTATTTTATTATGTTTGTTATTCAAAATTAATAATAATTATGTAGGTATTCGGTAGGTAGGTATAATTTGTTTTTTAAAGTTTAGGTAGGTATGAAGGTATCGGTATAGGTACATTATGTAAATATCAATGTAGGGATGTAGGTGGGTGGATGGTTGTGTATGCACAGGGTGGTACCTATTAAAACATTTAATTTTTAAACATTTGAAAGAAATGTAGATAGGTACCTAACCTACATACATATATATGAATGTATTTGGTAGCTAGGTAGGTATGTACAAAAATTTAAAATATTAACCAACCACCCACCTATTAAAAATTATTTTTCGAACCAAATCAAATACCTTATAGGTACCTACAACCTACCTAGCTTTCTTTTTGGAAAAAAAATACAACCTAGGTATCTACCTATTTATGGGTAAAAAAGGTACCTTTCTGTCCAAAAAAAATATTTTGTAGGTAGGTACTTGACTAATTATACAATTGAGACAAAAATTAAAAAAATTAAGTTTTTTTAAGTAGGTACCTATTTATGTATGTATGTAGGTATTGAGACTGAAAAAAAAATTGAAATGAAAATAGGAATACATATAGCCAATTTAGCAAGATTTGAAAAAATCAATGTTTTTTTTGGAAAAAATTTGCTTTCATCAGCAGACAATTTTTCAAATATTAAAAAAAAAAATTAATTTGGCTAACCAATTCTGAAAATCACCTAAAAAATATTTTCAAAAAAAATTAAGTACATTTTTTTCCGAAAAAAATAGTTTATATTTTTAAGAAATTAAAAAAAAAAACAAAAATTTGGTGTTTTAATTTAAAAAAAAAAAAAACAATTGCAATGCTCCTTAAAATTATTTTTTTAAAAAATTAAGGAAATTATTTCGAAAAAATTAGTTTTTTTGAATACAAATAATTTTGAAAAATTAAAAAAAGACAAAACTTTGGTGTTTATTTAATAAAAAAAATCAATTTCAATACTCCTAAAAACTATTTTTTTAAATAAAATTAATTTAAAAAGAGTTTTTGTGAGCATAAATAAAATTTATTATTTCAAAATGAACTCTTAAACTTATTCGCAAGCAAATAATCCCACTCAAACACCCACTTAGTCGTTACTATAAGAAACAAACCAACCTATATCCCCAATTTTACTAGAAAAAAAGGTCAAACTGATAAGAAAAAGTAAGACATGATTACCACATTTGTTAATTGTTTAGCATTCCAAACCGATTTCTCAAAAAATTTAACTTAATTAAGTATTTCCGAAGCCGAATGCAGAAAAATAAGTGCTTTGTTTTAACTTTCCAGAACATTGATAATTAATTTTCAAGAAAAAACACATTAATTTTAATTTAATTAGGATACTTTTCTCTTCTTAAAGTCTTAACTATTCATTTGTCTGAATAAAAAACCTAAGGCCACATGAATTTAAAAATTAAATGAAAAACTGCACGTAATATATTCATCAGATGATATTCAGGTATGATGGTAAACTTAAAACTTCTCAAGTTTCAGCTCAAACGGATTATTTTTTCTTCAGTTTTTAACTAATTTTTATATTTCGATGTTCAGCTCAATTTATAGAAAAGTTTAAACAAATTATTTACGTGAACTTCTGATTCATCAACAATTGCATTGTCTTAGTTTCAGCTCAATCTGATGGTTAGTTTTTGAATTTTACAACATAACGAACAATCATCTGTCAATACCTTTCCATATATACCTACCTAGATACTAACCTGATTTAACCTGATATCACAAAAAAACCTTAAATAGAGCCTTTCTAATATATTTATACCTATGTATTTACTAAACTTAAATCTCAACGGAAAACCTACCTACAAAGGCGTATAACATCCTTCGCCATACAATTCAGTCAAAAAGTATTCATTTACAACAACATTATTATTCTTAGTGGTAACCGAGTTTGAATAATTTGCATGCATATTATACATTTTCTCTATTCCCACACTACGTCACAGGCAAAAGGCAAAAGCCAAAAAATCAAGCCTTCTTTTGAACAATATTTATTTTCGTTCTTCCTATACCCAAAAAACAAACAAAAAAAAACATTTTACCCTTTCTATAAAAAATGATAAAAGCAAAAACAACCCCTTCCTCTGCAAAAAACCAAATCCCATTCATAAAACAAAAAAGCACAAAATTGTTACTTCCTGCCTCCCTCTAACTTTCATAAATTTAGTGGGCTCTCATTTTTGTATTAAAAAACTATTCTCCTTTGTTGGAGAATAAAAAAGCCTCCACTTTCCTTTGCAACAATTGTTAGCAACATTAGCTTTATGTGTGGCCGTATGGTAGCACGTCGGTCGTTCGTCATCATGATAGTACTATAATCTATATACAATGCTTAAAGCTCACTCGTGAATGGCCAGCTATAGATATATGAACAATATGGGTGCACCCTTAATTATTCTGTTTCCACCATTGAATCTGTATTTTCTGAACACATCCTGATATCCCACCTAACGTCCGCCATTTTCGTGGTGAAAAGCTGATGAGTTGAAATTTCTTTAAAGATGGCTGCGTTTTTTACACATTAAAAATGGTCGAACTGTCAAAACAGAACAAACCCACCCTGTTTAATTGTCGTTGCAATTGGCCGAGTTCAACGCACATCTGAATATTCAGAATTCTGAATTTTTGAAGCTCTTGATTGGCCAGCTGTCAGAAGTCATCTGAATTTTCAGAACTTTATCTGAATTCTGAATATTCAGATGTGCGTTGAACTCGGCCATTCACATCTATTCATCGACACAAAATGAAATTACAAAAACAACAATGTAAACAAATGGGTTTTGGAGGGTGAAACGTACGAAGGTTTCCAATCTTTATAATTCATAATCTCTGATTCTAGTCAGAGTAAAGTGACCAGATGCAAAAAGCCAAAATGTGGGACAAAGTAAAGAAACTCACCCGAAAATAATACACTTATATATTTTTTTTTTAAATGTGGGACAATATCAATTTTATTAAAGTAGGTTGCAGAACATAAAAAAAAACACTTCTTTTCTTCACTTTATATTCTTTAAATCTAGGAAAATTAATTTCAAAAAATTTTCCACTTCATTTCATTGTGAAACTTTGGGGCGTGCACACACATATTTGCAGATTCAATTTATCGCAATTAATGATTCTTAAAATGCACATCAAAGTTAAAGATTTGCAGAAAAACAATCAAAAAATATATTCTATTATGTATTGTGTGTATAAATTAATAAATTATCCAGCCATATATCTCTGATGAATGAATTTTTTGCAATAAGTTATTATTTTTTGACAGTTCCTGTATGAAATTGAATAGCTCGATCTCACAGCCAATATCGCTTTAATTGTTTCGACAGAGTTGTGACTTCTCCTCCGTCCACAATTTGTTCACAATTGAAAATATTCTTTCCGTCGACGCATTAGTCCCCGGCAAATAGAGGGTATAATCAACAAACTTTTTCGAGTTTTGGTAAGGAATATTGCAGTTTTTTAAATGTGAGAAAATTTTCACCCATCTTATAGCAGCTGATATTTTTTCATTATTCCAGTTTTGTAATTTATTAGCAGTTGCATTCAGTCGTTATGTTTATGCATCTAATTTTGTGTAATGTTGGTAGCGTTTAGGGGGGTTATTCCGTAATTTTTAAAACGATAATCGTCTAAACGATAATCGTGCACGTTATCGTCATCAATTTGCTTCACGTAACACAATCACTAAATCACAGTTTGAGAAGGATTGACTTGTCAATCATTGTCATTAATGACAATTCAGTAATTTATTTTTGTGTTGTTTTATGTTTGGACCAATGAAAAAGTTATTTATCCAATATTTATTTGTGAAATATTAAAAAAAATACATTAAACAATGGTTTAACCTATATGTAGGTCAGTATCGCCCAAAAAATGTCAATTTTAATTAAGAAGTGAAAAGAATGTGAAGCCAAAACTTGATGTCGCCTATAACCAAATCGGTTATCCATCTATCCAAAGCTACATAAAATTAATTAGAAACTGTCTAAAGGCACGTAGTTTCGCGTACGCGAAATTAGTTCTCACACCTAAACAGTGAGGTATATATATATATAGTGAGGGTTCTTTAAATCCAAAAAAAACTGCATATAACCAATCTTGCACCTACCCCAAATCTGTTGTTTACTATTTAGTTACTGATGTCAAATCACCATGGCAAGTGACACGATTAAACAACACGTCCAAATGATAAGACTTTAATATACAAATCTTTTAGGCAACGATACGTGCGTTGCGCCCATTTTACGGTTTACGTGGTTGTCCTCCCAAGCCGATTATCCAAAGTTTGGTGCCCAAATTTGAGTTGACCAATTCAGTGGACAATCAGCCAACGCCTTTGCGTCAACGAAACCCAGGATCAACCGAAAACAACTACCCGCCCTCATTGAAAACCCTACATTTCGTTGCTATTCAATAGTTAGAAACGTGTGGAGTCAGATTCACAAGAACAAATTTAATAAAATAACTATAATTTTGAAGTGTTAAGCTAGGACCGCACTCGGCGGAACTGCACTTCAGCGGAACTGAACTTCATGACTTATTTGTGGGAAATTGTATGAGCTATATCGCACTAAGCGACAACTGCACTTCACGACGCGACACAATGCGACAAAGTTGGTAATCTGACCAACTGTGTCGCGACGTGAAGTTTCGTTCAGTTTCGTGCGAAAGTGCCCACGGTGTCGCTGAAGTGCAGTTCCGCCTAGTGCGGTTCTACCTTTAACATGATTTTAACATTCGGAATAGAACTTTGATCTTTTAATTATTATAAGCAATAGTTTAAACATAAAACTTTTCTTTTGCAATAATATTTTGAGCCAATTTAGAATTCCCAAATCACTTTGTTACTATTCGAGCCATGTTCACATCGCACAAACCCAATCAAAGAGTTTGTTTAACCTCTGACAAGCTTTAAACTGACGTCTGGGCAGACTTCCTAATTGTGTTTTTGATTCAACTCAACTGCGTCAAAAATCCAACCCTTATCGAACTCAATCTTTCGATTCTTCATATAAACGTAGTATTGGATTGAAATCGTCATTTTTCTTCACAATACAATATCACAAAACTCTGTCTTCACGTCAACATCAGTTTAAAGAACACAGTTGTAAAAAAATATTTAAAGCTTCGTAATTTCTTGAATTTGAATCCCGTGTTCACGAAGTTTTGTTTGATCCAACAATTCTTTCTTTTTCTAAATCAACTCTGAAAAAATGACACGTAAGTAGCCTACTATATAAAATATAGTCCTGTGTTGTCAATGCTGATGACCAAAAACGGAATCTCGTTTTATTATTCATTCCCATTGCAGCTTTTGTACGCCATGTCCTCGCCGAAGACATTTTTAGCACTTCGTTGAAGTAAATATATACAACTTCGTATTGTACAAAACTTTTCAGCAACCTTTAATTGAACTCGAAAAATGATTGAAGTTTCAAATGGTTAATGAACCTTTAGGTCAAGGTCAGCCAAGGCAGTGGAAATTATATACTTTTCTTGCACTGGGGTTTTGCATGAGGTGCATCTAAATGCTAGGACGTATAATTGAGATGCAAACAAGAAACAAACTACCTCAGGTGTAATTATAGAAAGAAAAATTCGGAATGTTGTTTTAAAAACAAAATTGAAATTATTAAGGCTTAACTACATAAGCCAATAAGTACTTTTGTTCAAAAGTAAAAATATTTTTTTTTCCCGCTAGCGCAGTTGTTTTGTGAAAAAGAATATACAATTATTTTTTTAAACCAAAATTTGAGCTTTCTGCATCATTTGTATAAGTTTTCCAGTCAGAAAACCTATTCAAAAATGAGTGAAGATTTTCACATTTGTACATTTTCACTTTTTTGGCTTATGTAGTTAAGCCGTTACGATGCTAAGTGATGTTTATGAGGTATATACACTGTTCAAATGTCTGACAACAATAAGAGCCATATCATATACCCTTCGGCCGGCACCGGCACCAATTAGCCGGTTTTTTCAACAAATAAGAGTATAATCTCACACATAGCCGGCAGGCGGCAACCTGTAAGAAAAGGATTAGCTTTGTGGTGAGAAATAAAGAGTCGACCTTTTAACTATGAAGCATAAGTAAGAAGAGAATTTATTGGCGGCTTATATTTGACATTTAAACTATAGAATATAGTAAACAAAAGAAAAGGTCAAACATGACCATTTACAAAAATGTTGCCATTTGGTAATTTGAGGCTTTACTCTTACAATACTCCCCCCTTAATCGACAAAAATTAAGTTGTTATTCTTGTTTGGCAAATTTCACACACAAAAATCATTCTTCTGCTTTCGAACCGCTTTTGTCAAGAAGTCTGTCAGCACTTTACTTTGATGTTGCCTTCAGTAACTTCATGCCTCACAAAGTGGTGCCTGATGTCGATGTGTTTAGTTCTCGCTCGATATGCATATAGTACTGATAGATCGATCGCACTCTTATTATCGCAGAATATAATTGGTGTGTGTGTGTTACCAGTCAGCTCTCAACGCTTAAGCCATGCTGCTTCTTGTGTGCCTGCCGAAAGGGACATGTATTCCGCTTCGGCTGTTGAAAGCCCTACTGTGCGTTGTTTCTTAGAATTCCAAGAAAGCCTTGCAGCATGAATGCATAGCCTGTAGTTGAACGCCTTTCATCTACAACCGAGGCCCAATCAGCGTCACAATAGCGAACGAGTTCTGATTTTGTATGTTTGCTGAAGACTAGCTCTAGCTTTGCGTCTGTTGTGCCATTTAGCTATCTGAAAATACGTTTAATAGCTAACTAATGAGGCTTACCAGGGTTATTATTTAATCTGCTGATGGCGCTAACGGCATAGGCCACATCAGGATGAAAAACTTTTGCATCTTCTTCATCTCTTCCTGTTCTTCTTGAGAATTCTGTTCTCTTTGAGAATCTCTTTTGATAAAAACTTGATTGGTGTCCATTGGTGTGATAAGGGATTGCACTCACTCATATGGAAACGCTCGAGTATTTCTTGAATTTACTGCTGTTGGTCAATCGATAAAAATCCATTAGCTCGATCGTGAGGAATCTGCATTCCCAATGGAAAACGATCTGCTCCCACATCCTTCATTTTAAACTTCTCCATTAGATATGTCTTCATGTTGGTCGTTGGATAAGACTAAGATGTCGTCCACATATACCGCTACTTTTAGTTTGTTTTTATTTGATGTCACAAAGTAAATGCAAGGATCGAGTTCCGACTTCTGCATTCCAAACTTCAAAAGAGCAGTATCTAATTTGTTGCTCCGCACCCTGCTGGATTGATTCAGGCCGTACAATGTCTTTTTTAAACGACTGACAACGCTTCTTCAGTTGTTATGGATCATTCGTGATTTCATGTAGAACGAATCAGAAATCTGGATTTACTATAGGCTTTTTAGGTCGCGATGATCTTCTGACTTCGGTGTTGAGATCACTTATTCTAGGCGGTGGTAGATACTCTTCTTCTGAGTCAGGAACCAAAGTGCCTCGGAGTAAAACTTATCACTGTCATTCGATAAATCGAGCTTTTCTGCACGTGCTTCTCCCACTGCACCTAATTCTTCTTCATCGGCTGGTGGTGTTGTTTCTACTATTGAGTCTAATTCTTCTTCATGGGCTGGTGGTGTTGTTTCTACCACTGATTCTGAAGGTAAACAAACGGCATGAGTATCATTCTTTAAACTATTTACCTGGGGGGTCATTCCGTTATTTTCAAAATGATAATCGTCAAAACGATTATCGTTAACGTTATCGTCAATGATTTGCTTCACGTAACTCGACTCGTCTATCGTTTTCAGTTTGAGATTGTTTGGTATATTTCACAAATTCTCAAACTGTAGTGAAAATGTTTTTTTCTATGGGGTTTGACAGAAAATTTGTAGTAAAAAAGCGCACCTACAACTTTTTTGTTTTGTTTATTGCTTTGTGTTTTGTTTTGGTGCGGCGGCCGCCGATTGCATTGAAAAGCCGTCTGGCAAGTTTATCATTTCGAGTACCATCACAAAGGCTTCTTTTGAACAAAACTATAATGGTTTGAATTATTATAGCAATAATAAAAAGATTATTTGTTTGTTTCATTTTATTTAGCAACCAGTGCCATTAAAGATATTCAATAGTACATAAACATAAAAACATTGTGCTTACATATGGGTTGGAAGAGATAAAGGATCTGATTTATCTCTTAATTGTCTTCGCGATCGTATTAACTGTAGTTTTTCTTAATTTTAATTTTCACTTTGCAAGACAAATAAATTGCGCTGAAACATTTTTACTTCTATTTATCTACTAAATTGACAGATTTCAATGCCAAACGATACCTATTTAGCTATCGTGTAAACGATATCGTTTTGATGATATCACTTTGACGATTATCGTCTTACGTGAAGCGCGACTATCGCCGAAACGCTATCGTCTGACGATGATCGTTTTACGGAATGACCCCCCTGGTAAATGTCAAAATCCGCCATTATGCATTTCCGGCTTTTTTGGCTCCCTTTTTCTACGAACAACCAGAGACGACAGAAACACATCAGACAAATACCTTTACTATAAAATCTAAAATTAAAACTTTAACTTTAAATATAAAAGAAGAAAAAAACTATTGTAAGGCCCCAGTTATAGCTATCATTGAAAACCATCATTGAAAACTTTAATGATTCGTTTTAAGGGACTTAAAAAGCAAAATCAGTGCATATTTTGATGCCAATAAGAAGGCGGTGACTTAATTATTAATTTTTGCCAAAAAAAATTTCGTTTTGGCCCAACGGTCCACATAAAATGACTTCTATTATTTCAATGATTGAACTACCTTACCAATGATCATTGGAAAATTGAACTTAATTTTATGGCGAAGTTTGGGATCAAATTGATTTTTTTTTCACTAAAGTAATAATTCAATCCATCAGCCTTATTTTTGCATCAAAATAATTACTGATTTTACTTTCTAAACGTCTCAAATTCGGTCATTAAAGTTTTCAATGATGGTTTTCAATGATAGCTATAACTGGCACCTAAGTTAGACTTTAAAATGAATTAACAATTATGTACATATATTTATTAATGAATTGATTAATAAACGTTGTAACTTGGCCACCAAGGATCAATTTCTTTTATCTCATCAATGTGGGTGTTACAACGAGTTTGCTTAATGTTGGTACCAATTCGTACCAACAAAATAATCTTTTAGTTTTATATAAAAGACTGGGGGGTCATTCCGTAATTCGATTATCGCCACACGATATCGTTTTGACGACAGCTTTGAATCACGTAAAAGCAAAAATCAGTATCGACTGAAAGATATCGTCTTGACGATCGAAAATTTGCTCTCCGTAACTCAAAAATCGTCAAAACGTGATCTTTAAATCGGTTGCATTTGAACGATACCTATTAAGCTATAGTCTTGTGTCGTCTTTTTTGTTTTTGTAAGCAATTTATGCATTTTATCATATGAAGCAACGAAATGTGGGGTTTTCAATAAACCGGGAAATGTTTTCGGTTGATACTGGGTTGCGTTGACGCAAAGGCGTTGGCTGATTGTCCACTGAATTGTGTAACTTGCCATGGTGATTTGGCATCAGTAAATAATAAACAAAAGATTTAATAGATGTCACCATCAAAATCTGCCCGCTGCAATTGAAAACCCTATAATTAATTATATGTAGTTTGAAGGATAGGTGGATAACCGATTTGTTTAGGCGACTTCACGTTTCGCCCGCACTTTTTTTCACTTCTTCTAAATAAAAATTGATATTTTTTGGGCGTTACTGACAAAATAAATTACAGAATTGTCATTTATGACAAGGATTGAAAAGTCAATCCTTCTCAAACTGTGATTTATTATAAACGATTGACGAGACGATAGTGATTGTGTTATGTGAAGCAAATAGATGACGATAACGTGCACGATTATCGTTTTAAAAATTACGGAATGACCCCCCAGTACTTTGGAAGGATGGAAGGTGCCTACCTCTAGTCCCTTTTTACTGTGGGTGTTGCCAACAATTTATTCATTTTTATAAATAATTGCATTCATCAAAAATACAGGGAAATAATAAACTTAACCAAGCAATAATTCATTCATTGCTGATTTTGCATTTCTATTTGAATTTTTTTTTAATTTCAATTCAATTTTTTCCCTGTGACGTTGGTTTTTTTTCAAAATTTTCTCTTTCCTTACTCTTCTCCTTAGCCTTCATAAGTACTAGTTTTTCCTTTTCTAAGTCATAATTTTTCCTGGTATACCTTGCAATTTCGAACAGATTCTTATCAATAGACCTGGCAACCTCTAGAAGATCTGCTTGTGTGTCAGTCTGGCCCTTAAGCAAATTGAGTCGTTCGTTTTCCCTAGCAGTTGTATTGTCCATCACTCTATTTCGGGCTGGCAAAGAACGCTGATGAACGGTTAAAGATGATCTTTGTTCCGGTTGTGTTTCTAAGTTTTTCGAAACGTTGCTCCGAACTTTCATTTGATTCGTCCACTATGTGCTGCAACATAGTGTCTTCAAAACTCCCAAAGTATTTTTTCTGCCTCATTTGATTGGAGCGAAGTCTGTGCCCTTACACCAAAATAGCTGCCTTTCGGATTAACTGCCTGCTGCAGGCTAGGTAGATCGTCAACAGCCTGCTCTAAAGGAGACAAAAAAGCTGGGAATACGGTCCTATGGCTGTAGCTACTACATCTTTTTTGTTCGTGGACATTTTTTTTTTTAGCTTAAGCTTGAAGTCCAACCAAACCTAAAAAACAGTTTTTAGTAAGTCCCCACTTACTGGAATCTTTTAAACATACTTTATGCCAATCCTTTCCCTCGCGTGAAGGAGGACCCAGAGAGTTGAGTTGTATGGCAAATTGCTCCCAATATTGTGTCTGGTTTTTTTTTTTTAACCAAACGCGCCTGAGCCTTTAGCTAGATCAGGGGGGTCATTCCGTAAAACGACTATCGTCAGACGATAGCGTTTCGGCGATAGTTGCACTTCACGTAAGACGATAATCGTCAAAGTGATATCATCAAAACGATATCGTTTACACGATAGCTAAATAGGTACCGTTTGGCATTGAAATCTGCCAATTTAGTAGATAAATTGAAGTAAAAATGTTTTAGCGCAATTTATTTGTCTTACAAAGTGAAAATTAAGAAAAACTACAATTAATACCTACGATTGCGACGACAATTAAGAGATAACTCAGATCCTTTATCTCTTCCAACCCATATGTAAGCACAATGTTTTTATGTTTAAGTATTGTAGAATATCTTTAATGGCACTGGTTGCTAAATAAAATTAAACAAACAAAAAAAATCTTTTTATTATTGTTATAATAATTCAAACCATTATAATTTTGTTCAACGTTTTCGGCCATCAAAAGAAGCCTTTGTGATGGTACTCAAAATAATAAACTTGCCAGACGGCTTTTCAATCCAATCGGCGGCGGCCGCACCAAAACACAACAAAACAATAAACAACACAAAAAAGTTGTAGGTGCGCTTTTTTACTACAAATTTTCTGTCAAACCCCATAGAAAAAAAACATTTTCACTACAGTTTGAGAATTTGTGAATTATACCAAACAATCTCAAACTGAAAACGATAGACGAGACCTTAGTGGTCGAGTTACGTGAAGCAAATCATTGACGACCCTCGTTAACGATTGATTGGCGTTTGTTCTTGAAATTTAAAATTATTTTGTTAATATTTTTTAATAATACACAATCGAGTTGCACTAACCTCTTCCTAGAAGAAATGCACAAAATAAGAACCAAACAATTAAAACAAAATTCTTAAGACCTCTGTCGTAGCCGCTATCACATTTTATTTTGAGTCGACAGATTTCGACAATTTAAACGAATATATTATCGAACAATCGCTTTTCCTAATAGGTCGAAAATAAAACTAGAAATTAGTTTGATATTTAAAGGGAACTTAATTTGATCCAATCGCTTTTCATAATATTAAATAATCGAATTCACATAGTTTCAAGTTCGATTCGCTATTCATAATGAGGGCCTTAAACGCTCTAAGTTCGTTTTCTGCCCAGACCAGGCATCCTCTGGTGTCATATCAGCTTGTCTGTGTTTACTGACGTAGCTAGTGATACTATTTATATGTAGGGGAAAATTCCGACAGGTAAACTTCTCCTAGGGAACAGTTTTTTCTTTGGCTTTATGTTCTTGATGAAACTGGTGAAAAATTCGTGAGAAAAAGTTTTTACAACAACGTATTTTCAAATTATAATTTTCAAATTATTTTTGTGTTGAAATTAATGTTTTTATTTTTGTTTTGTTTCGATGAATTCATAAGTCCTTATTTTATTATTATTTTTTTAAATAATCAAGAAACTATATTTTTTTGTTGAATTTTTGTAAGTATGTATATTAACGCTTTTTAATTAAATAAAAAAGAAAATAAAAAAAAAATCTGTCTCTATAACTCGAATTTTTTCAAAAACTCTCTCTAACTCGAACAAATCTTAGTGTCCCGTGAAAATTCGACTTAGGGAGAGTCGACTGTATTAAACATATTTTTATTTGTCGACAGTTTACAGTGTACTTTTATTTACAGTTGAAAAAAAAACAAACGCTAATACCAAGCGTTAGATTAATTGCACAAAATAATATCAGTGGCGTGGATGACGCGATTGACAAATTGTCATTATTTATTCTTTTGTTCTAACGGGTGATTTTTTAGCTGGTTTGGTCTTGGCAACACTGGTTTTGACAGCTGACGTGTGTTTAGTACCTTGTGTCACTGTCAAACAGCTTCAGTTTGGTTTGCAATTTAACCATGGATCGTCTTACAAATGAAAAACGCTTGCAAATTATTGAATTTTACTATCAAAATTCGTGCTCGGTTCGAAATGTTCATCGCGCGCTGCTTGTGTTCAGCGATGAGGCTCATTTTTGGTTGAATGGGTACGTAAATAAGCAAAATTGCCGCATTTGGAGTGAAGATCAGCCAGAAGCATTGCAACAGCTACCAATGCATCCCGAAAAAGCCACTGTTTGGTGCGGTTTATGGGCCGGCGGCATTATTGGGCCTATTTCTTCAAAGATGATGCGAATCGCAGCGTTACTGTCAATGGTGAACGCTACCGAGCGATGATAACAAACTTTTTTTTGCCCGAAATGGAAGTTCTTGACTTGCATGATATGTGGTTTCAACAAGACGGTGCCACATGCCACACAGCACGCGAAACAATGGCGCAATTGCGAGGCGAGTTTGGTGAACAGTTAATTTCACGTTTCGGGCCGGTCAATTGGCCGCCTAGATCGTGCGATTTGACACCATTAGATTATTTTTTGTGGGGGTATGTCAAGGCTAATGTCTAAAGGGGCAAGCCCGCTTCGATTGACGCACTGGAAGCCAACATCCATGCATTCATTCGTGAGATACCGGCCGATATGTGTGAAAGAGTATGCCAAAATTGGACTCAGCGGATGGGCTACCTGAGACGCAGCCGCGGTCAACATTTGCATGAAATTATCTTTAAACATTAAATTGCAAGGTTCAAACTATCGATTCAAATAAATATTTCATTCATTTTTTATAATTGTTTGTGTTTTTTTTTTAAAAAAAGTTCTAAACCTCTTAAAAAATCACCCATTATAAGAAAAAACTAATAAGTGGATCTGACTTTTAATCTTGACATTATTACTATTTGCAAATTACGATTTACTCATTCTTTTCTAGAAGGACATTAAATATAAACGAAATCACAATAAAATCTAGTTCCTAGATTTTTGAAGATTGTCTTGTTATGTTATGTAATGCATTTGTATGTATGTTTTGCATGAAAAATACTTTCTGGATATTGTTTTGTCGTTGAACGATTTGGGTAGACATTGTCTAAAATGTATAATGGTATAGGTAGAGGTATAGGTATAGGTATGGGTATAGGTATAGGTATAGGTATAGGTATAGGTATAGGTATAGGTATAGGTATAGGTATAGGTATAGGTATAGGTATAGGTATAGGTATAGGTATAGGTATAGGTATAGGTATAGGTATAGGTATAGGTATATACAGTGGTGGACATAAAAATAGCACACTTTTTTTAATTTTTATTTTTTATTAAAGTTTATGTAAGGAAGAGTTAATGTTTAAATACAAATATGTCTTGGTATCTTTAGGAAATTAGCATATTTTCTGATGAATAATAATCCATCTTTTAAGTTTTGCAGTCATTTCTGTAAGTAAATAGATACAAATACCACAATTAATACAAAGTAGCTTGGACATATGTACATATATTTAGGACATAACCTGCAAAAGTAAATTTACCTTTAAATGTCAACATGAAAGTTAATATTTGGTTGGAAATCCCTTGTTTACAAACACAGCTTGACATCTCCTTCACAAACTTTCGACCAATTTCCTGCAGCGTTCCATTGGTATTGTATACCAAGCACTTTTGATGTTTTTGGAATTTTTACCTTCGATTTGGCGTTCAATGTTATTCCACAGATTCTCAATCGGGTTGAGATCGGAAGACTGAGCCGGCCATTGCAAAACATTCACAAAACCTAAACCCTAAACACGATTTCCCCAAGCGAGAAGTATGCTTCGGATCGTTGTCATGCATAAAATGCCATCGCAAAGGCAAATTGTCATAAGCGTAGGGAATAATGTGATCTTCCAATATGTTCTTATACGCATGTTGATCCATTTTTGAATTAATTTTTACAATTGGACCCACACCGTGCTAAGAAAAAGCTCCCCTCATCATAACATTTCCCCCTCCGTATTTTATTGTTTTGAGGGTGTATTTTGGGTTGTGTTGTTGTTTTTTTTCGTCCGACCCAAGCCTGCAGAACTTGCATTCATCACTCCATAGCAGGTTTTTCCAAAAATTCATAGGTTTTCTAGGGAGTTCTTTAGCAAACTGGATTCTATATTTTAAGTTCTTTCTAGAAACAAACGGTTTTTTTTTTTGGGATATGCATCCCTTAGTTAATTTTCTTTCAACCGCCGTTTTATTGTTCTAGAAGAAAGAGAAATACCGTACTGTGACTAAACATCTGCTTTTATTTGCTTCGAAGTTGTGAATGGGTCCACAGTTGAAGCTCTGTGTATTAAATGATCTTCTCTAACGGTGGTCTTTCTTGAACGTGGTGCTCTCGGGACGTTTTTTTTAGTTCCAAATATCTCAAAATGGTGAATTGCATTATAAGCAAGCTTTTTGGAACAGTTAAATAAATCCGATATTTCTGTTACCCCCTTCAGCTTTCATCTTGTTTATCAAAACCCTTTTTTCAGTTGAGGAATGAGTTCCTTTCCCATATCTATGGTATATTTTTACCGAAATTTATTTAAAATCCACTTATAAAAACTTACTGCTCCGATTAATGTTATTAAAAATTTAAATATTGAAATAACTGAATAAAACTTCCACTGTGCTAATTATGTGACCAGGCTCAAACAATGATATTACACAAATTGTCTATTAACTTAAATATTGTTAGAAAAAACATACAAATTCTTAAGATTTTTTTTGTCCATATCTCATAAGTTAAAGCAAAGAAGAAATCCCGTTGCCTTAAGACAACAGTTCAGGTTCCTATATGCAATTCAGTAAATGAGAGTTGATGTGTGGTATTTATGTGTCCACCACGGTAGGTATGTATTAAGCTAGGTATCACATGTTCTAAACATGTAAAAAACACGATTTATTTTTTTTCAAATCAAATGTGTAGGTAGGTAGGTATTTGTATTGTAGTTTTCGAAAAAAAAATGGTGTTATGTAAAGGTAGAAAGTTTTGGAAAAATTTAGTTTAGGTACCTATAGGTACTATTTTAGTTTTTTTTCAAATCAAATAGGTAATTGTTTTCAAAAAAAAAATTGATTTTACAGGAAAAAATTGTAAAAATTTTAAAAACATTGGTCGTATGCCAATTAAAAAAAAAAACATTATTTCAAAAAAAAATGTATTTTCCTTAAAAGTGAAAAAAATTGGTAAGTATCCCAATTTTGAAGGTTAATTCGACAAAAAATGTTTTTATGTAGACAATTTTGTAAAAATTTAAAAAAAATTGGTACGTACCCCAATTTTTGGAAAAAATATTGAGTGACTTTTTTTTTTTTTGAAAATTTTCACAAAATGTTCTGTACCTGAAAACAGTTTTTTCCGAAAAAGTAGCTTTAAAAATAATTTTTAGGTATAATTTAATTGACTTAAAATTTGCACACTCAATTTCAGTTTTTTTTTTTGAAAATGTTCACAAAATTTTCTGTACCTGAAAACAATTTTTCCGAAAAAGTAGCTTTAACAAATATTTTTATGTTGTTTTTCTGAAAATGTTCACAAAATGTTCAATACCTAGAAACGATTTTCTTGCAAAAAAATGATTTAGTAACTTTTAAAAATAATTTTTAGGTATATTAGATACATACATGGCATACCACATTTTTCAAAATCGTCTGTAGCAAGAAAACATTTTTCTCAAAAAAAGTTATCTATTTATTTGTTTAAAAAGTAGTTTTTAGGTGTTTTCAAAAAATTTGTTGATTTTCAAAATTGCCTTTAAGTTGTACATACAATACTGTACAAATATTTTGTTTCGAAAACAAAAATTTAATCTCATGATTTCGTAGGTAATGCTGGTAATAACTTTGTTTTAATATTCTTTTTCTATTTATTTAGAGAATTGTCCCTCCCACCTTAGAGGGAAATAAGGCCCCCTCCTGTCTTCCCAACAATTTTTTTCGACTCACCTATATGTTTAAACGTTTTGTTGGATTTTATTTAAAACACCCTGTAAATATAAATATATGTATTTGTATTTCATATATTTTAAGTTAACACACCCTGTTAACTTACAGTTATCCACGATTGCTGAATCATCAGATTCATGAATAATTGTGCATTGGTATCAGGTGTCCCTCATTGGCTGACACCTTATGCCTGTGCTGCGAGCGAGCTACCTGGTCATTGACCAATAACGGAGAGTCAGCATAAATAACGGGTGATTTTTTAAGAGGTTTAGAACTTTTTTTAAAAAAAAAACAAAAAATTCGAAAAAATGAATGAAATATTTATTTGAATCGATAGTTTGAACTTTGCAATTTAATGTTTAAAGATAATTTCATGCAAATGTTGACCGCGGCTGCGTCTCAGGTAGCCCATCCGCTGAGTCCAATTTTGGCATACTCTTTCACACATATCGGCCGGTATCTCACGAATGAATGCATGGATGTTGGCTTCCAGTGCGTCAATCGAAGCGGGCTTGTCCCTATAGACATTAGCCTTGACATACCCCCACAAAAAATAATCTAATGGTGTAAAATCGCACGATCTAGGCGGCCAATTGACCGGCCCGAAACGTGAAGTTAACTGTTCACCAAACTCGCCTCGCAATTGCGCCATTGTTTCGCGTGCTGTGTGGCATGTGGCACCGTCTTGTTGAAACCACATATCATGCAAGTCAAGAACTTCCATTTCGGGCAAAAAAAAGTTTGTTATCATCGCTCGGTAGCGTTCACCATTGACAGTAACGCTGCGATTCGCATCATCTTTGAAGAAATATGGCCCAATAATGCCGCCGGCCCATAAGCCGCACCAAACAGTGGCTTTTTCGGGATGCATTGGTAGCTGTTGCAATGCTTCTGGCTGATCTTCACTCCAAATGCGGCAATTTTGCTTATTTACGTACCCATTCAACCAAAAATGAGCCTCATCGCTGAACACAATTTTTCAATAAAAAAGCGGATCCTCGGCCAGCTTTCCAAGAGCCCATTCACCAAAAATTCGGCGTTGTGGTAGGTCGGCTGGCTTTAGTTCTTGCACTAGCTGTATCTTAAAAGGCTTTACGCCCAAATCCTTCCGCAAAATTTTCCACGTAGTGCTGTAACAAAGGCCTAACTGCTGGGAACGGCGCCGAATCGACATTTCGCGGTCTTCTGTCACACTAGCTGATACGGCCGCAATATTTTCTTCACTACGCATAGTACGTAAACGTGTTGGTGGTTTAATGTCCAACAAAGTAAATTTGGTGCGAAATTTGGTCACAATCTTCCGAATAGACTGCTCAGAAGGTCGAGAATTCCGATCATAAAATGGAAGCAGCGCGCGATGAACATTTCGAACCGAGCACGAATTTTGATAGTAAAATTCAATAATTTGCAAGCGTTGTTCATTTGTAAGACGATCCATGGTTAAATTGCAAACCAAACTGAAGCTGTTTGACAGTGACACAAGGTACTAAACACACGTCAGCTGTCAAAACCAGTGTTGCCAAAACCAAACCAGCTAAAAAATCACCCGTTATAACATTGACCTTGGGATATAGCGGCGCTTCGTGGGATAACAGTATTATTTTTAAGTTAGTCTTAATTAGGACGTAGAAGTACCCAGACGTGCGAATAAACGATTCCGTTTAAATTGGAGCTATTGTTTTTCATTTGTAAGTCGAACAGTGGGCTGGCCCCGGTGGGCCGGCGTTCGCGTTTTTTTTGGAATCCCCTTCAGGGATATCCTTAACTTTTACATACTTATTTACCTAAATGAAGACGAAAATAGCTACCCTAAAAATTGAAAACATTTTTCTCTTTAAGTTAATATCAAAACTCATTTATTTAAAAACACCCTATTTCTCTAAGTGGCAATCATGGCTATTTTGTCTTACAGTATTTTTTGCTTCATACACAGCAAAAGACACAAATACCTCCTTCTTGTCAATTTTTACTATATTTCTTTCTATACCCACAGGCTACATAGTTACATCCTACCCCTTTGCATACAAAGGTGATACAAGAAAAAGCGGAAAATGATTTTTTTCTTGTCTCCCTTCAGCTCTTATAAATTTAATATACATTCTTCTCGTTCATCTATTATTTCTTTAATATTATTTTTTATTTCTATGTCTTTCGTTATATGACAGTTCTCAACCCCCTGCCCCCTTTACCAAACAAGTTCCACAGGGTTCAGTATGTGATCAGCGGGCGGCGCTACGTTCGTTCCTCTTCATGGGATTACTATGGAATATATATACAATGGTTGTCTGTATGAAGTAGGGTGTTGTGTTTGTCTGAGTTCCTTGTGCAGCTTCGTGCTTAACATCGGCATACCAAATGTACTGGATTGAGGTATTTGGTGCAAAAACAGAATTTTTTGACTACTGTCAATCGACTTTCTGGAGAGAGTCTGTTGTGTGAGATGTTTAACACATTATAATAAAGTATTTACTCTCACATAACTAGCCACAAGGTCACCATGACCATACCTAACATAAACCAAAAAACGATATAAATAACAAATAAATATCAAGGGTATAATCCAAAAACAACCTCAAATTCAAGCCAAGAGGAGTAAACAATTCGATTTGTCGTACTCAGCAAATGGGTAATGCGAATGACCGACGACGAGTAGAACTCAAAATAACCAACTGGGCCAGCAAAAGGTGCAACATCAGCAGCAACATACACTGTACAACGACCGACCGATGGATGGATGATGTGTAGGAACTAGGGCTAATTGTGAAATGCTCATTCAGCATTTCAATCATAGGAAAATAATTAAATTTAACTGGGCCTAATTGTGAAATGCTCATATAAAATAATTAAATTGCTCGTCTAACATTTTAATATTATAACTCAAATTGCTTAACTATGTAATTGGTAGGGAACGTAAAATAAGAACCTAGATTTGATAGTATAAAATAGTAAAAGAAAAATCGAATAAAGTGTCAGTAAAATCCGACAAGTTGATGCCCGCTGAATTGATAAACCAAAAACAGGATAGAGTTAGGGCTATTTTATTCACTAAAGCTCAACTTGCACAAAACATGAGAGTTGGCCAACTCAAGAGTTTATGCCAACTCGATAGTTGAACGGCAAGTTGAAAATTGCTTTTATTTACTTCTTTATTTCCTCAAGAGCCTTTGCAATGCAAATAACGTCGGGGTCACCAAAAAATGTACGATTACAAATCGTACGTGCTGATGAAAGTGGATTCACCTAGACACCCTGAGATAGTTCTAGTGTTTGAACCAGAATATCTCGATATGATTGACGCGTCAAAGGGAGCTAGTTAAACTCTGTAATGATCTGGGAAGAAACCTTACCTCGTTTAAATGAAAAGCGCTTAATTCTTGTTAAACTATAAGTGATTTTATTCCATAAAATAGTTGCCTTATATACTAACTATTTATTCAATAAAATAGTGTACTAATCAAAAAGGTATGGTGTAATGTGCAAATTGTGTCATCATAATTAAAAATGTGTAAAGTGTGCAATTAATTATTTTTTTAGGTGAATTAATTTTGATGTGTGACGAAATAGAAATAATAAAATAAAATAGAGCTGTGTTATGTCTGCTAACTTGTGTAAAATACAGGGTCAGTCATTTCGTGGTTTCAAGTTGGTTGGGCTGGCACTCGACACCGGTCAAACGAAAGCCGGAGGCGAAAGCGAAAGTAGTAATACCAAAACTCATTTTCGCCAATTAAAACGATTAGCTTCGTAATCCATAATCGGGCCACAGCTGTCATTTGAAGTGTCATAATATTAGTTGAATATTTGTCATTTAAGATAGTGGATCGCTTAAAAATTGAACAACGCGTTAAAATTATTAAAACTTACTATACAAAAGTGGTGATTCAAACGTAGCCACTTTTCTCACATTACGCAATGATGAAGCAAGCAATCGATAAATTTGTGAAGAAATTTGAAGAGAGTGGAAGCGTTACTTAAGTCGTAAGGCCTGTGCATCACAGATAAGCCACATGAAGATGAGAATCCCCGGCAGCCATTTTAATTTGTCTACAAGCTTGAGCTGTCAGATATCAGATAAAAAATGAGAATGTGTGTATAGAAACCTCACACATAGACAGTAGGGATCTTCAGACACCGGTTAAATTGTTGTGGCAATTCACATCTATTCATCGACGAGGGAAAAAATTACAAATACAACAATGTAAACAAATTGGTGTTGGAAGGTGAAACGTACGAAACATTCTCATCTTCATATGGCTAATCTGTGCTGTGCATCATCGTAGTACATATGCACGCTCAGTCGAAAATATTGCTGCTGCAAGTGTAAGTGTTGCTGATGATCCGAATTTATCGATTTCTCGGCGTTCGCAGCAATTGGTCGAATGAGGACCGATTTCTTTTTTAGCTAGCGATTGAAGATCATGACTTGAACGATATGTGGTTCCAACAAGACTAGGCAACAAGCCACTCAACACGGCTTTATTGCGTGAGAAGTTTCCTGGTCGTGTAATTTCACGTTTTGGCGACGTCAATTGGCCACCAAGATCATGCGATTTGACACTGTTAGATTTTTGTTGTGGGGCTACGGAAAAAAACGTGCTTACGCGAATTGTCGCCGAACTATAGATGCATTAAGAACCAACATTTCTCAGGGTATGGCCGAGATACCGCCCTAAATGTGCGAAAGAAGTGGTTAAAAATTACCTCAAAAGAATCGCATGATATTGTTTTTCACACTTAATGTCAAAGTCCAAGCTTTATAATGCAATACAATTTTCTTCAAGAATGTATCGCTGTGTTTGTTATATTTAGCTTTACTTTCGAACCGAAAAATTTATGATCCTATTTTTGAATGCTCTTTGTTGTGATGACGAATCTGGTTGCCAGTGTTGTGTAATGCGTATTCAATGAATTTGGTGGAATTGTAATTTAGAGTGTGAACAGCACCTACTTCTTCTGAAGAAGTCATTATAAATACGGATTGTTAATTTTCGTCTAGTCTAGTAAAGTACTTTTTTCATTTACCTACTTCTTTCGCATATGTTTTCCTTTTGTAGGATGCAGGGCGGTGTGGAGGGTCGTAGTTTCTTGTCGGCGGTGCTTCTCCATACTGTTATGGATTATCATTGTTAATGATGGGCCTGGTGCTGTGCGTATGTTTGCATGGTCTTGTTGATGTAGGCATGCCCGTAAGCTGGGGGGGTAAGGTAAGGTTCATATATTGGACAAAAATATCAAGGCACCTTCATGTTAGCTGTTTTTGACGATTCCTCGTACAAAAAACTTTATATTCAGCCCTATCACGAATTCCATCGTAATTGGAAACGTATTACGAATACCGAAAAAAAAACATCACAGAATCCATCGTATTGGAAATACAAATACATACAAATTGCCATTATGAACGGATTTGATGATGGTTTTTTTTGGGAATCGGAAAGATTCCGATTACGGTGGAATTCGTGATAGGGCTGATCAATAGTTTAATGGTTTAATTGAATAAAAGATTAACATGAAGCTGAAGGTCGCTACATCGAAAGTAAAAATTTCGTTTGTTAGTGAATCTGTAGGTACAATATTTTTTTTTATTAAAATTTTTTAAAAGTTATAATTTTTTTTTATTGGAGGATCTACGTCACACCGATTGGTGTTTGAAAAAAATAACATATGTCATAAATAGAATGACTAAATCTACAGACGTGATGTTTTTTTTACTGTTATTTTTTTTAACATGATATCTGGAAAAATTATAACAAAACTTTGTACCCTTAAAACTTGGAGCTGTGAAATGATAGGATAGAAAAACATTGCTGTATCGGGATTTTGAAACTCTAAACGTGATTAATTTTATTTTTTTTTATTTACGATTTCAGGACATTTTCTTTAACTAAAACAAGAAAAAAACAAGAAATTATAAAAAAAAATATTGTAGGCAAAATAATTTGGAAGACGTTGGCTTTTGTATGAAAAATTAAGTCTTCTTATATATTTTACATTATATTTAATACTTAGGGAGCCTTACCAATAACCAAACGCTAAACACGCGTTTTGATAAATGCCAGGTTAAACTTTAAAAACGAGTTAAATTGTGTGTTTACCAATAACCAAATTAAACACACCTTTTACTAATTAGCGCTGTATTACAAAATCTACTACAGTATTTGTGAAATCGACAGCTGTTGTTGACATTTGTGCTATTTTGCAAAATAAACAAACATTTTTGGTTCCAGAGATTTACATTTTTTTCACTTATCAAATTAAAAAATTGAGTGACGACCAGGATATAATTGATGAAATTTGTATTTTGGAGGATGTGGCACAATCTCGCCGAACAAAAATATATAAAAGAAAATAGATCCTTTCGAAGAATATGATATACATTTCTTTCGGCACTACAGGTTAGTCTTTCTTGTTGCAGTAGTACTCATGCTATAAGATAATAATAATTTAAGGTTTGACAAATCCACTGCGAGCTTCATCATTAATGGTCTCCCAAGCTTCAAATTTCGACTTCAATGACTTCCCGTCGTTGAGTTTGCTTTCAACTATGTCGGAAAAGGGCTTAACTGATTCGATTAACAACTCCTTCATAGCTGGATTTCAAATCGAGGAACGACTTTTTTGACGATTTTGCAGTCATTTCACATGATTCAATCTGAAATTGAAATACACAATCGATTAAACAAAAGGAATTAATTTAATTGGATATTTTACTTACATTTTTCAATTAAAAGCGCACAAATTCGAGTGAAAATAACACAGACTCGACGAAAAATTGTTTTTTTTTCTCTATTGCTTTTAGCTGTCTGATTGACAGCACAAACGCGGTGTTTATACAACTAAACATGAGTTTCTTCATGTTAGAAAAAAAAAAAAAAAAAAAAAAAAAAAAGATGAGTTTCTTCAGTTTAAGTTTAAAGGCACGTTTAGCGTCAAGCTGACTATTAAATTGATTATTGGTATGGTTAATTTTTTAGAGTGATATCTAAATTTGCTTATTGGTAACCCCAGGGAGTCTCTAGTCCATCGAAATTATGCAGTGGTGTTCAACAACAACGAACTAAAATACGAACTACAAAAAAAGCGTACATGTCTCACTGTAAATTGCTTCGGAAATTTTTATTTTCGATTTTTTTTTGTATATAATATTGTTAATATTTTGTATTAGAGTCATAGATTTTGGGCGGAATTTTTACGTACATAACCTTTCCTCATTTTCACATACACGCTTTCTCTACTTACAATTTACACAATGCAGTGAGATCTGTACGCTTTTTTTTTGTAGTTCGTATTTTAGTTCCTTGTTGTTGAACACCACTGCATAATTTCGATGGACTAGAGACTCCCTAAGTATTAAATATGATGTAATATAATTATATAAGAAGACTAAATTTTTCATACAAAAGTCAACATCTTCCAAATTATTTTGCCTACAATATTTTATTTTTTATAATTTCTTATTTTTTTCTTGTTAAAAAAAATGTCCTGAAATCGTAAATACGTTTAGAGTTTCAAAATCCCGATACAGCAATGTTTTTCTTTTTAGCCCATCATTTCACAGCTCCAAGTTTTAAGGGTACAAAGTTTTGTTACAATTTTTCCAGATATCATGGTAAAAAAATAACAGTAAAAAAAAACATCACGTCTGTAGATTTAGTCATTCTATTTATGACATATTTTATTTTTTTCAAACACCAATTGGTGTGACGTAGATCCTCCAACAAAAAAAAAATATGATTTTTAAAAACTTTTAATAAAAAAAAAATATTAAACAGTAAAATTTAAAAAAAAGACATCACGTTTAGAAAAATTTACGCCTAATACAATGCTTTTTAAATTTTTCAAAAATCACTTCAAAATATCTACAGATTCACTAACAAACGAAATTTATACTTTCGATGTAGCGATCTTAAGCTTCATAGATTAACAACTTAAAATTTCCTTTTACTTAAATTTTCAAAGAAAAGTTTCCTTACTCAATCTACTCGCAAACACATTTGATATAGAATGAAAATTTGCGAATTCGAATGACTTTGAAGTTAACTTTCGAATTTTATAGTATGAATAAGCTTCCGAATTTAACAAAAAATAGTTGGCATTATTAGAGTTGTTCGATTTTCGTATATTGGAACTTGCTATAGAGTTACATAGTTCCGATTTTGCGAATCCGATAGTTTTGATTGTAGAATCGAATTACATAGTAGGGCCCCAGTATATTTTACATCACACTAAATCGTGGAATCAACAAAATCGACGAAAACAAATTCGTCGACCAAAAAAAGTATTTAAGCAGATGTGGTTCCGGAATTAAATTCAGTTCTTATTAGAAATTGGTAGAGGCATGACCTCATTAAGAGATGTTTCACTGTGTTTGGTTTAGGTTGGTTAGGTGGTGGGGTTGATTGGGTGGTGTGGGTAGATTGGGTGGTGTGGGTAGGGTTTGTGTGGTGTAGGGTTGGGATGAGTTGTCTCGAGTTGAAATGAGTTGTCTCGAGTTGAAATGAGTTGTCTCGAGTTGGGTTTCAAAATGAAGATGTTAACTTTGGGGGGTCTACGAAGCTCCGTTTAGCCGCAAATCGCGTTTAAAGATAAAAATTGTTTTTTCTTATAATGTATGTTGTCAATTGGTCTGCTTGCAGTATATGCAATCAATAAACGTTAACCCCCCCGCTTGGGTCAATTGAAAGGTGGCACTCCCTAGATCACAAATATGTAATTTTTAATTCTCTTAGATGCCTAGTTTAACCAGAAATCACGTTTGAAGATGTCAACTTTGGGGGGTCTACGAAGCTCCGTTTAGCCGGAAATGGCGTTTAAAGATACAAATTGTTTTTTCTCAAAGTGTATGGTGTGCTTGCAGTTTATGTTTAATAAACAGTACTTTGGGTGGCCCGCTCTGCGGGTCTTAAGGATTTTAATTCCCTTTTTCGGGGACACACCCGCTCACGCTACTCCGTCGCTCCGCTTAGGGTATGTTCAGTCGCCAGGCAGGCGCCTATACCAACAGTTTTCTTGTTTACCAGTACCTTAGGTGGCCCGCTGCGTGGGTTCAAAGGATTTTATCTCCCTTTTTCGGAGGCACACCCGCTCCCGCAACTCCGTTGCTCCGCTAAGGGTATGTTCAGTCGCCAGGCAGGCGCCTATACCAACAGTTTTTTCACCATTATTGAAAGTTTCATATCTCCATACAATCATTTTGTTAGCCCTTATTGCTGTTATTCGCTTCAGCAGCATTCAAAGATGATGGCCTATCTGACCTATTTACCACGTGTTCACTGTCATTTGCATCAAATTTCGTCTTCGGCATCGTCGCCAGCCATTCACTACACTATTTTCAGAACAAAAACACATTTTGTTGAACTCACACTAAATCGTGAGAATCAAGAAGAACGAAGAAGCGAATTCGCGGTCCAAATAAAGCATTTATGTAGAATTAATTCCGAAATTCTTCAGTTCTTATAAGGAATCAGTAGAAGTAACTACACTTGAGCTAAACTGTGATTTCTGAATCACTGTGATTTTAACCTGTGATTGTGATTGGCGAGTTTGGAATATCTTTGGAGGCCAAAAAAAAAAAAATCCCAGTAATATATAAAGTAATTAAATGAGGACAACAAATAAGTAATTAAAAGTACCTTGTAGGACATAACCATGAATACAAAAATGCTAAAAATCTCAAGTCCCGAATTCAAAATTTTAGAATAGCAAAATATCGAATGCCCAAAATTTCCAATACATACATACGGCTCTCGTTCTGACTCATTGTTGACTTTTCTCTCGTCGTGATTTTGTTCACAGTTCATAAAGTTCATTGTCTGATTGTCGTGATTTGTGAATCGTTTCTTTTTGTTGTGATTTTACTACAGTTGTGATTTTCAATCACATTTAGGGCACTCACAGGTTTATTAAAGAGTCGCTCACAGGTAGTGATTGTGATTTTTGACTCACAGGTCGAAAATCACAGGTCGTGATTTTTTGCTCATCTCTAGAGGTAACACCTCGAGGTAAAAAATGGCTATTTGAGAGATATTGGCCTTATTTCATTTTGTGTGGGTTTTGGTAGTAAAAATCACTTTTTACAAAAATGATGTTTTTTTAAAAAAATATTTTTTTGTCAAAAATTAATGTTTTTTTAAATATTAATGTTATTTTTTCAAATTTTTCAAAAATATTTTTTTTCTCAAAAATTAATGTAAAAATTAAAAAAAATCGATATTTTCAAAAAATAATATTTTGTTAAAAAAATATTAACTTATAAAAATATTTTTCTAAAGTACGAAAAACTACTTTTCCAAAAAGTATTGAAAATCTCGCCGAATATTAGTCAAAAAATCCCGCCGCTTATCGGCAGGATTTCGTTACTCCTATCATTTTCTGTGCGTGTGTCAGTCCGAAAAATTCATTTTCAATCGGCGGGATTTCGTTACGCGGGATTTTGTTTTTCGGGATTTTGTAACGTTCCCTTCTGTAGCGCTCCCGGTTGAAGGTTATGACAATGGCATATTGCCAGTTTCGTTTTGGAAGAAGTGTGGATAGATGATTCCTCTAAAGTAAAATTCGCATCAAGCAGTGACTTTCTCGAAATTCATTAAAATTATACCGCGCGGACATATTTCATTTTGAAAATGAAATGAGCTCAGTTTTCAATTTTTTTAGTTATTATTTCAAATCGGTGTTCAAGTAAGACTTGTCTTTTAAAGTACTTAAAATATGGTTATACATTTTAGAATAAAACGAGTAGTTGAGTTGAGCCGTCGAGAACAACAATTTTAAGAAAAAAAAAATCCTTGTTTAGCCCTGCTAGTCACAAAATTAGCTTTATTGCGAAAACGGCAAAAAATTCCCAATTTGTATTCGAGGGGTTGTTTTTCCATTTTGCGTAAATTTTTCTTCGATTTTTTATCGCACTCCGAACCTCCGAGGTAAACCAAGGATAGATCCTATTACGCACTGATACAGTTTAACAGTTCGCGAGCTCTCGAATAACCTCCGCTCTATTGGAATAGAAAGAAAGCAGGAAGTCCATAATCTTCCTAACCCAGATAGTCTAAATAAGAGTTTATAGCAACTGAAATTCCGCAAGATGACTTTTTGCCCAATAACGAACCGAATGTTGCATCAACGGAACTCGAACTTGAAGTGGTCTCGGAGTACGAGGTGTATGAAAGTTTGAGGTTAATTAAGTCTGGTGCAGTTGGAGAAGATGGGGTGTCAGCAAGTATGATAATGCACCATATATTACCCACTTCACTCATATTCATTACATTACACATCATCATTACCCGATTGCTGAAAGTTGGCTTAGATTATCCCCGTAGCTAAAAATTCAAATACGATTTCCGGCCGATTAGTATACCACCATGCCTGTAAAAGATAAAAATTCTGGCCACACAGATCACTATGGTCACCTTGACAAGTTTAAATTACTGTCTTCTTTTCGATCTGGTAAGACTAAAGTGATGCACTATTAAGTGATTCTCGTTTGTACGATTGCTCACTCTATCCTTCCCTATAGATAGGATAGAGACTGCTATCGTGAAAGCGACAATAAAAATTGATAATCAACTATCACCTTAGGTGATTCCACCCCTGGCTACCATTCTTACCACAGTTGTCAAACTGTAATGGTCAGAGTCATTGATGATATACGGATTCCATATGACTTGATTAATATAACTGCTCTCTGTTTGCTAGATTTTTCAAAGGCGTTTGAAAATAAATCAACAAATACTTGGTATGAAATTGAAAACCTACTTTGGCTTTAATGATAGAGGCTCACTGCTCACAAAAGACAGAAGCCAGAGGGTTAATGTTGAACAAATGATATCTGAGAGATGGGAGTTCCACAAGGCTTTATTTTGGGACCTTATGTTTGCTCGAACTTTTCGATCCACTTGTATGCTCATGATGGGCAAATTTATTTGTCTCGTCTAATTGGCTACAAGAAGAACTTATTTGTATAGAATGAATGAGGATCTTCTAGCAATCTTCAAATGTTCCCCAACCAATGGCCTAACCCTCAATCCATCTTAATCACAACTGGTTGCCATTTTAAACAAGTGGATTAATAGAAGAACTAGAGATTGCAAATAGTTTACCTTATCATTGGCATTTGAGAAAGCATGGCTTTGAAGGGTAGTTGATGGCTTCACTTTGTAGCTCAAAATTATTCATGGATTTAAGGTCTCTGCATTCAAAAGTGGAAGGTGTAGGCACACGCGAAAAAGTGATATTGTTCAAATCATGGTCAGTTATACAATCCAAGGTTGATTTGTCCTGCAAAAGAACATATGACAGATCTGAAACTATCATTAAGTCAAGGAGACTAGAAGCAGAATTTGGAGCAAAACGTGTGGCATATGAGTTAGATACTAAAAGTGCAGCTGCTGTGATTTCATCTCTTAGTTGATTATCACGGGAGTCGTAAAGCAAAAGATCTGAATTAAAATCACCGCCTACAATGATATATTGATATGTTCATATGCTTAAGAAAATTCTTGAAGAGCTGCAAACAAGGGTTCATGAGAAAAACTTTTATTAGTGTTGTAACCAACTCCTAAAAGGCATTTAGTGTTCGGATCCGTAATCTCACAAAAATAAATTCAATACCGTTACAATTTTTTTAAAACTACACCCCTTTCCTATGTTTTGCAATAAATTGCAACTCCTCCACCTACAGATTCGGTGGTTCCATCATTTCTTATCAATCTTTGAGCTTAAACCAAGTTTGAGTAATGTAGATATATAACATTTATACCCGTTCCAGCAAAAACGAAATTGATTAAGTCTAGTTTGCTAATGTTTAGACTACTAGCATTAATATAACATATTTTGAACCCTTCACGCACATCAGAAAGTATTTTAAATGCACGAGACTCAACCCGACATCATAGAAATAAAAAAATAAGTAGAAAAAGGCGTCGACAGAAAAAGGGAAAAAAAAGAAAAAAAAAAGAAAGAAAACTATAGCTAAAAAAGAAAGGATAAATACGGAGAAAGCGAAAAAAGGAAAAATAACATAGAAAAAATAAAATAAAAAACAGAAAAAAGTAACATTAAAAAAAGTAAATAGTTAAATGAATAATACAAGCTTTTTAAAAAGAAAAAAGAATTATAACAATATTTATAGCTTATTTCTTTAAGGGTAGTAAAAGAGAAAAAAATAGCAACATTTTAACTTAAATAGAATTTATGCATCTTAGGTGTAAGAAGAGGACTTATGTGCGGCAAAGTTAGAGCCATTCAAAGGAAAAATCATAAAAACCGTTATAAGTCGAAAACAAGCGAAACGAGAAAACTACCTCTTAGGTTTTGCGACTTGAAATGACCTCAGGAACTCATGGTTTTCCTCTGTGGCGATGATTTCGGGACACCCTGTATATGTAAAGAGTGCGTACATTAATGACGATCTGCTACCGATAACATAAAAAGTGGCTGTGGGCTGATAATACAGGGTGTTTTTTTTAGACGTGTGGTTTTCAATCTGGCTTTACTTTTTTCGGAGTTGGTCTGCTGTCACTTGATTTATGCTCAGTTTGGTTTGCCATTTCATAATGAATAGACTTACTCCTGAACAACGTTTGAAAATCGTGCCCAAATGGGTCGAAAACAAGATTGCCGTTGATCCCAATTTTCATAAGCGAATTTTGTTTAGCGAAGAAGCTCATTTTTGGTTGAATGGGTACGTTAATAAGCAAAATTGTCGTATTTGGAGTGATCATATTCCACACGCCGTTACATCCTCAAAAAGTCACTGTTTGGTGTGCTCTATGGGCAGAGGGAATCATTGGTCCACATTTCTTCAAAAATGAAGCCGCCCATAATGTTACAGTCAATGGGGAGCGCTATAGAGCCATGATTAATGACTTTTTCGTGCCTGAATTGGAGGATGTTGATGCTGACGACCTTTGGTTCCAACAAGACGGCGCTACAAGCCATACAGCCAAGGAAACAATCAATTTATTGAAGAAACTTTTGGTGAGCGCATTATCTCGCGTTGTAGGTCTGTGGCGTGGCCTCCAAATTAGTGCGATTTAACACCGCTGGACTATTTTTTGTTGGGTTATGTGAAGTCGCTTCTCAATGTAAATAGATAACCCGAGACGATTGACGCCTTGGAAGAGAATAATCGGCGCGTTATTGCTGACATACGGCCCCAATTGCTGCAAAAAGTGATCGAAAATTGGGCCTCTCGGCTGGAATTTATTCAAGCCAGCCGCGGTGGCCACTTGTCCGAAATCATTTTTAAAACATTATGGCAAACCCTTATCTTTATAATAAAGCTAAATACTTGGCCATGACATTAAATTATATGCGTTTTATTTCTTCTGGAAAACCACACGTATAAAAAAAACACACTTGACAAATTCATTGATGTAAATGCGTGAGCTTTTGTTTTTGTGGTTTACACCAGACGCAGAGGAAAAATCACTATACAGCTGTGCGACAGTGAGACCATTGTTTGTATTGAAAGCAGAGCTTTCTTCTCATCTGGTGACGTCAACCTTATTAACAACGGTCTTTCGCTATTTGGATTATGAGCACACAATCGAAAAGCATTGAAGTGGGGAGTAATTGCATGATGCAATTTACTCGCTACTTTTTTGGGTTGATTGATTGGACTCGTTATTGGTGCAAGGCAAATCCCGAACAATGACATCACTTAGACATTGTTGACGATGGAAATCTTCTAGTTGGTTTCTAATCAATTGATTGTCACTGCGTTATTCACACAAGTCATTTTCGCATTTCTGCACAATAAGGGAGATATAGTATTCTGAAATGCATCCTTTAATTGTCTCTCGAGGTCAGAAATTTATTCAATCAATTTGATTCAAAGCCACGCAAGTTTTCGGGAATTTTATACTTATCATCATTTGAAGAAGAACTTGATTTCGAATTTGCCTTTGGCATTGGCAATGACTTACTTCTTTTTTCTTCAGAGATGTTATCAGTGTTTGTAATTTTTTGGAGGGCTTGCGCCTTGGTGCGTGTGTTGGATGATGGTTTGCTGGATATGTTTGCGAAGGAAGGGGACTTGGTTGTTATATTAGAGGTGGTTGGTTTGATTTTGCCTTTGGTGATGCTGTTGGTTTTTTCACTGTTTTCCTCATTTCGTTTTGAAAATCATATTCAAAATGAAAAAAGGCCGCGATTGAAAAATGAAATTTGGAGGTGCGGCCTTATTTCATTTTTTTAAGTTAATTTTGGCCCCAGCCAAGACAATTTCGAAACTTGTTTTTAAAATTTTAATGACACTTTAAAATCATTTCTCGTTATGAATTTGGCGTATTAAAGCATAAAACATTCGAATCTATAAGTTAATTGTTACTGTAGAACACATTATCAATCTTGATCCTTACTGACACTAGTAAAATTGTCAGTTTTGCGTTAAAAGTTGCACATTTGAATCAATCAATATTTTTGAGTTTCAATAATCTGAAAATAAAAAAACGAATAAAGAGAAAATCGCATGTGCTTACGGCCGTGTGTAAATTAGATTAAATTTTATTTCAGATAGAATTTTTACATAGTGTCAAAAATGTTCGGGTTAAATTCAACGCGAATTAAATCTGATTCACACACGGCCTTAGCCCGCGATCAAAAATTCATAAGGGGCTTATTTCATTTTCAAAATGAAATGAAGCCGCGATTGAAAAATTAAATAAGGCCGTGTGAACTTATTTCATTTTCAGAATGAAATAAGGCTGCGATTGAAAAATGAAATAAGCCGTGCGGTCTTCATTTCACAATCGCGGCCTTATTTCATTTTGAAGACTAAATACGGTCGCCATACAAAACCATTCCCGGGCATATTTCACGGAACCTTATTTTCATCCACCAAAAAACATTTAATTTTATTTTGGAATATCTTAGTAGTCATATACATATGTACATGCATATTATAGAAATTATTTTGAACAATTATAATTTTTTTTGATAATATTTCTAATGCCAAATTTTTTTGTATATAGTAAGTTATATTGTATTTATTTTATAACAGGCGGAAATCAAAGAGATCTTGCTCGGCAAAAAAACATGAAAAAGAAGGAGGAACTGACTAGAGGCAAGCGCACAGACAATTTGACAGTTGAACAACGCAAACAGAGGTAATGGATATGCCCCAATGGGCCTTACTAATAATCAAATTTAGTGTTGAGGTTAAAAGAAAATCTTCAGATTTTAGAAAATCCGCATACCAATAACGAGTTTAATCTCCAGTTTAGTCGTTAGCAATATGTCAAAATTTAATACACGGAAATCCATGTTTAAAGTCGAACACTAAATGAAAAGTGCTGCCCTAGTGCTGTTTTATGGTACCGAAATTTGTATTTAATACTTAATTCTACTCCCATGTTAGCAGGTCGATTTCAATATGTATAGGTATATTCATGGGTTGGTTTCAATCTTCAGATACCCTTAGAGCCAGTTGTTCACAATAGGTCGAGTTTTTGATACAATTTTCAAAATCCTGGTTAAATGGTGTAAATCAACCGAAATCAGCTGATTGGCTTAATCCATGATTGACAACTCAAGCTATGGATTTTTTGATACAAGTGGAAATAATCATGGATAACAGATAACACACTGTGAAAAACTGGCCCTTACTGTTTAACAATAGAAAACCTAAAAAAAAAAAATAATTAAATACTCAGACAAAATATGCCAGTTTACTTATTTTTATTTGAAAATATTTTAAGTTTAAGATTTTCCTCGAATGAAAAATATTAAAATAAAGTATAAGAAATATATTTCCTTGTTAAAAAATATGGTGTTATTAATTTAAAAAAAAATTGCTCCAACACTTAAATCAATTGACGTACTATTAGTACTTTAATACATTCTGTAAAAAAATAATACGGCAATACTTAACTTTGAAGGAATAGAGCAAATTATGACAGTTCCTGCCTTGTTGTTTTTTTTTTATTTATGTGACAGTGTTACAGAAAATAAAGTTATCCAAAAAAAACTTAACAAACAAAACATCAATCAACAATTTCATCATCGCTTGCTACAAATGCAATCGTACCGGCCATTATGCACGTGACATGTAATTCCGGGCTCCGGGCGGTGGCGGAGGAATGGAGGCAACCCGGAGAAATGCTACAAATGCAACCAAACCAGGCATTACACTCATGCATGCCCCGAGGAGTCGTCGCAATGGAATTGATCACATTTCCAAATCCTGCACCCAAATGGATAACCCAACATGCTAGGTTAGGTTAGGTTAGGTATTAAGGGGTGTGCACAGCATGAAGCCGTTGCGTACACGGGGGCCTACTGGTCCATTGTGATCCCCTGTAAAAGTAAAAATTTAGCATCGATGCCCCTCAATTCTGTTGATTAGCGTAGACTGGCTCGTTTACGAACCAGCCTGTGCTATCTATAAATTTCCTCATGCTTGCCATTGAGACCTGTGCTAGATCATCCAGTTCTCCAACGAACCTGTTTCCGAAATGACGGAGTCGGCTGGTTTGGAGGTTCGGACAGTCGCAGAGCAGGTGTTTAATGGTCTCCATTTCCTCCTCATCCTGACAGCTCCTACAAAAATCGGGTGCAAATGCCCCTATTCTGTTAGCCATTATGCCAATGGCGCAATGACCTGTTAGTACACCTATCAAGATTTTAATGTTCTTTTTACTCAGCGATAAAATATACCGAGTTTCCTTTTCATTTGTGTTAGGCCATAAACTTCTAGAGATTACACAATCGTTCCTGGATTTCCAGGAGATATTGATTTTCTCTTTTAGTTTAAGGTCTATCTTCCTCTTGAGTACCCCAATCGGGACGAGTGGTCCCCTAACTGAATGGTCGCTACTACTTGTGTCTGCTTCTGACCCTTTCCTGGCTAGTTCATCTACTATATCATTCCCTTCTATATTGCTATGTCCGGGAACCCAGCAGAGCTTTACCTGGTTAGTGTGGCAGATCTTGTTTAATTCCTTTCTACAGTTTAAAACTGCTTTTGATCTTATGGTCTCACTGGCTAAGGCTTTGATAGCAGCCTGGCTGTCCACGAAAAAAGTAATCTCCGAAGAGCTTAGCTTTTCGTGATGTGCCAATTCAGCTGCTTTTCCAATGGCAAAAATCTCGGCCTGAAAGACACTACAGTCAGCCGGGAGTGTATATGACGCTCTGATGTTGAGAGATTGGCAAAACACTCCAGCACCTGTTCCCGATTCCATTTTTGAACCATCAGTGTAGAAAGGGATACCCTGTTTACTTATAAGTGAATTGGGATCCCAACCCTGTCTTTCTGGTATGAAAATAGAAAATTTCCTATCGAAATCTAGTAAAGGGGGGATGTAATCGGTGGTCTCCCTCAGTCCTGGAATCGTGTCATATCTTTGTAAGATTGACCCGTGGCCATAAGTGCTGTGCCTCCAAAAACTCAGTTCTCTTAAGCGAATTGCAGTTTTGGCTGCCGTGCACTTTATGAACTCATCCAGAGCCGGGAGGTCCAAGATCATTTCCAATCCAGCTTGTGGTGTGGTTCTTTGAGCCCCTGTTATTCCTACACAGGCTAGTCTCTGTACCTTATTCAGGTTCTTGAGATAGCTTGATTTTTCCACCGCCTTCCACCATACAATAGAGCCATAGGTAAGAATGGGTCTGACAATCGCTGTGTACATCCATTGGATGACTTGCGGTCGCATACCCCAACGTACACCGAAGGTCTTTTTGCATGTGTAGAATGCACATAGTGCTTTTTTCATTCTTTCCTCAGTATTACGCTTCCATGTAAGCTTGGAGTCAAGGATTACTCCTAGAAATTTAGCTTCCTTAGAAGGTATTAGAGGAATGCCATTTAGTTTGGGAGGGTTGAAGCCCTCCAGTTTCCTTTTCTTCGTGAACAAAACTAGCTCTGTCTTGGTGGGGTTGACCCCGAGACCATTCTTAGTTGCCCAAGAAGATAAATCCTTTAATGCATTTTCCATAATGCTTTCGATGATGGTAAGAAACTTGCCCGATACCAAAACCACTATGTCATCTGCATATGCTACTATTTTAATGCCCTGATCTTTGAGCTTTGTGAGAATTTTGTTGACTACGAGGATCCAGAGCAGGGGTGAGATGACTCCTCCCTGTGGTGTGCCTCTTGTAACTGTTTTCTCAATAGTGCTAACTCCTATTTGAGAGTTGATAATTCTGCCATTTAACATGGTGAAGATCCAATCGACCATGACAGATTCAACCCCAACTTCAACTAAGGCAGTCTTGATCGATTCCGTTTTAACGTTATTAAACGCACCCTCGATATCAAGAAATGCTGCCAGGGTATATTCTTTATGTTCAAGACTTTTCTCTATATGTGAAACTACTTCGTGCAAAGCAGTCTCCACTGATTTACCTTTAAGGTAAGCGTGTTGGTAGTTGCACAAATTGTTTTCGTTGAGAAGTTCTCTTACATGTAGATCAATTATCCTCTCTAGTGTCTTAAGGAGAAACGAAGAGAGACTTATTGGTCTATAATCCTGAGCGGTCGAGTGAGTCGGTTTCCCTGCTTTTGGGATAAAGACTACCTTGACCTTTTTCCAGTTATTAGGGACGTATCTAAGTTTGATACAACTTATGAAGATTACCCTAAGCCACGGAGTTATTACTTTGAGAGCATTTTGAAGAAGAGCTGGAAAAATCTCGTCTGGTCCCGCTGATTTATAGGGTTTGAACGAGTTTATTGCCCAGATAATCTTCTGCTCTGTAATAACCTGATTTAGTTCTAAATTTGATTCTGTGTGAGTAAAATCCAGCGTGCTCGATTGCAAGCAATCTGAGCTTTCTGGGTTTTTACAACCGGGGAAATGAGTTTCCATGAAGAGTTCAAGCGTTTCTAGGCTCGAGTTCGACCATGATCCATCAGGGTGTTTTATGTACCCCGGGATCGTGGGATTAAGGGCCAGGGTTCTACGGAGCCTTGCCGCCTCGCTTGTTTTTTCAATGGATTCACAATGTTTAGCCCACGAATCCTTTTTGGCCTTTCTTAACTCTTTGGTGTAAGTGTTAAGTGCGGCTCTATAAGACTTTAAGTCCTCTTCTAATTTACTCAGTTTAGCTTTATTGAAAAGTTTTCTAACCTCTGTTCTACGTTTCTTTAGTACACCACTCCACCAGGGTGGTTTAGTGGAGTTATTGGAACGAGATAAAGGGCAGTGTTTTTCAAAAGACATTCTCATTTTGCTGGACAAGTTTTGGACAACAGTGTCAATGGTTGAAATACTTAGACTTGTATTGTCCTCTGGTGGATCAATACAGTCTTTCAGCCATTTTTCGTACTCTGTCCAATTCGTCCTAGTTGGGTTCCTGTAAGGTTTCTTTTCGGTAAAGTTCCTGTCTATAGAGAAGAGTATCCTAAAGTGATCCGAAAAAGATTCTTTAGGTGAGACTCTCCAGTCTTCAACTGAAATTTTACTATTATTGTTAATAAGAGTCAAATCTATGATTTCCTCCCTGTTTTTGTTTCGAAAGGTAGGGTGATTGCCCCTATTACATAACGATAAATTAGAACAGAGAATATATTCAAAAATTTGACTCACCCCTTTTATTGATATCCTTTGAGCCCCATTGGGTGTGGTGAGCGTTGGCATCACATCCTACCACCAAAGGTGTATCGCTTGCTTTGGCATGGACCACAAGATCGCGGACAGTTTTTGATGGTGGGCTCTCCTCCTCGTACGGCATGTACGTCGACGCTAAAATGAAGTTTCCTTCATTCGATTCGACGCTGATTGCCGTGTTGTCCTTGTTGCTGTACCTAGATAGGAAGAAAGCGTTAATTGATTTTTTCACTAGGATACAACTTCTAATATCACCTTCATCTGACGTGGAATGAAAAAGGTTGTAGTATTTTGACCTCAACCCACGGATTCGGTTTTTGCCTAACCATGGTTCCTGGATCAAGGCCACATCCACGTTCTCGTGAGACATGTAGAGCGTAAGGTCGTACGTTGCTGCTTTAGCGTGGTGCAGGTTTATTTGCACCACTTGCAGCTTTTGACTCCCCTTTGCCTTCATGCCTCTTAACCTTTACGGTTCCGAGACCATACCTCAACACGTCTTTCCTTTCTCTCAGCAGAAGGTCAGATTTCTTGTCTGCCACAAACAAGAGGTCCTTCCCTTCGCCTCCATGACTCTTTCTTGAGTGTTGGAGCTTCCATTCCAAAATGGGAAGCTCTTTGTTCTGCTTCGCCAACAGCTTAAGAATGGCTGCGTCCTCATGTTCTGCAGGAGGGGGGATCCATATGCTAAACTGCTGGCGGAGTGGTAGAGCTGCGGCGGGTAGAACCTCAAGGGAGGAACCTTCCCATAGTTCGCCAATGTTGGCGATTGTACGGTTCAGGAACTCCCGTGATTTCTGGTCACCGCAGCAGACCACTTTAACTCCTCGCCGCCATCCGGCACCATCAAAGATATAGTCTTCAGAACTATCGTTCTCTGATGCTGCCATCATAGCTTTGAGGATCTCATTTTCCACAAGAAGCCAGTTTTTTGCCGAGATTTTCCCATCTGGGTCGTCACGGCTTATGATGGCAATTTGTAGGTCAATCGGGGTGGTGTCGAAGCTGTTGGTTTTTTGTTTCTTGGCACCGTCTTGCTTGACTGTCTCCTCCGATCTTTGTCTCTTGGACGTTCCTGGTTTCCTTCCAGAAGAGGTGCTTGCCGGTGCTTGGTCTTTCCTAGCGTTGGCTAGCTGTTTCTTGCTGGAAGTCGCCTGAACTTTTCCCTTGTCGTTCCGAGCGGTCGAGTTATTGCCAGCCTGTTCACGGTTTGCCTTTTTAGGGACAGACCTAGATTTGGCAGCATCTACTCCTTTGCTCTCCGACTCTTCGGCATTCACTTGCCCTGTTGTTCCCCTGGGTCCAGTGGCAGTCTCTGCCAGCTGCCGCTCAAAGTTCCTAACTAGCTTTCTATGCTTTTTTAGGAGAGCTTTATCTCTCGAACTGAGCGTCGCAGGGTCTTTCAACTCGGTCTTTTCCACGAATCTTTTAGAGGATCTGTAGTTGCTGCGTTGCCTCGAAGCTTTGAGGGGTGCAGCAGACTTCAGCATAGTCTCTTCTTGACTCGGTTCCATCAGTAGCTCGTCCTCGGTTTGACTACCTATGGAAGGAGGTCTGTCCGAGGTCTCCGTACCTTTGATAGTTAAACTATCTAAGTCGGGAAGGAGATCTACTGAGAGAATGACCGGTTGTCTTTTTAGCTCTCGTTTTTCTTCTCTGAAGTTTACATTTGTCACTGGCGACTTAGCCTCTTGCGAAGCCAAGCCCTCGCCGGCAGCCGTGACTTCTGCCGACTCTTGAACGTATATCCCCGTTCGTTTTTTTTCTTTTCGTAAACTTTGGTCCATTATTTTAGATTAACATCTCTGCTTTTGTTGGTTTTCTTAGTTGTCTTACTCCGCAGCTGGATTGCTGGAGAGTTAGACGTAAGCCCCCTCGCCACAACAAGGCGAAAACCGTGAGGGGGAACCCAACATGCTACAAATGCAACAAACTCGACCACTGGGCCCGCAACTGTCCCGAACAGACGTACGATAGCCGTAGCTCGTCCAACTTCATTTTATCGTGTTACAAATGCAACAGAGCCAGTCACATTTCCAAGTAACCAAGACTTGCTACAGCTGTGGCAAGAGCGGGCATCTGGGGTGTGAATGTGGCGACAAGGGAGGACGCAACTAAGCAGAGCGATGGACTTACGATGTTTTTTCGGTAGCTGGCAAGAGCGTTCCCGAAAAGTAAAACTTCGCCTTCTTTATAAAATATTGTACCTACCTACTTGTTTTACCTACGCCCCAAAACAAAAAATAAGAAAATCTGACTACAATATTAAAATATCACTGTGATTGTTTTTTAATTTTAATTTAAAATTACTGGACCTGCTGATAGAAATAATATAAAACCAACTTGGGTTTTAATTGTTCCTTCAGCAAACGACTTAATTATCTGAATTCATAAATAAATAAACTAAACTAAAAATAAATTAGTTGGTTGCCTCCGGTTGGAACTTTAACAGACTTTCGTGGAAATTCTGACAGTTCATTCAATTTATTTTCTAATTTGTAGTAGATTTTGTAATAGATTCAAGGAAAGTCTGGACACTAGTTAGTGAAAGGGTTAAATTGTTTATTGGTAGCATTTTGTTAAATCTTAGCACTTTGTTTTAACCTTCCGGTTAACTAATAGTCGACATTAGCGTTTGATTATTAGTAAGGCCCAATGAGTTGGTCATGCGTTTGACTTCAACGCCACGCAACTGAAATTGATTAAATTGCATTTCCGTGAATTTCTATAATTTATTCTTCTATTTTTTCTTTTGGTTAAATCATTTACGTGATTTTTTATTTGGCTTTATAATTTTCTTTTGCCAAATTTAAAGAAAATATAAAAAGTGTAATAAAACTTGGATACAACAAAAATGAATTAAAAAATTGGTGCAAAATTTCAGTCGATTTAGTACGATGCTAAAACTATTTTAGTATCATACTTTGCCAAAAAGATGATTTTGCTGATTATAATCAATTTTAGCATCATACTAATAACTATAACTATTTTATCTTTTTAGTATCAAACTACAGTATGACATTTCTTAAAAGTCACTGTTTCAGGCGAATTTAGCTGCATCTTATGTACAAATTGTTTTAGATCAATAGTAGTTAAAAATTGTTTTAGCTGAATACTGTTAAAAATAGTTTAATATCGTTTCCTGTTGGATTTCGGAACTGTTCCACTCCTATTTAAAACGGAAAATTTGGAGTAGAAGGAGTAAAAAGGAATAACTCTGAACATCCAAACGAAAACGACAAAAGAAGAAGTTAACAAACTGCATTGAAATTATAGAATTGTTAAGTGGTATCATATTAATAATACTGGCGCAAAATTTTAGACGAAAAGTTAGTTAGTAAAAATTACTTTTATTTGAAATAAAATATTTAACAAAAAATAAAATTAATTTGTACTTCTAACTAATTTACTGAAAAAGACGATTTTCCAAATTTAAAACAAGCTAGCATGGTACTATCTTTTAACATTTTACTAGAGCTAAAATCACCAAATGCATATTTTAATTTTGTATTATCATACTAACTCCATTTAGACTAGACTAAAAAAACTCTGGGTGACTGAAGTATGCCCACCGGCGGAGGGCCCTAATCCTGCGGGGCCGCATAAACAGTACTTTTATAAACCAAAACTGTTATAATTGGCATGTCTGGAGTCACTTCCTGTTTAAAAATGTAAAAGCCTGTTAAATGTTTGTGAAACCGAATATAAATAACAGTTTGAAAGTTAGTAAATTGTTAAAAGTCCTTCCACACTACCCCATTAAGTTTTAACACATGCCAAACAAAAGTGGTATAGAACTACATAAGTATGCTAAATTTGTGTGTTGAAAATTATTTTCATATTTGGCTTCCACACCCGAATCCATACAAATCAGTTTCATTATAACCTCAAATACTGAAATGGGATAAAATGTTATGGTTTTAGAACCAATCCTAAGATTTTAATTTATTAATACATGTCAAATCGTGTGCAATCGACTTTGGTCCGTTAACTATTGTTAACAATAGTTGACTCTTGTCGTTCCTTTAATTAAAAAATAGTTACGATTTAAAACTATTTAACGTAAACATCGTTCCTAAATTCATTTTGAAGCTTTAAATAATTACGATTTGTAACAATTTTCAACACATATCAATGATATAAATTGAATGTGTTGATCTGTCAAGGTACACATGTGAGCCAATTTGTTAAAAAATAAATCAAACTTTTTTAGCTTTTGGTAAATGAGATACGAACAAAAGAGAATTTGCATCGCCAAAAATATGATTTTATGCCAAACAAAATGAAAATGTTAATATATTTTATTTTGTATTGTTATTCGTTTGGCAGATCAACAATATCTAACAAAATATCGTTCTTAAATGAAATGGGGAATCCTTGCAATATCTAACAATGATACTTCAACAATTTTTTTTTTGACATAACAATAGTTAACTATTGTTAGAAAAAGAACGCACCACTTTTAATTTGTGTAGGATGGACTGGAACATCTTGTGTGATGAGATGTCATATTTTGTTTCTGCACGATTATAAATGAATTTCTTCCCACTATTTTGAAATGTGTTGATACTCAATGGGATAGTGTGGAAGGACTAATACTAATTTTAAATTTTCGTTTATGATTTCGTTGTCATTTCAATATGGGATTTTTGGTTTGGTTATAAAGCCTGCACTTGAGCTGCTGATACTTTAACTATCAAGGCAGCGAAATGCTTACGAAAACACAGCGGGAAAATACTTATAATCCCAGAGACGGCACTGATACAAACTTTAACATAAAAAATAAAAAACAATTTTAAATATAATCTATGAACAATCAGTTAAAAACAATTCAAATTCAAAATTAACAAAACAATTATATCACAGCTGGGCTCAGGTACTTAAATCAGATTGCTACAGCATAGCTTTGTTTAATACTATCGATGTCTTCTTTCGTGTTCATAGTTCGCTTTATTTGTTGTTGGATTCTTAAACTCTCCAGAGTTAGTCTTGCACTTAGTTTGCCCTCCTTGTCCAGTATTGTTACATCTTTGAAATCCACCGAGTGTCCGCTATTGGCTATATGCCTCGAAAGCCCTGTTGTCTCTTTGTTTTTTCGTATATCTGCTTAGTGTTCCGCAAGTCTTGTTGTTAAATTTCTCTTTGTTTGCCCTATGTACACTAGATCACAATTTTCATTCTCTTGACCATTACATTTAATTTGATAAACCACATTGTGTTGTTGTTTTTTCTTTACTTTTGATTTTGTGTTTGTGAAAAATGTTTTAAGTGTAAGATTCGGTTTATGTGAAAAAGAAATATTCTCTTTCTGTATTAATTGGTGTAAGCTTCGGTTGTCAGTGAGCTTAGGTACATATGGTACACAAATACGACATCGAGACATGTATCACACTGAAACACTACAGCAAAGAAAAACAAAGACTTGCAAAACAAAAACAAGGGTTGGTGTATTTACTCACTTGCAGAGACTATAGATTGGTACCTAAGCATCTCACTAACACCACATCGAAGTTAAACCAACTGTTTACTACGGAAAGAATTTTAAATCAAGTAAGAAAAATAGAACAAAAACTTCACATCCAAATATTAAATCTAGAAATAACACAAACTAACCTGAACATAAAGTCAATAGAGAAAAACATATTCCACACAAACAATAAAATGAAAACTATTCTGAATGAATACGAATATAAGACATTCATCACCAAACAAACATATTTATATAATTTTATATCAACACAAACCAACACATGCTTCTAAAATTGATAAACTTAAAATAAGACTAGTTAAAATTATTGGCATTACATTCAAGGAAGAATGGTTTGTAAATAAAACAAACATAGAATTTCCCAATGAAGTAAAGTGGTTACTTTTATAAGGAGAAAAGTTTGCTTTACCTATTACTTCAACAAATTTTTCATCAATACATGTTATAGCAGACATAGAACAAACTATCCAAACAATAGACGATGATTCAAAAAAGGATGTAACTAGATCTAAATTGCCAACAAAATTTCCGATTACAAAAGGAGAATAAAGAAAACACCAAAAGAGAAGTTCATTCTGAAAATACAAAAAACAACAACACAATTTCTTGCTAATCATAAAAAGAACATTATTGTAACAAAAGCTGACAAAGGTAACAAAACAGTTATAATGTACAAACAAGATTATGACGAAAAAATGAATGATCTTCTTGAAGACAAAAATACATACAAAACAATAAGAGTTGATCCAACACAAAAATTACAAGTTACTAACAACACACTCATTAACGATCTGTTTAAAAATGAGTTTATTGATCGCTTCCAAAAAAGTAAATTATACTGCTCAGCAGCCATAGCTCCGAGGTTATGTGGACTCCCGAAAATGTATAAGCCAGGGGCAAAATTACCGCATCAGTGACTGATCGAGTGAGAGCCATCAGTGATCGAATGAACGAGTAAAACCTATGGGGATGATGCCTCCATAACGTGAGCGGTAATGCCAAACTCACATAATTCAGTCACGTATTACTCGATAACTGATGCGGTAATTCGGCCCCAGGTCTTCCACTTCGTGCAATTTCATCTTCAATGAACGTACCTTGCTATAACTTATCCAAATACATCGGAACAATTATAAATAACATCGTTTCAGATAAATACAATATAAAAAAAACTCTTTTCAATTAAAAGAGAAGTTACAAGGTGTAATTTTAGATGACGATGATGTTATGGTTTCTTTTGACCTTATTTCATTATTTACCAACATCCCTACTTATTTAGCCATAAAAAACCATAAAAAAACTAAAATAACCAAACAAACATTTCTCAAACTTCTAGAATTCTGTCTACGAGATAATAACTATTTCGAATTCAATGAAAAGTTGTATTCGCAAACATATGGAATGCCGATGGGCAACCTCCTTTCACCAACGGTGGCAGACATTATTCTTGACAATCTTCTTGATGACACCATAGAGCAACTCAACAAAATAGGTATAAAGATCAAATTTATTGCTAAATATGTAGATGACATTTTTGCCATCATCAAAGTAAAAGAAAAAGACATAAAACTCAACCAGCTAAAATCATACCACAACAAGATACAATTTACAATAGAAAATGAACACAACAATAGCCTTCCATACCTGGACCTACTTCTACATAGAGAAAATAATCAAATAATATACAACTGGTATTCAAAAGAAACTGCATCAGGGCGAATGATTAATTTTCACTCAACTCAACCGACAAAACAAAAAATAAACACAGCATTCAATTTCATCAACAAAGTCTTAGATCTACGTGATAAGAGATATGAGATGGACAATATAAGAAAAATAAAAACTATCCTACAATTGAATGACTATTTCAATTACATAATAAACAGCCTAATAAAATCAGAACAGAAAAACTAAAAACTAACCTTTACAATAACAACAACAATTACACAAAAACAAAAACCGACAATGATACAAAAAAGTTTTTTTGTGTACCATATGCACCTAAGCTCACTGACAACCGAAGCTTACACCAATTAATAGAGAAAGAGAATATTTCTTTTTCACATAAACCAAATCTCACACTTAAAACATTGTTCACAAACACAAAATCAAAAGTAAAGAAAAAACAACAACACAATGTTGTTTATCAAATTAAATGTAACGGTAAAGAGAATGAAAACTGTGATCTTGTGTACATAGGGCAAACAAAGAGGAATTTAACAACAAGACTTGCGGAACACGAAGCAGATATACGAAAAAACAAAGAGACAACATGGCTTTCGCAGCATATAGCAAATAGCGGACACTCGGTGGATTTCAAAGATGTAACAATACTGGACAAGGAGAGCAAACTAAGTACAAGACTAACTCTGGAGAATTTTAGAATCCAACAACAAATAAAGCGAACTATGAGCACGAAAGAAGACATCGACAGTATTAAACAAAGCTATGCTGTAGCAATCTGATTTAAGTATCTGAGCCCAGCTGTGATATAATCGTTTTGTTAATTTTGAATTTGAATTGTTTTTAACTGATTGTTCATAGATTATATTTAAAATTGTTTTTTTTTATGTTAAAGTTTGTGTCAGTGCCGTCTCTGGAAGGATGCGATACTAGGTTTAAGAAGCAAATTATGTAATTTTTGAACAGTTAAGTGAAAGAAAAAGATGTTGTTATTTTATTAAAGAAACTAAAAGATTTATTATTATACAGATTGAAATAAATATAACCCCTGAAGCTAAATAATTAACGATTACTTACGAAACGTTGGGAAAATAATGGAATAGAAAGCGGGTTTTATTCGCATTTTTTACAAATAGACCAAAAGAGCCTAAATTTATACAGTGGAAAAGATAAATGAAAAAATTGGTCAAATATATCAAATAATATAAAATACTAATTATGTTTGGTATCTTTTTTCAGTAAAATGTGTAAAACTTGTCTAAACACCAAAGTGAGAACGAATGTCTCAAAAAATAGAAAAAAATACAAGAAAGTAAACAAACGCATTAAACCCCTTTTATGTAAAAAACAATTTGCGTTTAGTTTAAAAAAAATTACTTAACATACATTTCCTAAGTTATCTATTATTTAGATAGTTAATTTTCACATATCAGACACCGCAATTTCAAATTAAAAGCAAAAGATGCTAATAGCTGGGTGTTTTGACAGTCTTCACTCTTCTTGCACACAGAAATTTATGGAGCACAAAGCAAGTTATCCAATGGAGGGGAAATTATTTGTTCTCTCGATGTGCTCTCTACTTTTTCGAGTTAATAAACAAGAATTTTTGACGATAGGTGCGAATTTGTGAACATTTTTTGGTAACCTGACGTGGCGAATCAAGTCCAGGGCCCAAACCAAACACTTTGCAACTTTTCAATTTTACTTTGCAAATTTTGTTTCACCAAACTCAAATTTGCAAAGAGGAAATTATTTGAATGAAAAGTCGATGAGTTTTCCTCTTTGCAAAATATGTTTCACCAAACGCAAATTTGCAAAGTGAAAAGTTCTTTACTGCAAAGTGAAAAGTTTTGTTAGTTTGCAAAGTATTTGTTCTTTTCGTTTCACCAAACAAACAAACTTTGCGAATTATATTAAGAATTTTGAAAAGCTTTTCAGTAATATGCAAAGAGAAATTTTCATTTGCAAATAAGCGTTTGTTTTGAAAAGTTGAAATAATAAAACAAAAACCATTTTGAAGAATTTTTTGAAAACGAAGAAGTAAATAATACTGACCAAAGAGTAGTGAAGTTTCGAATTAACTTTGACATCGAAATTAATTTTTGTATAAAAGAGAGTTTTCGATTAATAAAAAAAAAACATTTTCTTTTTTTTTCCAAAATTGGACATAAACTTCAATTCAACAATCAAAGAAATATGTGTTTAAGTCCTTTGCAACAAATTTTGTATACACTACATTGGGTTGAAAATGAAGCCCTGATGATGTTCATAGACATGAACGAAACGTCTTGACAAACATATTCATTTGTTTTATTTGACCTGAAGCCCGTTTTTATAACACAACTCATCAATAAAAGGTCATCACCATCAACACATTAGGAGATAGTGCTTATGCTTTGAGCAAATGGTTAATAACACCCCTAGGATTGTTCGGAAGATCCAGTGGAACAGAGATTTAACAGGGCTCATAAAAGGACCAAGCAAATCATTTTAAACAGTTTTGGTATGAGATGAATATATTCTTCACGAACTTAGAACAACAAGGTTCTCAAAATTGAGTTAGTTATATATTGAATCGTAACTAAAAAGGCTTTGGTCTCTTGTGATTGGCACTATCCGTATCTTCTGTCTCTTACGGTTTCAGAAATAATTAAAGAAAAAGTAGCGAACAGGGTTCTATCTACACATATTCCATTCGATATTAAAATTACACAAAAGAAAATCAAACAGAGTAGTAGATAGAACATTGTTACGATGCAGACAGAACCTTGTTGCTCCAAAGCATCTCATTACTAGAATCAAGTGCAATGGAAAATACATATTTCTAAGTCGTAACACAAAGTTCTATATCAGTAAGTTACAACCTTGTTGTCCTGCGTCCAAATTAACACAATCCAAGTTTTACTTTACAAAATACGAATTCAAATGCAAAGTTCTATTTTAAATTGGTGAAACACTTTTACTTTTCAAAAATAGTCTGATAAATGGAAAAGTGTAGTCTTTTCACTTAGCAAATTTTGTGAAATACTTCGCACTTTTACTTTGCAGGATATTATTTTGTTGCAAAGTTGCAAAGTGAAACGTGTTTGGTAAAATAAGCCCCAGGACCCATTTTCTGTAACTCTCGCATCGACAAAATTTATCCATGCGAGAGTTACAGAACGTAGGCACAGGACCCATGTTCTGTAACACCATGTTCTGTAAACTCGACTGAGCTTATCGGTGCGAGAGTAACAGAACATGGGTCCCAGTGCCTTGGTCGAGAAACCGATGAAAAATGAAACAAAACTCATACGATGCAAGAGTTACAGAACGCAGGCACAGATTCGGAAAAGTATAGTTCGGTTTCCGCAACAAAAACTCTGCCGACCTGTGTTATTAGTTCGGTGAAAAAAAAATGCAGACTATCTAGTGCAATTAACGATTTTGCTAGACAAACTGCGTATTGCAGTACGAAATTTATATTGTGTCGTTCTATTATGGAATTTTTCGAAGTTATTAATATAAAGTTGTTTGTTTTCAGGGGCACTGGCTCCATGAACAAAATTGTTAGGCAAAAGTGACCCTCACCTTAGGCCCAATTCACACTAAACTGGCTTATGGTTTTGATCATGGTAATAAGAACACATGAAAACTTGAATTTTTCTTTCGGTCTGCGCATCTACACGCCACTGTGTGAAAAAACTGCGTATACAAAAAAAAAAAAAAAAAAAATAGAAAGCGAATTACGTTACTTGGTGACAATACCCATAAGAGAGAAAAGATAATAACATGCGCAATATCATACTATGTTTTCCATATATTTACCTTGGGTTTTGATGTGATTCTACCGTAGTGCATGCATGTGTCACGTTGTGGAATTCGCATGTTATTTCATGGGACAATACACACATATATGACGTGTGACTTGCCATCGCCACGTGAACGGTGCACCATAATGAAATCCCCCGAATTACGTTATTTGGTGACAATACCCATAAGAGAGAGAATAATAACATGCGCAATCTCATACTATGTATTCTATTTTCTATATGTATTCTATATACCTTGGACTTTGATGTCATTCTGGCGTGTGGTGCATGCATCTGTCACGTTGTGGAATTCACATGTTATTTCATGGGACAATACACACACAGATGGCGTGTGACATGCCATCGCCACGTGAACGGTGCACCATAATGAAATCCCCTGAAGGCCAAATATATTCTAAACGGTTTTTCAATAAGAGCGGGTAGATGTTAAAATGGAATAAAACAAGCTATGTGTGAGGTATTAACAAAATTATTTTATATTTGAAAGGACCATGTATGCCATTGTGTATGGAATATGACATCGTTCAAATGCCCCCCTCGGCTTCTTACGGTGGCACGGCTCCGAGTGGTCCAATTTTCAATAACTCTTCCGCATGGATGAATTTGAGTGATGGCCTATTTTATGTTATCCTTAAGGGCATCGGTCAATTGTGGATTATTGGCATATACCTGCGACTTCATTAAACCCCACAAGAAAAAGTCTAACGGGGGAAAATTGCACTATCTTGGTGGCCAATTTGCGTCACCTCCGCGAGAGTTAGCCAGAATGTCCATTGCTATCTGGTAAGTAGCACCGTTCTGCTAGAACCATATGTCGGTCACTTGCCTGTCATCCAATTTGGGCTAAAATAAATTGTTTATCATCGATTGGTAGCGTTCTCCGTTCATGGTGATGACAATTTTATCGTCGTTTTGGAAAAGGCTCTCACGAACATCGGCTATATTTTCAGTAGATCTTGCGTTGCGTTGACGTACGGGTGTTGGCTGATTGCTCACTGAATCGGTCGACTCAATTTTGGCCACCAAACGTTGAAAAGTCGAATGAGAAGGCCAACCATATAAACCGTAAAATGGAAGCAACGAACGCATCGTTGCCACAAGAGATTTTGATAATAAAGTTTTATCATTTGAACGCGCTGTTCAATCGTGTAACTTGCCATGGTGATTTGGCATCAGAAACTGAATAATAAAGAGGATTTGACAGATGTCACCAAAACAATATGGCCGCCAGAGGCCGCCAAAATCTAGCCGCGCCAGTTGAAAAACCCTTTAAAAGATAGCAAACGTTGGCTGTTATTCGGTTTGCTTACAAGCTGAAACGCAGATTACGTAAGAATGTGTGAGCGAATTGATAGGATTGCAATAGCGAATGTAAAAAGTTTCCTTCGGAAACTTTTAGGGTTCAAGTTAACCTCTCGCGTAATGTTGAATGTTCCACTAAATTTTCCTCTTTCTTACCACAAAGGATGTAACCAGTACTTTCTTTGCTAGATACATAAGATTGTTTGTTAACTCTGCTGTCAACTAAATTGACAAATTCTAGTTTTCATAGTTCTCTCCAAAATTTAGGCAAGCTTTTAGTTAAGTCGTACCGCAGCTCCAGTTTGAAAATCAAATTTCTTCTTGTACATCACTATCTGTAAAAATTTAGCGCACGAAATAATAAATAAATTCGGCTCATTAATTTGTGTGGATTTTGATTTATGAAAATAAAAATCGAAATGGAGAAATATTTAGAAACAAGCGATTTATCTCATTTAAAGAATATAATCCATTTTATTTGATTAAATTCACTTGAAATAATGAAAAGAAATTTTCTGAAATGGTTGAATATAATTTTTCTCAGAGAACAGCTGTTTTTGTAACATATTCTTCACAACACTTTCAGGTAAACATTTAGCTAGGGTTTAATGCTTGAGTCGTGTAAACTGACAATTTGGCAGTAATCTGGCATTTAACTGTCAAAAAAATGACAGAACAATGGAAAAAATCATTATTTTGGCAGTATAGTGACAGAAAAATGCCAATTTGTCTTAATGGATATTTTTGGATATTTGCTATGCAAGCACCCCAATTATTATTATTGCTCAATAGATATTTGCTATGCTTGCATAACAATTATTATTGTTAAGCTTGCATTGCAATTATTACTATTGCCCAATAAACATTTGCTATGCTTGCATTACAGCATAAACAATGTATCAAAGATTCATTGTTTATATCCAACATCCAAGATGATGCGATCATAAGAAATACCATAACTTGTGCGAGAGTATCGAATGGATACCGAATCTATTTCACAATAAAGAATTATTTGAATCATCGCATCATCCGCAGTCAAACTAAGATTTGCTGCATTAGCATTAAATAATTATAAAAAGGGATCATTGGATCTCATTAAGTCACACATAAGAATATTGTTTCTACGTTTAGCTGAAGATTTCCCCCGACCCACGGTAAGGGAACTGAAGCTTCAATAAAAAAAACTAACAAATATTAAGAACTGATATTTTATTTCTGTTTTTAGACAATCATTTATACTCAAATATAAATGGCGCAGTCGGTAGGATACCAATCAGAGTATAAACTTTAAGTTTGAGTTTAATTCAATAAAATGTTTTTGTAATTTTTTTTCTTGATGAATCAATAAATCCTATTCTATTTTATTCTATTCTATTCTGGTAATCCAGTGATCGAACCGAAAATTTTTTTTTCTCGCGATCAAAGAAAATTATTTGTGAAAACCGAACGAATAACGGTGCGGTTCGCGAATTTAAAAAAACATTGAAAAAGTGAATAATGATTAATTTTCGAACGAAAATCGAGAATATCATTTGACTTAATCAGTGAAAAGAACAATAAAATTCGAAAGAAAATCGAATAAAAGAAATTAATTAGTAGTTCACCCCAGTTTAAATGGAAATTCTACGAAACTCCGTAGAGGAGAATTAATTTAAAAGTGCAAAAGAAAATTAAGGTGCAAAAAATTAAATAACATAAAATTGCTGTGAAAAAAAAAATTATATGTAATTAAATAAAACAAAAATGGAAAAATAAAATAAAAAAAAGAAAAGAAAGTGCAACAAAAAAATTGTAAATAAAATACTAAGAACAATAAAATAAAATGAACACATTAAAATAAAAACACAAGAACAGAAACAAAATATTAGTTAAAAAAGGTGTAAAAAACAAAAGTAAGAAAAAAAAAAGAATATTATAAAATAATTGTGCAAAACAACGTGGAAGAAAGTGGCACTATCCAAAGCCCAAACGCGTTTTGAATGAAGGAAGTTTTTAATCGATTTCAACAAAAACTAAACTTAGAAGACAACAAATTCACAACCAACAAAGAAACATCAACATGGATCCCCCAGCCCAACAACAACAAAAGCCACAGCAGCAACAACAACAACATGGTGTCCGCTAAACTGGAAAGTCAGGGAACACAATTTTGGTCAGGAAAAATCAGGGAAAGTCAGGGAATTTGGTAAGCGGAAAGGAAATTGTTGTCTGTATCATTTGTATGACGTTATTATGAAGCTTTTCTGTGTATAGAGAAGATTCAGTTGTAAAAATATAAATATATTTTGCAGTAGTTTAGGGCAAATATTTTCTTTTTTCAAATTCATCTATAAATTGTTGTTTTGAACTTGATTAAAATCTTTTTCAGGACTCTATGTAATTTAAACAAATAAATACGATATTTTCTGTTTTTTGATTTGATGTAATTTAATTCTAGGTATTTTTGAATTTTTTAAGTGTTAAACTCTCTTAACATGAACAAAAATTTAATTCGAACTTCACATTCATTTTCTGTCTAACTAACACATGAATTGTTCTTTTTATTCCTTTTTTTATAGACAAACACTATACAGTGCTGGCCAAAACTAAAGCACTAAATTATCTCACTGTGGAAAAATATATAGACAATTAAAAAAACATATGATAGTCTTATAATTTAATTTTCTTCTTATCAAAATATATTTGACTTTAATTCACAATCAATAATGTTATCATAAATTATACCTTATTTAATGATCAACAATATCGTGGAAATTTATTCTGAAAAATAGTGGACACCATGAACAACAACAACTATTGGCAGCTGGTAATATAAGTTTAGTATTAAATCCCTTAAAGTATATTGAACGGCTTCAAAATTTCGATGGAAGAACAGAAGATCTTCCAATTTTTATTCAAAACTTCGATGACATTATCCCCACTTTACAAACATATAACGACCAAAACCAAAGAATGTGCATTAATTTGCTAAAGCATAGAGATTCATACCCACCTAACGAAGTGGGCAGATTGTTCGAAGAATTGAGAAATTCACAATACAGAGGAGATGTAATAAAATTCTATAATTACATTCAAAAAGTTCTTTCACTTTTAAATCAAAAATGTCTGCAGTAAAATAATACATTAGATATTCCTCGCAATAATGAAACCGCGTTAAAAATCTTTAAAGAAAGTTTACCCACGCATATGCGAACCATTCTCTATGCGTTAAGAACAAACACCATGGAGCTAGCACTTCATGAATTGAATTCCGCAGAATTTGTCACAAGACAAAATAACGAAGTTGGCAGTAGTAATGAAAAACAGAAATACAATAGTAAAAAATTAGAAAATATAAATGAGCACAAAAATAATAATTATAACTTTAAAAATCCTAATAATCCATTTAAAAATAACAATAATTATAATAATAATAATAATTTGCAACCAAGACCTTACGTACCAAACCAAAATAATCAAAGACCAAATAATAATAATAATTTTAACAGAATCTATAATCCCAATAATTATAGACAGTACCCCCAAAGATTTGAGCCCATGGATCTTGATCCAACATAATCTCAAATTAGACGAGCACCTAAAGCTAATTATATAGATACAAAAGCAGAAGTAGAAAATGAGTCAAATTTTCGCAGACAGCCTCGGAACAGCAAGCGGATTGCCCTTTGTTAGATTAACAAAAGGACAAACAACTTTTAGAATGCTTATCGATAAGGGAGCAACTAATATGCTTCTCAGAGAAGAGGACGCTCCAAAAAATTATATTAAAATAAGAAAAACTCCTTTAACTATACAAACTGCAGAAAACTCAATAACTATAAATAAAGAAATTATGATACCAAGAGAAAAAATTTATTTTTTCAGTCGTAAAAGATTGTGAATTTCGAATTCACACATTCAATTCCGAATACAACGGAGGAGGAGAGTGCGATAACTAGGGCGTCGCAAAATAATAACGGATTTTTTGTAGAAGGGTAAAATACAAGCATTTTATACAATGGGAGGGGGGGTCTATCTCCCTCCGTTTAGGCGGGAGGAGCAATTTTCTAAAAATATGACTTTAAGTTAAAAAAAGCTTTAAAAACAACGGCAACACTTACAATGCAAAACTATATGTTTTCTGAAAGTCAGAAACTTGTTGTTTTATTATTTGTTTCAATCTTGTTATTGGTGTTAATAGTTTTTGAAAAAAATTCTTTGAAACTCAAAATTTATCCAAAAAACATAAAAAAAAATGTTAACAGTTTTTTTATTCAAAGTTGTGAAATTAAGTACTGAATTGGCTTTAATAATTTGATGTCCCTATAATGGCGTAATCCATTATATAAATAAAATATTGGATTTGAACGGTAATAGTATACCCTTTTTCCTCAGCAAAAATGAAGAAGAAGAGTATGAAAATAGAATCAATTACTTCAATAACATTTCGCCTGAAAATACAATAAATGATGATTCTTTCACAAATGAACTTGGGACTGAGCATTTAAACTCAGAAGAAAAAATAAAACTAATTAGATTAATAAAATATCATAAAAGTGCTTTTTATCATGAAGGTGACGATTTAAGTTTCACCAATTATGTTAAGCACAACATACCCACGAAAAATACTTTCGCTATATACACGCGAACCTATAGATATCTCGAAATACATAAAAATTAAGTTAACAAGCAGATAACAGAAATGCTTTAACAAGGAACTATACGGCCAAGCAATTCCTCATATAACGCCCCGATTTGGGTAGTACCAAAAAAAGAAGATCATACAGGCAATCAAGAATGGAGGATAGTAATAGACTATCGAAAACTTAATCCAGCTACAAAAGAAGACAAATTCCCAATACCAAATATAGAATCAATTTTAGACAAGTATGGTAACTGTAATTACTTTTCTACATTAGATCTAACAAAAGGCTTCTATTAGATAGAAGTAGATGAAAAAGATAGAGAAAAAACTGCTTTCTCTACACTCTCCTGTCACTATGAGTTCATTTGCATGCCATTTGGATTAAAAAATGCCCCGGCAACTTTTCAGCGACTTATGAACGAAGTCCTTAAAGAACACATTGGTAAAATATGCTATGTCTATTTAGATGACATTATTATATTCTCTTCAAGCCTTCAAGAACACATTGATTCTCTCCATAGAACTTTAACTACACTTAAAAATGCAAATCTCAAAATATCATTAAATAAATCAGAGTTCTTACGAAAAGAAACATATTTTTTAGGTCACATTGTAACTTCTAACGGAGTAAAACCCGATCCAAAGAAAATAGAAACTATTTATTAAAAAATTCCTTATACCAAAAACTGGCAAAGAAATTCAATCCTTTCTTGGATTAACTGGTTACTATCGCAAATTTATCTGCGATTATGCAAAAGTAATTAAACCTCTTACACGAAAGATTCCAAAATTGATATAAATAACGACGATTTTAAAAATGCATTTTTTCAATTAAATGAAGCAATGTATGAAGATCTTATTAATCGACATACAGATTTTAATAAAACTTACATTAACAACTGATGCATCAAATTTTGCCATTGGCGCAGTTTTAAGCCAAACACATGGTCCCCTTTCATTCGCCTCTAGAACCCTAAGCAAACATGAGTGCAGTTACAGCACAATTGAAAAAGAATTTGTATCAATAGTTTGGGCAACTCAACAATTTAGACACTACCCTTACGGTAGACAATTTATTATAAAAACAGATCATCGCCCTCTTGTATGGTTACAAAATTTAAAAGAACCAAATAGTAAACTACAGAGATGGAAGATAAAACTCGAAGAATATGACTTTGACATACATTATACACGGAAATGAAAATAGAGTGGCTGATGCCCTTTCTCGTATAAAAATAAATTTGCTAGAACAAGATGAGCTAGCTACTCAACACAGTGCTCTTAATTTTTTCTATCGACAAATAATTATTGAAATCAATTAAAATGATCATCAAGAAATTATTTATCCACATGTTGGAAAAAGAAGAATTATATTGACACGAAAAGAATACAAAGAAGAAGATTTCATCAACATAATTAAAGAAGTAGATACTACAGTGCTAAATTGCATATACGTCAAAGATGACAGTATATTTAATAATTTCCAAAATGTATGGAGGAAAGAAACTAAATTGAATAATAAAATGTTACAAAGAAGCATGATTATGATAAAAGACTTAAATGAATATGAAGCAAGAGAATTAATATTAAAAGCCCATACAAACCGTAACCATGCTAGTATTGAAAAATTATATTTTGAATTGAAACGAGAATATTATATACCGAACCTTAAAACTTTCATTAACAAAATAATAAATAATTGTTCAACATGCATGACAAAAACGGAAAGAAATCCAATAAAGTTGGCATATGAGAAAACTGAAACTCGAAAAAAACCCAAATGATCATTATCATATCGATATATGGTTTGTTAATAAAAAGGAGAAATATTTTGTATGTATAGACAAATTTTCAAAATTAGCAGCAGTAGAACCAATCAAAACAAAAACATATGTAGACATTATACACGCTCTTAAAAAAATATTTTCTTATATGAAAAGGCCAAATAAAACAACACTTGATAATGAGAATGCATTTGTGTCCGAAAAACTAACAAACTTTCTTCAAAATAGTGAAATAAGCATACACTATTGCACAGCAAATAGACACAGCGGAAATTCCGATGTGGAAAGATTACATAGTGGGGGCTATCGTGAATAAAATTTCCCTGGGAATGTTTCCCTCCTTTAAAAATTTGGAAGTGAATAATGGTTGAAAGTATCCATCAGAATCTAATGGTATCGGGAATAAATTTTACAGGTTAATTTGGCTATCATTTCAATAAGTCAAATTTGAGCTTACGAAGCGGAGTTGAAAAGTATTGACGTTTTAAATTTTCGAAGATGGGAAACATTCCCCGGGAAATTTTATTCACGATAGCCCCCAGTAATTTAAATGAACATATGAGAATCTTGCAGCAACTTCAGCAATCCAATGAAGAAGATTTTCCTATAAAACATGCTACTAAAGCAATTGAATCATAATAATGGGATTCATCTAACTATTAAAGAAAAACCAATTGATGTGCATTTCAATAAAATAGACAAAAAGATAATTTATGAAAAAATAGAGAAAAACTAAAATAAAAGTTCTAAATAAAATAAACATCGGGCAAAAAGATAAAGAGATAGACGAACATTTTATCAAAATAACTCAACCCGAAAAAATTAAAAATAAAATCACACCTAAACACAAATAGGTAAAATTATTCAATGAACTAAATAAAAAGTACACATTAGACATAGATAATAAATAAAGGGTTTTCCAATAAGAGGTGTTATTTTGATATTCAAAGAAAAATGGCATTTTTTGAGATAAATGATCGGATGTTTATTTCATTATAAAGAGGAAGGTATGCCGTTAATAATGGAACACAACATCAGCCAAATGGCCTCCACGACCACGCTTACAGGACCATATCCTTTTCATGAAATTTTCCATGACCAAATCGCAAAGTGGCTGCCCTATGTCCTCGATAGCCTCACGAATTCCCTCTTTGAGGTCTTGAATCGACGCTGGGCTGTTGGCGTAGACCTTATCTTTCACGTGGCCCCAAAGGAAGAAGTCGCAAGGTGTTAAATCACAAGATCTCGGTGGCCAATTGTGATCACCTCTTCGAGAGATAACATACGGTCCGGAAACTTTTCCCGTAAAAGATCGATGGTTTCATTGCTTGTGTGGCACGTAGCGCCGTCTTGTTGAAAATAAACGTTGTCCAGATCAATACCATCCAATTCCGGCCATAAAAAATCATTGATCATCTCTCGATAGCGCAATCCATTGACCGTAACTGTTGCTCCAGCCTCATTTTCGAAAAAGTAAGGTCCAATGACCCTGCCGGACCATAAACCGCACCAAACAGTCACGCGTTGAGGATGGCGAGGCTTTCAACAATAACTCTTGGGTTTTCCGAGCCCCAGATGCGACAGTTTTGCTTGTTGACGTAGCCTCCGAGGTGGAAATGGGCCTCATCAGTCAAGATGATTTTTCGATGAAATTCCGGATCATTTTCATGCATTTCATCAATCAGCAAAGACACGACGTTGTTGATGATCAGCCGGCTTGAGTTCTTGTGTTAACTGAACTTTATAAGCCTTAAGACCCAAGTCTTTATGCAAAATACGGTGTAATGACGTTTGTGGAATGCCTAATTCCAAAGAACGACGAGGAATGGACAAACCTGGGTTTTCTTCAACACTTTGGGCTTCAACAGCAATATTCTCAGTTGTTCTTGATCGACGTGCACGGGTTTAATTCTTCACATCACTAACTTGTCCCAACAGCTCGAATTTGTCCACCAATTTCTGTATTGCGGTCCGACAAGGTGCTTCACGACGACCCAAAAATGTTTTAGTTTTACGAACCGTCTCTGCCAAATTTTCACCATTTTTATAGTGAATTTTAATAATTTCAATGCGTTGTTGAAGCGTGTATCGTTCCATTTTTATTAATGGCGTAGTTTCTACTTTTCAAATGTCAAAAAATGACAGCTTCAAAAGTGGCAGCTACCGAAATAGCGGGCTATTCAAAATAACACCTCTTATTGGAAAACCCTTCATAAAAAATTAAAAAAAATAGAATTGCTCATAAAGATCAATTTCCCGTAAGAAAAAAATTTACAGAAAATATTCCTGTTCACAGGGATGACACTTCATCAAAGGAGGCCACTTGTGGATCATCATCTGATCAACCCACTACTTCCAAAGGCATTCATCATAATTGTCTTCATTCTACCAAGAAATACAAATAACTGGCTTCAACCACGGTAACGGTTTTACAATTAAACAATTACAACAGGCACAAATAATAGAAAACTTTACTAAAATACTACACATTATAAATTTAACCAATTACGAAACAAATATAAAAATATTAGAAAACGATATAGAACTTTTACCTGAACAAAACATAGACATTACTAATTTAATGAAACACACAAGAAAAGAATTTGAAACTACAATACCACATGACAGACAAAAACGAGGACTTTTTATTATATTAGCTACAGGAATGAAATTCTTATACGGAACCATGGACGATGAGGATAGAAAAGAAATAGAAGAACGATTAAAATTAATAGAGACATAACACATACAGCCCAATTCTAAATGACAATTCCCCGGGAAATTTTTCCCTTTTCCCTACTCCCGTATTCTAAACAAAAAATTCCCGGGGAATTCAGAATAAGAGTCGGTACTACTACTCCCGAGAGAACACGTCTCCCGGGGAATGTTTAGAATGGCTGATAATGTAATAGAAAATTCCAATTCACAATTACAGATAAACAACTATTTTAATGAACAAATTGTATTGCTAACTAATACATTTAATAACAAAACTAAACAACTAATTGACTTTAAAGAAAAATATATTCATACACAGCACGATTTAGAAAGAGACTTTCACAAATAAAAATGAGAAATCGACATAAAAGATAATATAAAATACTTGATAAATGACATAGAAAAAATTAAAGACATAATTTTAACATCGAGACTAGGAATCCTTAGAAAAGATATTTTCTCTTAGGCAGAAATTGACAAAAAAAAAACTTTCACAAATTAAATTAGAACTAGCTCTATATGAAAACACTATTATATTCAGAATTGAAATCCCAAATTTTACAAATGAAATATACAAATAAATATGTATCCAAGCCATTCCAAATTTAGAAGTTAGCCAACAATTAGATATTAGTGATAAAATGTATTTGACTAAAGATCATACAATTTATAATAATACCAAAATGAAAAAAATATTTATCAGAAATAAAAGACAATTGTTTACAAAACTTATTTAAAAATCAAATGAATTGTAGAATAATAAAAAATACAAGTAAACAAATTATAGAAATAGGAAATAATAATTTAGTATTAATTAATATGAACTTACAAAGAAGGTAACTACCTAATTAAAATCGAAAATTGTAAAATTGAAATAGGTAATAAGATTGACGAAAGAAAAAATTATTAACACGAATCCTTAATCCCAATTACCATTGCAAATTTCAATTATACCAAATCAAAATATTTAACCTTCCAAGAATTGAATTATCAAAATATAAATAGGTAACTTAAAAGAAATTGAAGAACTTAAATATACCCACAAAAAGTCAAGTTATCATCATAATTGTTATAATCATTTAAATACTTTATATCTATTTAAAAATAAAAAATAAAAAGAGGAAGATAATAAATAATTTAAATCTTCCAACGGTCACTTTCCGACCATTAGAAGACTCTAAGGGGGGAGGTGTTATATCAGAGCACACTTGTACGTCCCCACAAACACTTGACTTCAAATTCAATTGGTATAAACAATGAACGAATCAAAGCATAAACAATGTATCAATGATTCATTGTTTATATCCAAGATGATGCGATCATAAGAAACACCATAACTTGCATATCAGCACTTTTTGCCTTCAGTAACTTGTGCGAGAGTATCGAATGGATACCGAATCTATTTCACAATAAAGAATTATTTGAATCATTGCATCATTGCATCATCCGCAATCAAATTAAGATTTGCTGCGTTAGCATTAAATAACTATAAAAAGGGATGATTGGATCTCATTAAGTCAGTCATAAGAATATTGTCTCTACGTATAGCTGAAGGTTTCCCCTTACCAACGGTAAGGGATCTGAAGCATCAATAAAAAAACTAACAAATATTAAAAACTGATATTTTATTTTTGTTGTCCTGTTATTGAGAACAGGAAGAAGATTTTTTTTTAGACAATCATTTATACTCAAATATAAATTATATACATATCTAAATGGTACTGGCATATATTTTAACCCCTATTTTTATTTTTTTATCCTTCGAGCGAACAAATTCAAATGCGACACCACAAAACAAAATAAATAGCCAGCTGCTAAGATTTTCGTCAAATTTCCTTCGGATAATAGACCGAAAATTTTAGAATAGCTTGAGATTTGCTTTTGACATAATCTGCTTGGTTCATCAGCTGAATTTTTCTATTGGATTAAAACAACACAAACCAGACCGGATAGCTTTCGATAGGCACACGGACGCGCCCATTTTGTTCTTCTGAACTCATTAATAGGCGTGTTTTTTGCAAGTCCATATAGAATTCGACGAAAAAAACAACATCGGAGCTAAGCGATTTACATGTAAATACAACAACAACTTAATTCCTTGTGAGCTTTCCTATTCCCGATAAAAACTGTATTACTGGAACGAATTAGCAATTTGATCTCAATAGTTTGTATGGAAACGTCAAAATATCTGAGGTTTCGAATCGAACAATTTTTGTATTTATATTACTTCGTTAAATTTAAAAAAAGCATTTATCAGTTGCACCGACCACTGTCAATTCTAAAAAGTCCACCTAACTAAAGTTGCATTTTATTCCAGGTAAACTTTTAAAGCGAATTTTATGAAAGTACAAATTATAGAAAGGAATAGTTGAATAACTGAAACTAAAACAAAAAAACCTCTTAAAATTACATAAAGTTTTTTTCCCAAATATCATATTTTGATATTTTAGTCAAATTCAAGGTATGTACATTTATGTCTGTAACGCTGTGCACCCCTTGTTTATTTGATATATTTGACATCTCTAATACCGCTGTCTCACTGGCACTGGTGGAAACTTCTTCGTTCAGTTTTAATTTTAGAGGATATATAAGGTCTGTTTGGTAACGTTAAATTTCTTGCGAATTTGCACAAATTTTCACAAATGTGCACAAATTCCTGTTTGTTAACTCGGAATAGTTGCAACGAGAGAGCACATCGAGAGAGAAAATAATTTCTCCACCATTGGATAACTTGCGAATTTGTGCTACATACATTTCTGCAAATCATATGAGTTTTGTTCCATTTCTCATCGTTTCTCGACTGATTTTATCGTTGCGAGAGTTACAGAACATGGGTCCTGAACAAAAATGAAACGCTACTGATATTACCTTTAACATGTGTACTGTACCTGAAGCCTTGATAGGGGCACTGGTCTCACATTTAGTAAAAGTAAAGTTCAACAGCTGTTGTCAATTTATAAATCACGATTTGCTTATTTTCTCTCGAAATTGTTCTCCTTTGAAGTAATTCATGAAATTTGTTAATCTTTCTCTATTTTTTTTTGAAGATATTGAAATATTCTTTTTCATTCCACACAGAAAACTATTGACTCTCCTTAAAGGGAGTTTCTTTGAACTTATTGATATATCCTATAAGGCAGGTTAACAAACTGCATTTTATCGCAAAAAGAAATCAGTAAGACATTGGTGCAACCCATATTAATTTATCATACCGATAAATTCATGTCGAATTCCGTTCAGCAATTTGAAATCGATTTTTATGCCGTTTTCGATTGGACTCCTTTTTAATTCCAATCGAGTATGCAAACATCCAACTTCCGTATTTACGCACGCGACGAAGAACTTTATAATATGTATGTATATGTGTGTTCCTCGTCTACTCCTATATGAAATGGAAGTGACTTTAGACATGCCGATTATAACAGTTTTGGTTTATAAAAGTACTGTACCATGCGGCCCCGCAGGGCCAGGGCTCTCCGCCAGTGGGCATATTTCAGGCACGCACGCCTACTTTTAATGGCGAAAAACTGTTATAAATTGGCATGTCTCTAGTCTCGTCCTTGAAATTGGGATCAAAAAAATACTAAAACTCATTCCTTAAGTTTATCTTTATCTATTGCAACACTGAAAGCCTTAACATTTTTTATCGTTACTTTTCTTTTAGGGATGCAGACTTGATTAGAGAAAAACAACGAAAAAAGGAGGAAGATGAAGCTGCTCGGAGAGTCCCAGCCACTAAGTAGACTCAATGTTCGCTGCCAAAAGAACACCATTGCATCAATAAACATACTTTTACCTGACTAAAATTTAGATAGCCAAACAAATCTTTGTTTGTGTTAATTATTAAAATACAAAATTGGAAGGATATAAAATATTCAAAGGCTAGCGAAGAACGTTAATAAATATTTAAAAGTAAGCTAATACAAAAATTTAATTTGGCAAAAATGCCCGACACTGGCGAATTTCATTGGTAGTAGGACCAATCTTTGTGTCTTCCTCTGCTGCATTTTCCATCCTGTGTAAATTTGAAGAATCGTCCAAATGGTGCGACATGCCTGATTCACAATGCGACGAGGAAACGGGACGTGAACGTGACGAGAACCGCTGGCATTTTTTTCTAGTTACAAAATCGTCGCCCAATTCACAATGCAGCGAGCATTTTACGACAAAAAATAATTTTTGTAAAAAAAACCAATAAAATATAATCAAAATAACTTACAAAACAATAGATTTATCAATAATTTTATTTAATTGATTACATCTTTTGTAAAAAATCTGTAAATAACTTAAATCGTCGTTACGTCGCGTCGCGTCTTTTTTTCAATTTTTCGAATTCTTGGCATGACGTGACGACGAGAAACTCCGCATTGTGTATATCGTATGTTTGAAATTGGTTTGACAACTACAACGAGATCTCGTCACGCTTACGTCTCGTTTCCTCGCCACATTGTGAATCAGGCTTCACTATCCATACGCTCCACGCATGAATCAAAGAATACAAGATTGCGCCACTTCTACGTCATACGAGCCAAACCAACAACAACAAATGTCACAGCAAAGTAAATTTCAGTGAAGATGGCTTTTCGTGTACGGATAATCAAATGATTAAAAAAGCTTTTCTTTTTAGAAGTAATACCATATCACCGAAAATTGTTTTAAAATGTAATTTTAATTGTTTGAAAAAATATAAATCACCAAAAAACAACAAAAAAAACGCAGAGTGCTGTGATGTGATGAAAATATCAGTCATATTTCCTTTATTTTTTCTTATTTTTATTGTTGTTACTATTAGAAAAACATATAGCACAATATTTCAAATACATTATAATTATAACAAAGAATTCACTTTAAACATAAATGTAAATTGCTTTAAGTTTTCGCGCCCCTATCTATCTCATACAAATTGAACAAAAAGAGATTCTCTTTTGGCTCGTAATGCGTCACGACGCGTAGTCAAAATTACAACAACAAAGTGAAAAAATAGAAGTGGCCTAATCTTGTATTCTTATAGCTATATTTTTAGCTATTTGAACAAGTCGAAGTCGCTGTATAGCCCGTAATCTTTACCACACTCCTTCGATATAGAAAAAAAATCTATAATATTTATATTAGGGCCCCAGGGCGACTGGGAAATGTCAAAAAAAAGGCAAAGCCAAGGCAATGGATCATTTCAGATAACAAAAAACGACTAATGTCGTTTTTGAGTTCACGTTCAGAGCTACTCCTTTTTCACTCCTTTTACTCCAAATTTTTCATTTTCGGTAGGAATGTAGCCGTTCCAAAAGTCAACCGAAAACGACATTACCTCAGTTGTCAAAAAAAAATCTGTTTCTTTTTAAGTTCAGAGCCCTCAGAGCTTCGAATTTTTGTTTCTTTCTTCGTTCGGAGCAAGCTCGGAGCATGTTCAACGAATAAGATGACCGAGCAAACGGAGTAAAAAGCTGAGCGCGAATTAAAACATTTGTTTTGTACATTTTTAAAATTAAAAGAATATTTTTTTTGGAACTATGTCCTTTATTTTCTAATATCTTACATTAATTTTAAAAAGAAATTAAGACTACTATAAAGTTACTATAAGGATGCCGATCCACTCATCATGCAGTCGTATTTACATCCTTCCTTATCTTTCTACAAGGAGACCAAAGCATACAATCATCTTGCTTGATAATGAAGAAGAGATAATATTATCTATGCAACATTGTATACAAACAATATTATCTCTGTTACATAAATGGCGTAGCGTTGTGTGCAAGACTGTACTAGAGACTAAAGATATCATTGAATACAAATAATGTTATCTCTTTTCTCAATATATAACGCTAGGGATACTTTATTCGCGGCAAAAATATTTTTCCTGTTATTTTACACATATGAAAATTAGGTGCTCAGGTCTGTTTCATGATCAATTCGGAGGGCTCTGATCATGCTTTATGGTGGATTTACATTGATCTTCATGCGAATTCTGCAAAAAAAAAGGGATGCAATACATAAAATTTTCATTTATTGAATAGAGAGAGCAGCCCAAAGGTCTTCATAGGTAGATACACCTTATTGGTGGATTTACATTGATCTCCATGCGTGTTCTGCAAAAAAAGCGATGTAAGGTATAAAAATAAGATTTACAGCTATATGTATATTGTATCCGTTCGGAAAACCTACGATCGGTGAAAAGCAACGATTAATTCTGTTCATGTGCAGGTATGTACGTACGCGTTTAGTACGGACGAGTTCCAGCATGTCAATAAATTTAAAATGTAATATCAAAAAACGAGACCAGTATCGAAGCGCAGCACTAAAAGTATTATTAATTTGCCGTTAAAAAAAAAAATATGTATACCTACACCTATTTTATTTGTATTTATTTCCGTATGTTTAACAGTAAATTAAATGCAGGCAATCGGGAAGCAAAACTATAAAATAATCGTCATGCATCGCATGAATTCGCGACGCATTACCCTGATTTTTACATTTCAGCGCATATTTGATAAATGAACGATTTATCAATCGGAACAGCTACCATGATACAAAATTTGGGGAGACCGACTAATGCTCGCAAACAACATCTCCGCACGACACATCCTCGCAAGCAACATCTTCTCAAAGCAACATCTCTGCTGCGACACATCCTCGCAAGCAACATCTTCTCAAAACAAAATCTCCTCAACGACACATCCCCGCAAGCAACATCTTCTCAAAGCAACATCTCTGCTGCGGCACATCTTCGCAAACATAATCCTCGCAAGCCAGTTACCGTGGTATTGGTGCGCTAGGTGATGGGTTCACAAAAGAGAAATGGCAATGGGTGGAAAGAACAGTAAGGCTGAACGGGAGTGGAGTAGCGAATATAAAAATAGGGCGTTGGATTTAAAAAAAAAGCCAGTTAGGCTCCAGTTATAGCTATCATTGAAAACCATCATTGAAAACTTTAATGATCGATTTTGAGGGACTTAAAAAGCAAAATCAGTGCATATTTTGATGCCAATATGAAGGCGGTGACTTAATTATTAATTTTTGCCAAAAAAAAATTTCGTTTTGGCCCAACCCGTCCACACAAGATGACTTTTATTATTTCAGTGATTGAACTACCTTACCAATGATCATTCAACAATTAAACTTAATTTTATGGCGAAGTTTGGGATCGAATTGATTTTTTTTTTCACTAAAGTAATAATTCAATTCATCAGCTTTATTTTTGCATCAAAATAATTACTGATTTTACTTTCTAAACGTCTCAAATTCAGTCATTAAAGTTTTCAATGATGGTTTTCAATGATAGCTATAACTGGAGCCTTACCGTGGGATTGGTGCGCTAGGCCATGGGTTCACAAAAGAGAAATGGCAATGGGTGGAAAGAACAGTAAGGCTAAACGGGAGTGGAGTAGCGAATATAAAAATAGGGCGTTGGATTTAAAAAAATGTTATCTTCGTCGTTCTTTGAGCGATTTCGATGAAATTGACACAGGTTATAGCTGAGGCAGAATTATAAACGAAAAAAATATTTTCAGCACAGAGTGCCTCCAAAAAATTTCACTTTCTTATTCTTTGAGCGAGCCTCCAAAAAATGTCACTTTCTTATTCTTTGAGCAATTTCGATAAAAATTGACACAGGTTATACCTGAGGCAGAATTATGGACGAAAAAAATATTTTCAGCACAGGGTGCCTCCAAAAAATGTCGTACTGGATTTTAGCTTGCGATTTTTCTCTGAGTGTACGTCATCACTTTCTGCGTCAGTTTTATAAAGAATCAAGCTATTGGTCTTGAGAAATTTTACACGAGAAGATAGTTGCAGACAATCTTAGAAAACCAGTAAATAACTTAAAGCATACTTTTTGCTCAAAAAAATATGGGCTTACTAAATAATTCATTGATTTAGTTTCAATTTTTGTATGTTTCAAATATTTATTTATTTTTGCTTCAATTGAATAGGTATAAAAGCTCTTGTTACAAAAACACCAAGTTGGTTTTTATTTCAATAAAATAAATTAAATAATTTACTTGAAACCAATCAACTTTTCAATAATAACGTTATTTTTTATTGTAACTACGTTTAGAATAAAATAATTGCCACAGATAGGTAACCTACCAATAAACGAATCCATACAGTAGTATTATATGTACACGTTGGTTAGGTTCTTTAATTGATCTAAGTATTAGTCAGGGCCGTGGCCAGGATTTTGTTTCAGAGGGGCTGGCTTCCAAGTCTTACGAACAATTTTTTTGAACAAAAAATAAAAACTATAATAGGTGGGTAATAAGAGGTGTTATTTTGATATTCAAAAAAATGGCGTTTTTTGAGATAAATGATCGGATGTTTATTTCATTATAAAGAGGAAGGTATGCCGTTAACAATGGAACACAACATCAGCCAAATGGCCGCCACGACCACGCTTACAGGACCATATCCTTTTCATGAAATTTTCCATAACCAAATCGCAAAGTGGCTGCCCTATGTCCTCGATAGCCTCACGACTTCCATCTTTGAGGTCTTGAATCGACGCTGGGCTGTTGGTGTAGACCTTATCTTTCACGTCGCCCCAAAGGAACAAGTCGCAAGGTGTTAAATCACAAGATCTCGGTGGCCAATTGTGATCACCTCTTCGAGAGATAACACGGTCCGGAAACTTTTCCCGTAAAAGATCGATGGTTTCATTGCTTGTGTGGCACGTAGCGCCGTCTTGTTGAAAGTAAACGTTGTCCAGATCAATACCATCCAATTCCGGCCATAAAAAATCATTAATCATCTCTCGATAGCGCAATCCATTGACCGTAACTGTTGCTCCAGCCTCATTTTCGAAAAAGTAAGGTCCAATGACCCCGCCGGACCATAAACCGCACCAAACAGTCACGCTTTGAGGATGGAGAGGCTTTTCAACAATAACTCTTGGGTTTTCCGAGCCCCAGATGCGACAGTTTTGCTTGTTGACGTAGCCTCCGAGGTGGAAATGGGCCTCATCAGTCAAGATGATTTTTCGATGAAATTCCGGATCATTTTCATGCATTTCAAGGACCCAATCAGCAAAGACACGACGTTGTTGATGATCAGCCGGCTTGAGTTCTTGTGTTAACTGAACTTTATAAGCCTTAAGACCCAAGTCTTTATGCAAAATACGGTGTAATGACGTTTGTGGAATGCCTAATTCCAAAGAACGACGAGGAATGGACAAACCTGGGTTTCCTTCAACACTTTGGGCTACAACAGCAATATTCTCAGTTGTTCTTGAGCGACGTGCACGGGTTTTATTCTTCACATCACTAACTTGTCCCAACAGCTCGAATTTGTCCACCAATTTCTGTATTGCGGTCCGACAAGGTGCTTCACGACGACCCAAAAATGTTTTAGTTTTACGAACCGTCTCTGCCAAATTTTCACCATTTTTATAGTGAATTTTAATAATTTCAATGCGTTGTTGAAGCGTATATCGTTCCATTTTTATTAATGGCGTAGTTTCTACTTGTCAAATGTCAAAAAATGACAGCTTCAAAAGTGACAGCTACCGAAATAGCGGGCTATTCAAAATAACACCTCTTATTGGAAAACCCTTTATATTCCAATTCGTAGATTTTATTAGTTTTTAAATAAATGTATGTTAAGTCCATAACATACATACTAAAATTAATTTTGTATACCTACACATTTTTTACAGCAGAAAAAGGTTTGATTTTTTTTATATGAGACCAATCACCTGATCTGGATCAACATCAATATCCGAATGAACATCAAAGCAAGTGCGTTTAGTCTTGCATTGCTCATATCGCTTCGGGACACTGTTTTAATCGTTTTTATTGTTGAAAAGATTCTTCAACACTGTCACTTCTTTGTCACTGGAAGTGTTCCCGAAATCGTGAGCAAGAAGTTAATACCTCTCAAGTAAGTTTTGTCACATTTATTAGCAATTTAAAACTTCGGTAGAAGGATCACTCGACGATATTTTTGCTTTTTGTTTTGCTCTCTGGTGTGGTTTTTTATGATATTTTGGAAAGTTTTTTTGCAAGCGATGGCAAAAGCATATGGAAAGTTGTTCAGCACCAGAAACATCCATTGTTTCTTTAGCGAGGGTTTTAAAACTACTTGAATGTATAAACGGGCTTATTGTATATTTCGGTTGTAACAATATCAGAACATGTCTCCAGGATTTCATTTTGTACATCTGAGCTCAAATAGCCTGTGTTTTTGGAGCTGGTAATGACGTAATTCTATAAATTGTTGTCCCCAGATTCAATTATGAACTGGAGAGCCCTTAGCTTTCCATATTTTTTTGGTGGCCGAGTAAGATATATAGCTCCACTATCATCGTCACTTCCTGTTTTGCACAAAATAATATAATAATAATAGGGCTTATTACAGCTCTATTTTCATTGGGTAGCAGCATCTTTTTAGTTTTCCAGCATCAACGTAAAACACTTTGCATTATAGTAACTATAAGCAATAAATTAACTTAAAAAAGCATAGAGTGCTTTGCGCGGGTTCTGTGAACGAAAAATCAGAATAGAGAAATGTCAATTCATTTACTCATTTTTGCGTGTGTCTTTAATTCAATATGAATAACATCACTTTTGTACCCAATAAAAATGGTTCTAATAACGTGCAGTATAAAGGATACCATTATAGTAAGTCTAAGGCTTATGTCAGCGATAACGGCATCGTGACATATTGGGTTTGCCAACATAGGTCTCGAGTCGACCCTTTATTAGGAAAGAGGAAATTTCAGGTAAATGCATTTTTTCTCCTAACTTAGTCTGCTAGAAATACTATTAACTATATTCCATTCTATTTTTCTATTTTTGTGTCTTAGATATGTTATTCCAATTTGCACACTCTGGAAAAGGATGGACAGCTAACGATTAAAAAAGAACCGAACAATCACACATGTACACTTATAAGTGGAATTCAAAGAGGGCGCGAAATACTGCGAAATGAAATCCGTGAGATTGCTGCTTCCAGCACAGAGAGCCCTTCTGTCATCATCCAAAATTTCAAGATAACGAAAACCTTGGATGAAATGGAAGACATGCCAAAGGATGAAGCTTTGAGAAGAAGTATTCAAAGGTAATAAATTGTAATTTCATTACTTTTTAATATTTGGTTTAGCTTAAGAACTTTCAAAAAGGAATAACTACCTATAAATTATGTTAGGTTTTTTGAAAATAGTTGTACTTTACATTATTCTTGGATTATAGCCCGCCGGTCGACCCACAGTGGGGTATTTGTTCATGTGCATGGGTAAGCGGGTTGGTGCGTATGTGTGTGTGTGTGCGTGTGTGTGCGTGTGTAAGTATGTGTGAGTGTGAATATGTCTGTGGGTTTTGGTATGTGTGTGTATTTGAGTGTGGGTGTTTGTGAATATGTGTAAACAGAGATCAGAAATAAATCTCAACCTTTTGAAATAATCGTTATTTGTTGTTATTTTCAAAAAATCACTCATTTACCTTTATTCTTAAAAAAATTTGTTCGGTCAAGATCTGATTAAAGCTAGTTTCGTAAAAATCTAATCCATTGAAAGATATTTTTAAAAATAATAACGACCATACCAACCGATGATCTATTTTTTTTTTTTTTTTTTTTAAATAAATCTCAAACCGAAACCAAATTCTTTTCAAAGGAATATAATAAGAGAGAAATCAATTGAAAATAAAGGTTAACAGTTATTTCTGATCTCTGATCACTCTAAATCATTTTTAAATTCGAAGCCGACTCTAAAAATGAGTTTTAGAATGAAAGTCGACGCTTTCATAATTTTAAACGATATAAAACGATACTTCAACGCTAAAGCACTCGTCTAACTTTAAAAGCAGCAAAATGCTTCTCTATCTTTTTTGAAGTATACTTTATCCATTCAACGTTTGTAATTTCATAACAAAAAATGAAAGAAAAATGTTTTTTGAAGATGAAGATTTTGAGCGTGTAAATCAACAATCACGAAAGCTGTCTTAGCTTTAATTTGTGGTGCATGCACCCAGTAACCATTACCACGACAAAACAACACCATCTCCACCCCCCGATTCAATAGACTACTACACCAAACAATATACAATGCAAACTTGTATTCGGTCGACCCCCCAAATCATTTTCTGCTCACAAAATCACCCGTCATATTAGCTGGAAAGGTGAAATAGCTATAGGGGAGTAAACAAAAAAAATTACGAACAAATTTAATTTTTAAAAGGGACACCCGGATTTGAACCGGGGACCTCTCGATCTGCAGTCGAATGCTCTACCACAAATCATAAGAAACCTTACAAATGCGCTAAAAACCTTACAAATGCGCTAAAAACCTTCATTAGTTGTTTAAAGTGTTTAAAATTAAGAAAAGGTTAGACAAGGGCTCAGAACTAAACGACTGCGTTAACTAGAGTCGGTTTTATTCCTTAAACGAGGACTGTTTAAAAATTTGCGCCTGACTTTATAGAGTTAGATTCCACTTTATTCGACAAAACATGAATTAGACACAATCATTGACGCTCCCCAAACGTATAAAATGGGTCTTAATGGTTTCACCAAAAGTGAGCTTCGACAAGAAATAATTCTGTGGCAAAAGTAGGTACAACAAGAAAAATGAGTATAAGAAAGCAGAAACTGCTAAATCTAAAGGCAACAATTTTTTTCTTTCAATACTATTATTGCAATACTTTTGCAACAATCTCTTCTAAAAAGATGTAAAACCTATTCGCACGTAATATGTCTCAATGGTTTAGCATTGGTCAGCGTTCATAGAGAGAAGGCAGTTTCCGAAGATGAAGTCGTAAACACTTCCTGCAAGCTGATCTTTAATTTTTGTAAACAAAATTAATCCCGTTAAAAATATCAATAACTAAACAAAAACAACGGTTTTTGTTTATCAATGTTCCATCTCAATTTTGGTAGACATTTTTGTTTAAGGTATAGCTAAAACTACCACAAAAAGCCTTTCTTATTATTAACCACCTCATATGAATAAGTAGTAAAATTTCTATAATAGAAAACGAGAAATGAAAAAATAAAAAAGCCCTATCTTTAACCCTCATTTACGTCATGGGGTCCATTTGGACCCCAGAGCATGTTTAAACACTCATAACTTTTTTTTTCATTTTTTCGCCTTGGGATACTCTGTGAACAAAATTCAATTTTCTATTAATTTATTATGTTTTAATGATCACTGAAATTTAACATAATTTTCTACGATTATTTTCTGGAAATAGTCCATACATCTGACATGGGGTCCATTTGGACTCCACTACTGAAATTCTAACAAAAATCATAGGCGCAAAATTTTAGACGATTTAGTAGAGTGTTAAATCATTTTTAGTATGATACCTAATAGGTTAAAAAGAGGATTTTGCGAATTTTAAACGAGTTTAACATGAAACTATCTCTAAACATTTTACTAAAGTTAAAATCGCCAGATTGCTGTTTTATCTTTTTAACATATTAATAAATCCATATGTCACTTTGACATAGAAAAAATTTAAAAAGGTATGTTTGCTTCATTTTTTACACGAAATGTCACTGTTTCAGGCGCGTGCAGCTTGATTTTCGTAAGAAAATGGGTTTGGTAAGATACTAGTTAAAAGTTAAACTAACAACATTTTTGTAAAGAGCTTTAAAGTTAGTAAAGTGTTAACTATTATCATGCTAACACCTTAGCATCAGGCTGTTAAAAATTTTGCGCCATAGTTTTTTCTAATATTTATGTAGGTATTTTATTTCAATAAGAACATAGTATCGGGTTTTTCAATAAGAGCGCTAACAAAGTTTTTTTTTAAATAAAACAAAAACGGTTTTAGATATCAATGAAATTCTTTATTCCTGTCAAAGTACGTTCAATGCCATTATGTATGGAACTCGATTTCTTTTGCATGGCCACCACGGGTACGCAGAAGTCCAGACGCTGAACCCAATTTTCGACGGTTTTCAAGCATAAATCGGCTTATACTGCTGCAATTTCACGTTCGATATTCGTACGAAGTTCATCAATCGTCACTGGCTTGTTGGCATAGACCATAGACTTGACGTAGCCCCACAGGAAATTCTCTAACGGCGTCAAATCGCACGACCGAGGCGGCCAAGCGACTGGACCATTTCGTGAGATAACACGTTCTCCAAACTTGTTTCCAATAAATTGAATGTGACATTCGCTGTGTGGCTTGTGGCGCCGTCCTGTTGGAACCACGTGTCCACCAAGACCATATCATCCAATTAGGGCCAAAAATATTCGGTTATCATTGAACGGTAGCGATCCCCATTCACAGTAACGTGCCGGTATTGACCATCACGGAAGAAGTACGGCCCAATGACGCCGCCGGCCCATTAACCACACAAAACCGTTATTTTTTCGGGATGCAATGATGACTCATGGAGTACGTGTGGATTGCTGCCGCATATTTTGTTTATTGACGAAGCCATTCAGCCAGAAATGAGCGTCATCGCTGAAGATGATTTTCGATGACGTAGCGCTCTTAACGTTGAGGCCACTGACTCCGAATTTCGGTAGTAAATTTTAATAATTTCGACTCGTTGTTGGCTCGTATATCTTTCCATCATAAAATGACAAACCTTACTGAAGAGAAATGTCAAAAGAGGGGCAAGAAATATGGCATCGTTTGCTGTCCCTATTGCTCTACTTTTGTAGCGTCCCTGTTGAAAAACCCTTTACTTAATACTAATTTAGCTTGGCAGTTCCGGGAGACATTTGATGTTATTTGTGTGACGAAGGCAACAATATCTATCACATCAATCGAAAGTGTTTCTGATTGTCTTCTGCTCTTGGTCAAAGGTGACATATGTCCCTTTTACAAGGAAGCCTCTCGGGGACTTTTCGTAAGACCGGCTGAACTCTCCCTAAAAATAAGGAGGGCATACAAAGCAGTTTTTCCAATTGTGCTTTGTGATGCAGGATGTGAACGATCATTCAATTCCGACTCCTTCAGCTCCTCCACCAGTTCAACAAGCTTATAGTTTCTGAACAAATTTTTGTTACTTCTAGGTGTATTGAAGTGTCAAAAATGATGACGGTTGCTAGAGCTGACACGCTTAGTAAGTTGTAAAACAAAACCATTGGCCAGCGTTTTGTTTGACGTGTTTGACGAATAAATCCACTCCTCTTTTAGTGCGGTTGTAGTTAAGTATCATTACAGGCTCATTTTGATAACCGGATGTGGCTTTCTCACAGTTATGTTACGTAGATAGCAAAACTACTTGCTTGTTTGGTTTTAGAACAAAACTCATACCCGCCATTTTTCAGTAAATCCAAAGATGGATGAGTAGACTGGGCGATACTGCTTTCTCTTATTGACATTTTGGGGCTCATTATGGTCATCATGAAACTCCTTTACTACAAAAGGTTTCGCATATCTATTTTGTTTTTCCGGATTGTGCCAAGGATGGTGATATTTATATCGAACCTAATCCACGGATGTGAAGAAGTTATCAATAGTCAGGTTAGGTTGCGTCCAGTATTGAAATACAATGGCACAAACGACATCACCACATCAAATCCAGGACCAAGTCCTGTATTTTGGTCAGAGCTTCCAGTGTAGATGGAACATTTTAAGGGATAACCCGTTGAGCTTTCATTGAGCCACCAGAACTTCAAGCCATATTTGGCTAGCTTGCTTGACATGTATTGGCGAAATTTACAGCGGGCGCAGAATCCTTTCAACTGTTCATCGATTGTGGCAATTTTCATCAATTTTGAAGTCAACAAATTTTTTGATGACCTGATATATGGCTTTCTAGTTAAATTTCAACTGTTTTGAAAAATGTTTGCAAATCATTCATACATTAGTTAGATAAATTATAATTGAATAATATATCACAGATATCAAAAAAATTTCATAGAAATTTTTTATTGGAGCGTATTCATACTGGTTCGCTAAACTCATGTTTAAATTAACTACAGTTTAAATAAGATCAATCAATGCAAGTTCTTCCAATTTCATTTCTGTATTTATAAAAATAGAAGTTTAATAACTTGTTCGACTTCAAAAATAGTGCATTGACCAAAATTAAAATAAATGAAAATTCAAGGTTTAGGTTTAACTAAGCAATAGTTTAAAATTACTATAGACGTGTTCATGATGATTTTTATAAGATGATCGATATATATTATCATAAAACATGCATTACAACAAGAACACGAGATCCTGCTCTCTCTCGGGATCACGTTTCATGAACCAAAAGTTTAGTTTTTGCTTTGCAAATGGTTAGGAATTGTGAACTGTAGTGTAAAGAAAAAAGTGAACGAATAAATGGAAAATATATAAACACAAGGAAAAAAGATATAGGTACAACACAGTTGTCACTAAGATCCGTATTTTTTTTATTTTCATGAGGTGATCTATGTATATGGATCATCGGCAATAGTAAAATACGGCTTATGAATACGGCTGGCCCATTACCTTTATAAAAAGTATGAGAAGATTGTCTACCTCTGATTCAAGTCGAGGTTTAGTATGTTAATGAATGCAATGTATTCAGGTGGTGGCATTTAATTTCGTTTCTCGTTTTTTTCAAATGGAAAAATAAAGAAAAAAGGAAATGTTTGAAATCGATTTGAGACTTTTCCCTGATTGCAAATGAACTTTATTTTGAGTTGCTGTCAATACTAAGATTTGTATGAAAGTCAAACAAAATAAAGTTTATGTGTGGTATGAGCTAGTGATTTTATTACGATATTCATACCTATAGTTCTTTTTTAAATTAAAATTGAAGAATATTGTTTAAACTAAAATTTGAACGAAATAATAATAAAAACTATTCTTCGATATAACTGGAAATCTTAGCATAGTTTTTCATTTTGCTTTTGCCCCCCCTACGATAACATAAGAACAAATCAGCCATTCTATATTTCGTTGCACAAAAAAGACTATCTTTCCTATACTATGATTAACTATTTTTATTTTTTGTCTGTTGAAAAAATTCTATTATAGTTCAATAAAATTAACGCAAAGTTTGCTAAAAATATTCCTTATGTTACTGAAGATATTTTCACAACTTACTTACTGCTAATTTTATCAATAATTCCTTGTCATGACAACATAATAATATGATAATAAGAAGAAAATAAATTAATATTAAACTTAAACTTTACGATTCACAGAGTTAAAAAGCGGAATCAACCCTTTTAGCCAATGAAACTAAATCCTGATCTTGTCCTGGAGGAAATGAAAAAAACAATTTCAGGCGAAGTTTTTTTTAAGACTGCCATCTTTCAGGATTGATGTAGTAGCTTCATTTTTGCAACAGATCAGGATCTTCTTGCATTACAGCAGTCCCAATTTTGGTTTATGGTAAAAAAGTTTATTTTAATTCGTTCTTCGATAGACATAATTTAAAAATTATAGGACGGAACATTTCAAACGGTGCAAAATTTGCTGTATCAGCTATATACCATACATGGCAGAATTGGACGCACCGACGAGGACTCGGCAATAGTTTCTTTGGTTTATGTTTTGATGGATTCGAAACAATAAAATGCATACGAAGATGTTTTTGCTGTAAGTAATGTTTTTTTATTGTTATTAATTTTAGTATATATGTAAAACAAAAATGGTTTAGTTACACCATTTATAACTCAAGAACGGCTGGACCGATTTTAATGATTTCAAAACACAGCCCCAAAACACAGAATAATTATTAAAATATCGGAAAAATTCACGTTGTAGGGTGAAATGAAAAAGACTTATCCGATTGAAAAGAAAATGGTTTCAAGGATATTTTTTTTAAATTTTACTATTTGTAGGGTGAAATATGGTAAAAATAAAAAAAAATCCGTTATAAGAAATACTTTTTTGTTTGATATGGTCTTAGGAATATTTTTTTTTACAAAAATTTGGTATCTACAGGGTTTTAAAAAATTCTTTTTGTGTTTGAAAATTGTTTTTTGAGTGAAATAGGATAAAATAAAACAGTGGTTTTCGAATAAAAAAAGTAGTTTAAATATTTATTTATATGTATTTTCTCTTGTAATTTGTATGCGATGCTTAGGTTTGGCTGCCCGTGCGAAGCCGGGATAACACAATCTTGCTCTTAAGAATCAATGTAATATAGTAATAAATACCGGCCTTGATTTTTGGTATACGTAGTCAGCAGTAGCGTACGCAAGATTTTTGGGGCCCGGCCATAATTTTGGTACAAATTTTTTTTAAGATAACACTAAAACTATATGTCACTAAAATGAAAGCTTTTCTTATTATTAACCACTTTATATGAATAAAAATTAAAATTTCAATAAGAAAATGAAAAAAGGTAAACACTAAAAAACCCTACAGTTTTAAAATGAATTTTATTCATATTTTTTATTTGCAAATTGATTCACTACATCTGTCTGTATTGCTTCACATCTTCTTACATCGATTTCTTTGTGAATATTCAACAACGCTAATCCGTTGTTACGGCTGGTGTCCATTGTATTGGTATTAAATTAAAGAAATGAAAATTCAAGGTTTAGGTTTAACTAAGCACCAAACACAAATTAACTTTATAAAAAGAGTATGAGAAGATTTTCTATCTCTGATTCAAGTTAAAGTTTATTATGTTTATGAGTGCAGTGTATTCAAGTGGTGGGATTTTATTCCGTTTTGTAGTTCTTTTTTAAATGAAAAAAGAAAGCAAAAATTACATGTGCGAAATCGTTTTGGGACTTTTGGCTGATTGCAAGTTAACTTTATTTTGAGTTTTTGTGACTACTAAGATTCGTTTGAAATGTCAATGCATGAACTAAAGTGATTTCGGAACGATATCCCTATACAGTTTTTTTTTTTAAACTAAAAGTGAATAATATTGTAGAATAATTATAGAAATAATACATAGATATTTAAGAAGTCATAAATATATATTAATTTATTCGTCTAATGTATTAAAACTTGTGAAAATTATATAATAAAAACATCGTTTTTTCTAGTATATTTCTAGCCAAATGGAAAACATCCAAGCACAATTTATAATTTGTGATTACGAGATTGGGGCCATAAATGCTGTGCAAACGATTTTCCCTGAAGTGTCACCCGGTGGTTGCTACTTCCACCTCAAACAAGCGTTTTCGAGACACATGAAAGCATGCGGGTTGCAAGAAATCTATAGTAAGACTGCAACAATTATTCGTTTGAACTCTAAATAACATAGATATTCCTTTTTATCAAAGTGAACAATAGATTGTTTGCCAAATACATAAATATGTTAGGGGCACTAGGATTTCTACATGCAAATGAAATACCAGCGGCATTTGATCTGGTTAGAGAAAAATTTTTGGAGTATTTTCCTAATGTTGAGAAGCTGGAAGAATTTCTCCAATATATTTCGGTGTATTATGTACATGGAAGGCCCAGAGAGGCATTTCCAGCATGCAAAGATTTACTGCCCCGCGCTTTCCTCCATCATTATGGACGGTCATTGAGAGAACGAGTAAGTTAAACCATTCCTTCAATTCACATAAGGAAAAGGTTAATTAAATCTTAAATACTTACATTGATTTTATTGAACAGATCTCGGATTTCCACGAAAATCTAATAACGTCGAAGCGTGGAATAATAGATGGAAATGCCTTCTGGTTCAAAAACATGTCGGCGTTCACAGATGTATTGAGGAGCTTAGAAAAGAGCAGCATGCAGTAAGCTTCAAAAATACAAAATGGCATGCTTTCCGGTTTTGTGGTGAGATTCAGGATTAAACAATATTGAGTTATTATAAAATATATATTTCCACTAGGTCCCGTCAAAAAGAAAAAAAATTCTTGAAAAAGAAAACGCTCTAAAAGAACTTTTGGCACTATGAATAGAAATGCCAGTAATTCAATTTGTAAAGTCCCTGGCATTGCGCCTAGTTGAGGCACATTGAAAAAATTAAAATTTTATTTTCTTGCATTTTTTGTTATCAATTAATTTCATTTTAAATTTAAAAAGCGATAGTTATTTTGTTCATGTAACCACTTTTTTAACTATAATATATCTAAATAAATTGCAATGTTAACCACCCTGTGCTGAAAATATTTTGTTCGTTTCTAATTCTGTCACAGCTATAACCTGTGTCAATTTCATCGAAATCGCCTAAAGAACAACGAAAGTGACATTTTTTGGAGGCACCCTGTGCTGAAAACATTTTTTTCGTTTCTTATTCTGCCTCAGCTATAACCTGTGTCAATTTCATCGAAATCGCTCAAAGAACGACGAAGATAACATTTTTTTAAATCCAACGCCCTATTTTTATATTCGCTACTCCACTCCCGCTCAGCCTTACTGTTCTTTCCACCCATTGCCATTTCTCTTTTGTGAGCCCATGGCCTAGCGCACTTATCCCACGGTAACTGGCATTTTTTAAATCCAACGCCCTATTTTTATATTCGCTACTCCACTCCCGTTCAGCCCTACTGTTCTTTCCACCCATTGCCATTTCTCTTTAGTGAACCCATGGCCTAGCGCAGCAATCCCACGGTAACTGGCTTTTTTTAAATCCAACGCCCTATTTTTATATTCGCTACAATTCCATTTCTCTTTTGTGAACCCATGGCTTAGCGCACCAATCCCACGGTAACTGGCTTTTTTTTAATCCAACGCCCTATTTTTATTTTCGCTACTCCAATCCCGTTCAGCCTTACTGTTCTTTCCACCCATTGCCATTTCTCTTTTGTGAACCCATGGCCTAGAATCCCACGGTAACTGGCTTTTTTTTAAATCCAACGCCCTATTTTTATATTCGCTACTCCACTCCCGTTCAGTCCTACTGTTCTTTCCACCCATTGCCATTTCTCTTTTGAGAACCCATCGCTTAGCGCACCAATACCACGGTAACTGGCTTGCGAGGATTATGTTTGCGAGAATGTGTCGCAGCAGAGATGTTGCTTTGAGAAGATATTGCTTGCGAGGATGTGCCGTGCGGAGATGTTGTTTGCGAGGATTAGTTACGGATCCCAAAATTTGTATCATTGATACAAGATTTTATAGAATTTTGTTACGATCGAATACGCTGAAAGGCCTCTTATTGAATAGAGAGAGAGAAGACCAAATTGCAGAGATCTTCATATATACAGATTATGGGAAGTGCCATAATTAGAGATTGCTAGGCCGGGATCCCGTTTGATTTTTCGATCCTAAAACTCCCGGTATTATAATTTTGGAATCCCGGAGTTTCGGGGATCGGTGCTTGCATTTATACTTTCTTACAGTAACAACTAACCAAAATTTGTAGTTCAAAACCGTTTTCAATTCGATTTCTCCTTTTCGACTCACCTCGAATTGACAACTATACATATTACAATTAAAATCACATTTTTATTTATTGCAAACGAAACCAAACAATCTCTTTCAACCATCGATTAACAAATCCGCAAATAAAAACCTATCGGAAATTTACGCTATATGAATGGAAATTTCATTTCACACTTTCGCTTTCGATTTCGAAAATAGGGCGAATGTAAAACGAAAGAGGCGAAAGCGAAAGCAATAATACCAAACCTCATTATCGCCAATTGAAACGATTCGTTTCGTATTCCCTAATCAGGCCACTGGTTTTCTTTTTGTTTTATTTTTTTTTTCGGTGCGTAACCGTATTCCTATTCAGTCGATGACGGTTTCAGTTAAGTGCTATTTTTTTTAAAGCCATTGTTTTTTTTTATTATGTAATGATCAGGTATTACTTTCTAGTTGATGGTTATTTAAGCTTTTATGATCCTTAAAATGCAGATGAAATTAATAAATACTAATTCATCTTTTGTTACCCTACGTTTCGTTATTCCTCAAAGTTTTTTTATTTCTCTCAAGTCGCTGACCATCGACATCGAAAACGAAGATCGCTACCAAGACAAACTGGTACGCGGCATGGACAATGACATGGACTGAACGGGCAGCTTCCTGGGAACAATGATAACGCGAGTCATCCGCCTGTAGAAGCACGGTGGCACCAAACATATTGACCCCTATCATGGTATCCGTTCGGAACGGAATTTTCTCCCATAAAGGCCTAATAAAGCGCCGATTTTTCGTTGAAGTTCTTCGGCGGCTCGTTCGTTTTCTTCTACGGTGAAATCTTGCTTGAGACGACTTCGGCCAGAATTCTGGGGCATCAGCTGGTAGGAGAAGATCGGTTGGTTGTTTTATGTGAACCCAGTGTTATGAATTGGATGTCACTGGAAATGCCTTTGGATTTATTAGGCATTTTTTTAAAAACACCGGCCAAGACCAGAGAAGGTCAATATTTTAATATGTTTTTTTTTTCGAAGAAATGAGAAACTTTTAAGTGCGAAACACAATTGTGCTAATCTTTCTCGCAAAGAGATGTCGCTAGAGTATGTGTGTAGTTTTGTACTTAACTACTTTTTGCAAAATGTTTTTGAATGTAGTTAAGCTTACTTCATACAAAATTGCCACATTAGCAGCAAAAACATAGAAAACATCGCACGATAAATAATAAAATTATAGCAACTCATTCACGGCTGATGAACGCCAAATTATTAAGCAATAAAACGTTTAATTTAAGAAATTTTTACCATTTTTTAAGGGGGTGTTTCGCTTACTTGATTTCAATTGAAAAAAATACATAGAAAACCATTGCACGGAAAAATTGAAATTGGCACAACTAATTCACGACTTATGGCCGTCAAATTACTGAGCAATAAAACGTTCGATATAAAAAGTATCTAAGCCTTTTTGGGGGGTGTTTCGCTTATTTCATACGAATTTGGCAAATTAGCAGCAAAATCATAGAAAACATCGCACGACAAATTGAAATTGTCACAACAAATTCACGACTAATGAACGGCAAGTGATTAAGGAATAAAACGTTCTATTTAAGAAGCTTTTAACACTGTTTGGGGGGGTGCTTCGCTAACTTCATATGAATTTAGGAAATTAGCAAAAAAAACATAGAAAACATTGCACGGAAAAATTGAAATCGGTACAACTAATTCACGACTTATGACCGTCAAATTATTGAGCAATAAAACATTCTATATAAAAAGTTTCTAACCGTTTTCGGGGGGTGTTTCGCTTATTTCATACGAATTTGGCAAATTAGCAGCAAAAACATAGAAAACATAGCATGACAAAATTGAAATTGCCACAACTAATTCACGACTAATGAACGGCAAATTATTAAGGAATAAAACAATCTATTTAAGAAGGTTCTTACACTGTTTGATAGCAACTTAGCGAAGCAGCAAAAAAAAAACAGAAAACGTGGAACGACAAGTTCTAAATTATCACAACTAATTATCCACCTTACCACTTTTCGATCGGTGAATGTTGTTTCGCTAAGTTGACACTCATACATATCTTTAATTTAAGGATAAGCGGAATCTTGTACAACTAATAGTCCCCTTATTATCAGGAAAAAAAATGAAATAATTTAAGTAATCGGATTTTTCGAGAAATGTATTCTGACGAATTTCAGAACTTTTTTAGAGGATAAGAACGATATATCTCAGTGAAAAAAAGTTTATATCATGGAAAATGAAATTGAGTACAATTAATTATAATACAAAAATGAATACAAATTTTATATAATTTTTCTTGAGGGACCTGGAAAGTGAAATGTTGAACGTGAAGTGATGGCGATAGCGGGCCTCAGTTGACTCCTGTGACAGAAATTGGCATCACTAAATTTACCTACATCACAATATTTATTGTGATAAATTACAACGAATAAATATGCATGTTATATTAGGCTTCCCTTTACGCACTAAGTGAGACAATCGTGTTCTTTGGGAAGGCCTAGGTTCGTCAGATGTCTTATATGACTGGCCTACTTAGTTTTTCGTCTCCCGATGAAATTATGTATCTTACGACAGAGTATACCAAATGAACATATTACAATTAAGAAAGTAAATAAATACAATGTTGAAGTTACTATGGTTTGTATAGATTAATAACACCTTAATTTGACTTCACTTGAGTCGATACACATTTGTCGTTCTGCGTTATTAAAGAACACTTAACATTAAAAAAAAAAAAAAAACGAATGAAACAAACACGTAACTAATGTCGTTTTCGAGTGGACGTTCGGAGCTACTCCTTTTTCACTCCTTTTACTCCAAATTTCTCATTTTCTATAGGAATGGAACAGTTCCGAAATCCAAACGAAAACGACATAACCTGAATGTATTTCGAAGCGTATGCACTCCATTACCATTATCAGCAATCGCGACTAAACTTTGTAGGGCAGCAAACAAATTGAAAACGGCATTGTTTTGTTATTGTTTTTGGCGCACAAGATTAAGTGGGCAAGATTCAACATTTCCGTTGTCTAAATTAATTGCGTTTGTGTCTTTTTGTATGAAAAAAAAGATTCAAATGCATCCAATCTCCTATGGTCATTAACTTGTTTACGCAGGCTTAGATTTTCAATGGTTATATTTTCGTGGCCTTCATTTAAAATATTTGACGCAATTGCGGATTTTGTGGCACAATTTAAATGTTCCTTGAATCTAGTCTCAATGCTTCGTTTTGTTTGCCCATAATATTTCCGTTTGCAGTCACCACATTCGATTTCATAAATCCCTGACTTGCTCAATGTTCAAATTCACCAATTTCTTGTGGTTTTTATAAACAATGTACGTTTTGTGATTATTAAACGCTTCTTTTAATTTATTTGTGGTTCGAATGTCAGTGCCACTCTTTTATTTTTAACTTTTTGTATTTGAGAGAAAAAGTTTGTCATGTCGTAGTTTTTGACTTTTCGTGTATGTTTATAAATTGATTTATCAACAATTTGCTCATTGAAACCATTTATACAGGCGGTCTTTTTAATATTTATATTCTTTCATATAATTCGCTATCGAGAGAAGTAAACGGCATAATCTATGAACCACGCGGCTACTTTATGTTGTATTGGGCAAAAAGAATCCTTGGTGATGGTGCAAAGTCTTGCAGCTTCGAAATAAACTACCTTTTTCTCAATTTCGATACCAATTCTATTTAAATATTTTTTGAACTCATCCGAAGAAATGTTAACTGGAATATTAGGAAATAACGTGTTTACCTAAAATGTATGCGCTACCAAAAACACATAAACGAGGAAAAAAGATGCGTCCAATCGTTTCAAACATTAATGCTCCATCTTATGAATTGGCTAAGTGGTTAGTGAATGAGGTCAAAAAATTACCAAAATTGGAAAGTTGCTCGGTAAAAAACTCATTTGAGTTCGTGCATAAAATTAAAGGTTTAGTGTTAGAAAGTGATGAAATAATGAAAAAAAATATTTAAATAGAATTGGTATCGAGACCAAGTAGAGCAAACGTTAGAAATTTTGTATAACCAATTCGAAACAATAAAGTTTACATATGAAACAGAAAATGAAAGAAAAATAGCATTTCACGATTTGGAAATTCAATATGTGAATGAAAAAATTGAATTTGGAGTTTTTCATAAACCAACAAGTACTATGCGAACCATCACCAACGATTCTTTTTGCCCAATACAACTTAAATTAGTCGCGTACCACTCAATGGTTCATAGATTATGCCGTTTACCTCTCTCGATAGCCAATTATATGAAAGAATATGAAAATTATATTAAAACGACCGCTTGTATATAAATGGTTTCAATGAACAAATGGTTGATGAATTAATTTATAAACATACACGAAAAGTCAAAAACTACGATATGACAACCTTTTTCTCTCAAATACAAAAAATTAATTTACTGAATCTACAAAAGACAAAACACCAACATTGAGCAAGTCAGGGATTTATGAAATCGAATGTGGTGACTGCAAACGGAAATATTATGGGCAAACAAAACGAAGCATTGAGACTAGATTCAAGGAACATTTTAATTGTGTTCGTCTTAATCAGCCACAAAGATCCGCGATTGCGTCACATATTTTAAATGAAGGCCACGAAAATATATCCATTGAATATCTAACCCTGCGTAAACAAGTAAATGACCATAAAAAAAAACACAAACGCACTTAATTTAGACAACGGCAATGTTGAATCTTGGCTACTTAATCTTGTGTGCCAAAAACAATAACGAAACAATGCCGTTTTCAATTTGTTTGCTGCCCTACAAAGTTTAGTAGCGATTGCTGATGATGGAGTGCATACGCTTCGAAATACATTCAGGTTAGTTACGTGTTTGTTTCATTCGTTTTTGTTAAATGTTGAGTGTTTTTTTATTAACGAAGAACGACAAATGTGTATCGACTCAAGTGAAGTCAAATTAAAGTGTTATTAATCTATACAAACCATATTTATCGGACTTCACGCCGTTCAACATTTTTCTGTTATTGTTGAAGTAACTGTTTTTTGAATTAATATGTAGGTAAATTATTCTTTACAATATCTATATTATCTAATTCGGGGAGAGTACGATAACTCAGGCGCCGCAAAATACTAACGGTTTTCTTAGAGGGGTTCAAAACAGTCATAAGAGGGGGGTCTATTTCCCTCCGTTTAAGCGGGAGGGGCAATTTTCTAAAAAAAATGGCTTGAAGTTAAAAAAAAATATTTAAAAACAACAGCAACACTTACAATGCAAAATTATATGTTTTCTGAGAGCCAGAAACTTATTCTTCTATTATTTGTTTCAACCTAGTTATTTGTGTTAATAGTTTTTGAAAAAAATGCTCTCAAACTCAAAATTTATCCAAAAAAACATAAAAAAATTTCTTTACAGTTTTTTTTATTCAAAGTTGTGAAATGAAGTACTGAATTGGCTTTAATTATTTGGTGTCCCTATAAATTCTTAATCAAACACTGAAAGCAAGATGTCTTCTAGTTTATGAGAAAATTGAAAATTACCAAAGTACTTTTTTATTTAATTTTAATTTGTTTGGTATTTATGTAAGCTCTCTTACATAAATACAGTGCTAGCACTCAGCATAACGGCGTATAAACAGTAAGGTATGCATGGGGGGCACGCTGTTCCCCCACAACCCCCCTGCTTGGGCACACTGTAGGATTTGGGGTAGGTGCGTGGTTGGGTGTATTAAAAAAAAGTCGTACTGTAGTAGGTAATATGAATTTTTTATTATGCATTACATTTTCATGTCTAAAAATTTTAAATGTGCAACTTTAGGCCACGTATCTATATGTTTATTTAGAAAACAGCTGTTGACATTGGATATATAGGATAAATTCAGAGTTTCATTAAATCCAGATTCTTTAAATGCAAAAGAAACTTTGCATACATCCAAACTCGCACCTTCCCCAAATCCTATAGTGTGCCCAAGCAGGGGATTTGCAGGGTGGCAGCATGTCCCTCCATAAATACCTAACTGTTTATACGCCATTATACTGGGTGTTACCACTGTTTTTATGAAAGCAAGCTTACATAAATACCAAAAAAATTTAAATTTAATAAAAAAGTAGTTTTTGTAATTTTCAATTTCCCAAAACTAGAAGAAATAAAAACCATCTAGTTTCCAGTGTTTGATTAAGAATTTATAGGGACATCAAATAATTAAAGCCAATTCAGTACTTCATTTCAGAACTTTGAATAAAAAAACTGTTAAAATTTTGTTTTATGTTTTTTTTGTATAAATTTTGAGTTTGAAAGCATATTTTTCAAAAACTATTAACACAAATGAAACCACACTGATATTGTCCGATGATGGTTTTAGCGTATGGGGTTATCCGGTCTTGTAGGATAGAGGAGAGTATCTTATAGGCGGTACTCAACAACGTGATACCTCTATAATTGCTGCACGTTGTGACATCTCCCTTCTTATGTATGGGGCAAATTATACCTTTTCGCCAGTCTTCTGGAATTTCTTCATGCTCCCACACGTGCACTATAATCTCATGAATTGCTTGACGTAAAGCTGGCCCACCGTGTTGAAATAGTTCGGCTGGTATACCATCGGCTCCCGGGGCTTTGTGTGTGGTTTCATTCCAGGCAAATCAACAACTGATCAGATCTTTACCCTTAGGCAGGCGATGGAAAAATGTCTAGAATTTAACATCCCAACATACCACCTGTTTAGAGACTTTAAGGCCGCCTACGATAGCATAGCCAGGGTAGAACCTTACAAAGCCATGAGAGAATTCGGCATCCCAAATAAATTGACACGACTATGTAGGTTGACCATGACCAACGTAACAAGCCAAGTAAAAATAGCCGGATTGCTATCCAAACCAATCAACATCTTTAATGGACTCCGACAAGGGGATGGTTTGGCCTGCCTCCTCTTCAACCTGGCATTGGAGAAAGCAATCCGTGACTCTGGCACGGCAACAAGAGGGACCATCGTCAACAGGTCCAGCCAGATACTGGCTTACGCAGACGACATCGACATCATCGGAAGAACTGAGCAAGCTGTACATGATTCCTTCATCCAGATCGAGCAGGCGGCACAAAATCTGGGGCTGCACATTAGTGAAGGTAAAACGAAGTACATGGTGGCGTCGAATGCGAGAGGAACAGTTGGTCAAACAATCCAGGTAGCGGAGCACGAATTTGAAGTGGTGCAATCCTTTAAATACCTTGGGTCAATAGTAGCAGCCGATAACAATATAGAAGAAGAAATACGCGGGCGGCTTCTCAAATCCAACAGAGCCTACTATAGTCTGTCAAAGCTCTTCAAATCCAGAAATCTCACCATAACTTCAAAACTGCTGCTGTACAGGACCATGGTCCTGCCAGTACTCACATATGGATCCGAGACTTGGGTGCTTAGCAAAAGGCACTCCGACCTCTTAGCCGCGTTCGAGAGAAAAGTCTTAAGGAGAATTGTTGGCCCCATATGTGAGGAAGGACGATTCCGGAGACGGTACAATCATGAATTGTACGCAATATACCTTGAAGCAGATATCGTGACAAAAATTAAGCTCGGTAGACTCCCTTGGGCAGGGCACCTAGCTCGCATGAGCGAAGAGGAACCTGCTCGGAAAGTTCTTTGTGGTACATTCTATGGTAGACGACAGCGTGGTAGACCATGCTTGCGCTGGAGAGATGGCGTAGACCAGGACGCCCGGAGCCTTGGGGTGCGCAACTGGATGGCGGCGGCTCCAGACCGGGATGGGTGGAGAGACTTGTTGAAGGAGGCCAGGACCGGACCCCGGTTGTCGAGCCGACGATGATGATGATTAACACAAATAACTAGATTGAAGCAAATAATAGAAGAATAACTTTCTGGCTTTTAGATAACATATAATTTTGGATTATAAGTGTTGCCGTTGTTTTTAAATCTTTTTTTTTTTAACTTTAAGTAATTTTTTAGAAAATTGCCCCTCCCGCCTAAACAGAGGAAGATAGACTTCCCCTCTCATGATCGTTTTCAACCCCTCTAAAAAAAAACGTTATTATTTTGCGGCGCCTGAGTTATCGTACTCGTGCCAAGAGATGGGTATATCACACTATTTTCACCGTAATCCTATTTGTTTTATTATTATGATCTGATCCGGATCAGATTTGGAGGATAATAAAATGCCTCATCTTCATTTGAAGTGTAGTAAATTAAACCAAAAGTAATTTTTTATATTTTTATTTATATAATAATAACGGGTGATTTTTTAAGAGGTTTAGAACTTTAAAAAAAAAAAACACAAAAATTCGAAAAAAATGAATGAAATATTTATTTGAATCGATAGTTTGAACCTTGCAATTTAATGTTTAAAGATAATTTCATGCAAATGTTGACCGCGGCTGCGTCTCAGGTAGCCCATCCGCTGAGTCCAATTTTGGCATACTCTTTCACACAAATCGGCCGGTATCTCACGAATGAATGCATGGATGTTGGCTTCCAGTGCGTCAATTGAAGCGGGCTTGTCCCTATAGACATTAGCCTTGACATACCCCCACAAAAAATAATCTAATGGTGTCAAATCGCACGATCTAGGCGGCCAATTGACCGGCCCGAAACGTGAAATTAACTATTCACCAAACTCTCCTCGCAATTGCGCCATTGTTTCGCGTGCTGTGTGGCATGTGGCACCGTCTTGTTGAAACCACATATCATGCAAGTCAAGAACTTCCATTTCGGGCAAAAAAAAGTTTGTTATCATCGCTCGGTAGCGTTCACCATTGACAGTAACGCTGCGATTCGCATCATCTTTGAAGAAATATGGCCCAATAATGCCGCCGGCCCATAAACCGCACCAAACAGTGGCTTTTTCGGGATGCATTGGTAGCTGTTGCAATGCTTCTGGCTGATCTTCACTCCAAATGCGGCAATTTTGCTTATTTACGTACCCATTCAACCAAAAATGAGCCTCATCGCTGAACACAATTTTTCGATAAAAAAGCGGATCCTCGGCCAGCTTTCCAAGAGCCCATTCACCAAAAATTCGGCGTTGTGGTAGGTCGGCTGGCTTTAGTTCTTGCACCAGCTGTATCTTAAAAGGCTTTACGCCCAAATCCTTCCGCAAAATTTTCCACGTAGTGCTGTAACAAAGGCCTAACTGCTGGGAACGGCGCCGAATCGACATTTTGCGGTCTTCTGTCACACTAGCTGATACGGCCGCAATATTTTCTTCACTACGCACAGTACGTAAACGTGTTGGTGGTTTAATGTCCAACAAAGTAAATTTGGTGCGAAATTTGGTCACAATCTTCCGAATAGACTGCTCAGAAGGTCGAGAATGCCGATCATAAAATGGAAGCAGCGCGCGATGAACATTTCGAACCGAGCACGAATTTTGATAGTAAAATTCAATAATTTGCAAGCGTTATTCATTTGTAAGACGATCCATGGTTAAATTGCAAACCAAACTGAAGCTGTTTGACAGTGACACAAGGTACTAAACACACGTCAGCTGTCAAAACCAGTGTTGCCAAAACCAAACCAGCTAAAAAATCACCTGTTGTTAATATCAAATTAAAAATCTTTAGTGAGGCCATAATTCACCTGTTAGTTGTAATGGGTGATTTTTTAAGAGGCTTAGAACTTATTTTAAAAAAAAAACACAAAAAATTCGAAAAAATGAATGAAATATTTATTTGAATCGATAGTTTGAACCTTGCAATTTAATGTTTAAAGATAATTTCATGCAAATGTTGACCGTGGCTGCGTCTCAGGTAGCCCATCCGCTGAGTCCAATTTTGGCATACTCTTTCACACATATCGGCCGGTATCTCACGAATGAATGCATGGATGTTGGCTTCCAGTGCGTCAATCGAAGCGGGCTTGTCCCTATAGACATTAGCCTTGACATACCCCCACAAAAAATAATCTAATGGTGTCAAATCGCACGATCTAGGCGGCCAATTGACCGGCCCGAAACGTGAAATTAACTGTTCACCAAACTCGCCTCGCAATTGCGCCATTGTTTCGCGTGCTGTGTGGCATGTGGCACCGTCTTGTTGAAACCACATATCATGCAAGTCAGGAACTTCCATTTCGGCAAAAAAAAAGTTTGTTATCATCGCTCGGTAGCGTTCACCATTGACAGTAACGCTGCGATTCGCATCATCTTTGAAGAAATATGGCCCAATAATGCCGCCGGCCCATAAACCGCACCAAACAGTGGCTTTTTCGGGATGCATTGGTAGCTGTTGCAATGCTTCTGGCTGATCTTCACTCCAAATGCGGCAATTTTGCTTATTTACGTACCCATTCAACCAAAAATGAGCCTCATCGCTGAACACAAGCAGCGCGCGATGAACATTTCGAACCGAGCACGAATTTTGATAGTAAAATTCAATAATTTGCAAGCGTTGTTCATTTGTAAGACGATCCATGGTTAAATTGCAAACCAAACTGAAGCTGTTTGACAGTGACACAAGGTACTAAACACACGTCAGCTGTCAAAACCAGTGTTGCCAAAACCAAACCAGCTAAAAAATCACCCGTTATAAACCATAGATTAGCCATATGAAGATGAGAATGTTTCGTACGTTTCACCCTCCAAAACCCATTTGTTTACATTGTTGTATTTGTTATTTTTTCCCGCGGCGATGAAAAGATGTGAATTGCAACAACAATTTAACGGGGTGGGATTGTTCTGTTTTGCCAGAACAACCATTTTGTATGTGCAAATAACGCAGCCATCTTTAAAAAAAATGCAACTCTCCAGCGTTTCACCATTAAAATTGCGGATGTTAGGTGGGATATCGGGATGTGTTAAAAAAAAAACACAAATTTAATGGTCTTAAACTGCTATTACACTACGAATTGCGCGTGATGAAACTTCTTTAAATTTTTCTTTGAAAATTCATCCTGTGAGTAGTGCGCTGTTACACAATGATTTTTAAGTCTTTGGCATTTCACAGAAAAGTCTGTAATAAAATAAATAACGTGATAAGTTAGGATTTTTACATTGAAATTTCGGTCTTCGATAGTTTTCTATTGGTTTCGCATATACATAGCATAATGCTCATAAAAGCCATGTTTTTTTTGCAAGCCCGGAAGGATTTGGTTAAAATAAAATGGGGGATTATCGAGGCCATCACAAAAAAAAAATGGAATTTCCATAAAAACTATTGATTAGAAGTATATAATTCACGCCGTTAAAACAGTTAAGCCCCGAACATTATGTGCCTTTGGCTATGCCTGGAGGGGATTAGTTGTTGTTGCATTTAACATGTAAATTCTTTAGCCCCACGCGACATTGTTTTTTTTCGATCAATTTCCTCCAGGCTTGCAAAAAAGGACGAGACTAGAGACATGCCAATTTATAACAGTTATAACATTTTTTGGCCATTAAAAGCGGGCGTACGCTTACGCGCTTCGCACTACTTAAAAAAAAAACTTAAGGTGCTTGAATTATGCCCACCGGCCGAGGACCCTGGCCCTATGGGGCCACATAAACAGTACTTTTATAAACAAAAACTGTTATAATTGGCATGTCTAGAGTCACTTCCGGCAAAAAAACACGCCTGAAGTTGTCTTACGTTAGTTGAATTGATTCTCTGATTTCTCATTGGTTTTTTGTTGCCATGTTCACAGTCTGTTTCAATAGATCGAGAGTGAAATACAATACCAAACAATCGTAGAAACAAAGCAAATAATGAGAAAAGACAATCGAATATACTTAAATTGATTATGAATTTTCACGTTCAATTTGTTTCCACAAACTTATCCCTATAAGGTTGGGTTAGCACTTGATAACTCGTTGCTCCTTTTATTATACTTTTTGAACATACCCATCGTAAATAACCGACTTTTTGGTGGTGAATGTACGCTTACTGCATGTGTGCAAATAAAGCGTGGTGAATGCACGCTTACTGCATATGCGTGCGTGTTTCGCCTGAATTTCCCCTATACGAGCTTGTAGGCAAACTCGGATGACAGCCGACATTGGTATCTTCATAAAGAGTGTTTTTGCTAAACACTCGCCTATCTTTCTTATGGCGTTTTTTAACTCAGAGCAGATCACGGAACTGTCAAAAAAAATATATGTTTTTTTTTTAGCTCAGACCACTGATCTCTATAATGTGTGGCTCAGACTTGTCAGAGCATAAAAAGCACAGATTAGCCACATGAAGATGAGAGTCCCCGGCAGCCATTTTACTGGCTGAACACAATAGACGCGCGTTCGATCGCGCGTTCGCACGCGCATGATTATTAAAACTTATTTAACTCCCAGAGTCGCGTTCGCGGCTGCGTCTACATTGTATTCACTTTAACGAAATTTCACGTATTTTAACTTTGACAGGTGCGAACGCGCGTTCGAACGCGCTTCTATTCTGTTCAGCCAGTTAATTTGCCTACAAGCTTGAGCTGTCAGATATCAGATACAAAATGAGAATGGGTGTATAACACATAGACAGTAGGGATCTTCAGACACCTGGTTAAATTGTTGTTGCAATTCACATCTATCCATCGACGCGGGAAGAAATTACAAATACAACAATGTAAACAAATGGGTTTTGGAGGGTGAAACGTACGAAACATTCTCATCTTCATATGGATAATCTGTGGTATATACCTATACTTATCACCCGTGATGAACTTGACGTGATACTGTCTTGTAAACATTATATTGGTATGAAGGTCAGATTTTTGCGGACCGAATCGGCTTGGTTGGATTGTTATCCATAAAACCTAAATAGAGGTATATAGACTTCGAGATCCTGAAATGGTGGAGCGGATAGCCGCTGGTAATAATGATGAGATTCATTCTGAAAAGAAAAGGGAACTTATTAGTACACAACTTCATGTTTAAAGGGAAATAAAAGAAAGTAGATATATTCATCTGATAATGTTTGCTACTCCCTAGAAAACTTAAGGTGTTGCCCTCCCGATATCGTGGGTTAACTCACCACAAAATAGTCCTACAATACAATAGGCAAGCCTTTTGTTTTGCTCGATCTTTCACCGGATTGTATCCAAGAAAGCCCAAACATTTGTTGTTTGTGCCTTGGCCCGTATTACGAATTACGATTATCGTTCAAAATCCGTCGTTATCGTTATTTTCCGATTACGATTTACGATAGTCATTTTTTAAAAACGATACCTACTCGTTTACGACTGCTTTTTGCGGTCGTTTTTATTCTTTTGGATCGTGACTTTATGTAGTTGTCACTTTATTTATATGTTTGCTCGGTTCTGCTGTTTTTTTTATTTTATCGGCATTATTTTCAGACATCCATTCTCGTAAATCATAATCGGTTTATGTCATTTTCTTGGGTATAGTTTTTTTTTTTTTTTTGGTTCGTTATTCGTAATACGGGCCCTGTTCGCGTAATTGGACGTAATGTGCCTGTACGGAATCTGAAAGGAAAAAGAAGGATGAGTAATCTGAGTAAAGAAAAGTATGTCAGATAAACCAAACCGAAACCGATCGCACCCCTACCCGACGATACTGGTCGATCACTCATGGAAACTAAAAGAGATAACAAAAGGAAATATAAATATTGGGCTAATAATGTCAGAAATGAAACACTAAACAGAGTAGACGTGTTCTTGTCTTACGCTTTTTTAAATAAGTTAATTTTCCATTTAAAAGTTTCCAAAGTGGCTTAAACTTCAACGCTTAGTTCTTTTAAAAGTTGAATTGTTTGATTTTGCTTGTGAAATTGGATTTCTCTTTGGTTTTTGATAACTTTTTGTGATTAACTCAAGTTTGCACAAAACTATTATATATATACAAGTACATTTATATCTATATAAATACACCATGTCTCCAAAAAAAAACTTGACAGAAGCAGAGCAGCAACAAGTTGCTGGAATGCAATCACGTGGAACACCTACACTAGGAACTCCAAACAGCTCCCAAAAATCCGCCCCCCCTAAGCTTCGTCGACAGCTACAGCTTTCTGCTCACGAAACCAATTTAATTAAGGAGATGCAACAATTCATCTTCATCAATGAAAACAATTCAAAACCCAAAAGGAAACACTCACCGAGCTTTCGAATAAAATGTCCAACATCGAAACATCAATTATTAACAAAATTAACGATGAAATAACTGGGATTCAAAATGAGATCAAATATTTCAACACACGACTTGCATCAATCGAGGACGAACACCATAAAATTAAAAATGAAAATCAAAACATGGAAGTTGAAATCAAAGAACTAAAACAGACGCTTTCAAACGTCAACTGTGAATTAAACAATTTTAAATCAAAATCCTTTGAAGATGTACACAGCAGTGAACTACGATCACAAATAGTACTTTTGCAAAATAAACTTGAAGAACAAGAAAACTATAACATCTCAACTGATGCAGTACTTTATAATGTTCCAACCGACCATCCGAATTTGCGTTCACTTTTTAAAGATTTGTGTTTATCACTCAACCTAGTAAATTCAAAAGGAAGATCGAACACAAGTGCCATTATAATTAAGTTTTTTTCTCCACACGAAAGGAACTTGCTTTTAAGAAAAACAGCCGAGTACCGAAAATATAACAAACGACAATTAATTCTTCGTGACATAGGATTGGATTCTGATGTGCCAATTTACATACGTGCATGCTTATCACAAAAAAATCAACAAATTCTGCATGCTGCATTAGAATTGAAAAAAAAAGAATTTTCACAACAGTGTTTACTTTTCGAGGTTTTGTTCAAATTAAACGTCAAACACACGAGGAAGCTACCAAAGTAAACAACATTGAAAGCCTACCAGCCCAGAATATTGAAAACATCGCAGTGACACATACTTCACAGTAATCATGTCGATAATGTAGTCAACTTATTTAAATTTGTAAGGACTCTATGCTTTTCCTGATAATTTATTTAATTCATTTTCAATATTTCATTATCAATTCTTTATATATTCATTTCATATTTTATTTAATTTTAATAGTATATTATCACTTCTTTATACATTTATTTCATGCAAGATTTTATTCAAAATTTTCTCTCTTCAATTTCTTCTATTTTATCTTCAATTATGCTTTTTATGTTCTTATTACCAATTATTTTAACAAGCAGCAAATGTGTAGCAGAAGTTTTCAATTATGATAGACTTATAATTACGGCTCCCTTTCTGTTTTCACGTGCGTTCATCCCGATATTAAATTATTATGATGTCGGGTGAACGAAATGCAAAAACTTCTCTTTCCAACAGCGAGCAAACTGTTAATATAACTAAAGCTATGCTAAAAGTCCTAGTTTCTCAAAATCAAGGTTTCAAAATATGTCATATTAATGTCCAAAGTCTATATAAAAAGATTGATGAGTTTCGGGATTTGTTTGAAGGTTCAGAGGTTGATGTTATTTGAGTTTCCGAAACATGGTTTAAAAATATTAGTGATACTTTTTATGCAATCAGAGGATACACGATGCTAAGGGTTGTAGAGTTGGCCGTATTGGTGGTGGAGTAGCGTTGTATGTAAAAGAGTCTTTGAAGGCTAAGTTAATATTTTCTTCTCCTACCAACTGTGCGTTCGAGTGTCTTTGCGTTGAAATTTCAAGCACAAATAACAATGACGGCAAACTTTTGGTAGGTGTTGTCTACAGACCATATTCATTCATCGACTTATCACCAATTTACTCTTTTTTAGAGGAAAATTCAATGCATTTTCCTAATATAATACTCTGCGGTGATTTTAATAGTAATCTTTTGGTTGATAATGTGTTGATAAATAACTTGAGAACTTTTAATCTGCAACCGGTAAATGTTTTAAACCCAACTCATTTTTCTAAGACATCCAGTACACTTCTTAATGTTTTCTTTGTCACTGAGTTCAATAAAGTTCTTTTGTACGACCAATTATCTGTACTTGGTTTCTCTAGACATGATCTCATACATCTTTCTTTTGACTTTTCCATTCCAAGAGCGAGTAAAAGTTACCAGTATCGTGTTTTAAAAACTTGAACATTGATACTCTTGAGTCTGATATTCGAGCTGTCCGATGGCAAGACATTTACTTATTAATAGCCGTGTTTTATTATCTTCTATCGGGATCCGGATCTGGATCTAGATTAACTTTTAACACGTGTTACAAAAACAATTCAGAAAATTTCCCAGTATTTTGTTTGTGTATTACGTGTTAAAAGTAAATCCAGATCCAGATCCGGATCCCGATAGAAGATAATAAAACACGGCTAATATCTCCTGATGAACAAGTAGATTTCCTCCAGTGTAATTTAAACTCTCTTTTTGATGTTCATGTTCCTCTTAAAACTACAACTTTTGTGCATAAAGACAATCCAAGGTTCACAAATGAAATTCGACAGGCCATTAACCATCGAAATACCATCTACGTCAGATGGAAACAATTTAGAATAGCCGAGGATCGTCAACAATACCGGCGCTTGCGTAACAGATGTGTGTGCCTTATAACAGCTGCAAAAACCAGATGGAATATGAAACAACTTAATGTTTCGCAAAAGGGACTTGTACTTTGGAAAAACTTGCAAAACATTGGTATTGGTAAAGAGAGACATCTTGACAGTGATGTTGACTGTGATGATCTAAACAATGCCTTTATATCGTCAGTTCCTCGACCAACACTTTTGGGTGCGTCGCAGTCACTACAGCTTGATTCGTCTCTCTTGCCATCCTTACAAGCTTCTTTTAATTTTGTCAGTGTTACTCAGGAAGATGTTGTGGAAAGCTTTATTTCAATCAAATCCAACGCTACGGGCTTAGATGGTCTGCACCCCTCATTTGTAAACGCTACTCTCCCACTTATTCTCCCATTTGTTACGTACGCAATCAACACAGTTTTAACGAAGAGTATTTTTCCTTTGCAATGGAAGGTCTCCAAAGTCATACCTATTCCAAAAAACCGTAGCAAAAAAGATTTCCGGCCAATATCTATTCTGCCCTTTTTATCTAAAGTGGTTGAAAGACTTATGCATAAGCAGATGTCCCACTTTTTCTGCACAAACCATCTTTTATCTCCGAAACAGTCTGGGTTTCGACCGCACCATAGTAGTACCACTGCACTCCTTGAAGTCATTGTGCGGATAAGAAAAGCCTTAGATGATGATAAAGTAACGTTCTTGACTATACTATCGATCATAATATAATGTGCAAGGAACTTTCGTGTCTGTTCAATTTCTCTTCCGAGGCGTTCAAACTCATTTTTTCCTACCTTTCTGGGAGATACCAAACAGTAGTTTCAGGAAATCTGACTTCTGAATTACTCTCTTTGAGTTACGGTGTCCCACAAGGATCTATTTTAGGACCACTTCTATTCTCTGCTTATGTAAATGATTTACCACATTTAGTAAAATATTGCGAGCCATGAATGTATGCTGACGATGTTCAGCTTATTAAATCTTGCAACTTGGGTCTAATAGAAGATTGTGTTAGTAGTATAAACGAAGACCTAAGTGCAATATTCGAATGGTCAAACAACTGTGGTCTTGTCCTTAACCCCTCTAAAACAAAATGTCTTGTTGTTTCCAAGAAAGCCCTTGATTTGTCCTATTTCCCTACTGTTGAGCTAAATGGGACTTCTGTGGAGTATGTGGAGAAATCCAAGAATCTGGGAGTTTGTTTCAATAGGACCCTGACTTGGAGCGATCAAATTAATGGTATCGTGGGAAAAGCTTATGGTGCCTTAAGGAATCTATCAGTTTTCCAAAAATTCACCCCCCTTGGTACGAGGAAAATGCTTGCTAAATCACTTATTGTCCCTATTTTGTCATACGGTTGTGAAATCTTCTGCAACCCCGATGCTGTGAGTCAGAGGCGGCTTAATGTTGTGTTTAACAACGTTACTCGATATGTTTACGGTCTCGGAAGATATTGTCATATTTCTTCGTATTCAAAAAGTTTATATGGTGTAACGTTTGCTAGCTTCTTAAAAATTAGGACTTTGATAAGTTTGTTTAAAATTATCCACACGCAAAAACCTTTCGAACTTTATAATGAAATCCAGTTCTCCACTTCAAGTCGAACAAGTCAAGTTTTGATCCCTAGATTCAATTGTCTCACTTCTGAGAGACAATTTTTTGTTAATGGTGCTCGTTGGTGGAATGCGCTCCCACGTGAAATTAGAAGATAAGAGTCATTTAACACTTTTCAAAGAGATTTGTTTACTTATTTTGCGAGTTTGTAAATGTATCACAATCATTTATTTTATGTTTCAAATCATTAAAATTGTAACCACTATGTTTCAAATCATTAAAATTGCCATACGCTTACAGATCAATGAACTGCACAACTTTATGTAGCAAATCTCTTTCATTGTCTTTTGCTGCACAAACTGTCCTTTTGTGTATATAGTAATTTTTCTTGCATATAAACATTTTCTGTTAATAGTTAACTTTTTCTTTTTTTTTTTATAAAAACTTATAAAATATATACTTATAAATTGTAATCTAACTTAATGCTCTCAGATTAATTTCCTTGGAAAAGCTTAATTATCTAAAAGATGTTAATCTTAATATTTAGTTCCTTTAAAAATAAATACAAATACAAATGAAATAAATAAAACGTACTTAGAAGTAGACAGAACAAAATATCCACGCCGACATCGCAGTGGCGTAGCGTGGGTTAGGGCCGCCCGGGGCAGATCCAATTATTGCCGCCTTTAGTAATTTTTTTGCACACACCCAAAAAAAACTACAAGATTATTTTGTTATAATGCGGTTCATGTGTTATATGTATATAAACTTGGCAAAATGCCTCTTCAAAATTTTATCAACTGTTGCTTCTAGTACTTTCTAGCAAGCAAAGCAAAAAGGAAGCCGCAAATTTAATAGATTTAATAATAGACGTATGTAAAATTTTTGTAACTTTGTCTATACTTGAATTATCTTGATTTTTTTGAAAACATGGAACCATATGGCATTTTTGTTCTGATAGCTTCTTTACCAGAATACATGAATTTTTAAATTTGTTATATTAAATTAATTCTTTCAATTAATAACATAAAATTAGTTTTGTGTATTAATTAAAATAAATTCATAAATAAATAAAAAAAATCGTTACATAAATAAAAATTTTCCAAGAAAATAATTTTAAATGAAAGGATGAAAGTATTTAATTTAGTTTTAAGTAAAAGAGAAAAAAAGTTATAGAGGTAGGTACATAATGCAGGTACATAAATGTAATTCATTTTTATTTAATTTATTTTTACAAGAAAACTTAAATTTTATTTTCCTACTTTTTATTAAAGCAAAATCTCTTATTATTTGTTTAGTATCGACGGTCTCTTTAATTTCCTGCTCTATAGCCATGTTACCCTGATTGGATAGCCTTAGAGTAAGCATTGTGAGCCTTAAATATTTTTTAGTAAGTTTCAATTTTGAGAAACTCCTCTCAAAGCCGGCATTACTTATTGCCCAGTTGGCGCTCCCCCATAAAATCCAATGCAATTGAATCGGGAGCAACTAAAAGTTGCCTAGTGGCGACAGGCCTAATAGTATGCATGGGCTTTTATTCATTTGTTTTTCCTGTAGAAGATACAACTGCTCTTAACCGTACGCGTTTGATCTCAAATTCTTCCTTATCAACGTCATACTCATGAGGTGCAAGATAGTTAATGCCTTCATAGTTAATGTCTAAGATTTTGGCCGGGGTGATAAAGTCAAACTTTGTCGCCAAATTTCTTAACTGAAGAAATCTTTGCTGTATTTCAGTACTGACCTTGTCTAAGAACGCAATTAATTTTCGTCGCAGTTCGTTTTCATAAGATAAAGCAGCATCTATATTTCCTTCACCATCAGCTCTTGCGCTCTATCTTCTTTCTTGTAGTATCTTCAATACTTTGCCTGAAGTACGAAGCAGAACTTCCCAACTCTGTGTGGACACGGAAAAAAATTGAATATAAGCGTTTTAAAGACACCGGAAAAAATAACCGAATTCGCCTCAACAGCAGCAGCATTTATTTTTTTTAACCAATGAAAACTACCGCTCGAAATTGCCGCCCCTGGCAGAGTGCCACCCGGGGCCTGTGCCCCCCTTGCCACCTCCTCGCTACGCCAGTGCCGACATCTGTTGAATGTTGATTGTTGAGGAGGAGATAAGTCAATTTGACAGAAGAGAGAATCTTGAACAAAAATTATATTAGCTGTGTTTTTTTTGCAAGTCCATATGGATTTGTCCAAAAAAACGACATCGGGACAAATAGTTTTACACGTAAATACAACAACAACTTAAATCCATATAGACTTAGCTAAGTTCAGATATAATTATCGGGACTTACGTACTGTTCCTAAGTCCCGATGTCGTTTTTTTCGACAAATCCATATGGACTTGCAAAAAAACACGCCTATTAAGGACCAACGCACTTCCAGTTACTGGAAATGGTGAAAAGGCAAAATGGAGTTCAACAGGAAAGTGAAATTGTGATGTCTCGTGAGGTAAGATTGTGACAGACATGTTTTAGTAGATTGACAGATGCCCAAAATTAGAAAAATTGACCATTTTTTTTATATTTCCGAGATTGTGGAGTACTTCACATTCCTAAAAGTATGACCATGATTCCCCACAAAAGTCGTTTTGATGCTAGAAAAGAAAATAAGAGAAAAATAAACTCATACTGAACCTTTGTATTGGAATTGCGTGCCACGATTTTTTTATCGCGGTAAATTGAGTTAGTGGTAGGAACGTGGAGAGATTGTGGTCTTATTTTATTCGTCTGATTTGTCAAATTTTCGGAGGAGTATCACTCGGCGCTCTGTGATAGGACGGGTTAAGTAAAAGTAAGAGACGGTAGTTTCCTTATGTGACGGCAAGTTAGGGATAGGTTTGAGGGTGGAAGATCTGGATTTCGCACACATAGTCCTCATTAATATGTCGTAAGTCTAGTTAAAAAACAAATTTGGAGGTCGATTTGACAAAAAAAAAAACTATATTCACCACACGGGAATAATCGCTCTGTGTAATTCTAACGATGTGAGACTAGAAACCTGAAAAGTTTGTCAGTTTGAGCTACCCTGTCGTCTGGAAGGCTTCGGTCTGGAAAATAGGGGAAGACTATGGTATAATAATGCAAATAAATGATAACGGGTGAAATGTAGGATAAGTAATATTCAGAGTAGGGGAATCGAAAAATCAACTGTGAGTTGGTGTGTTTATACGGTTCCTATATACCTCGTTATTCAAACAATCAAGGTAGCGGAGCACGAATTTGAAGTCCTTTAAATACCTTGGATCAATAGTAGCAGCCGATAACAATATAGAAGAAGAAATACGCGGGCGGCTTCTCAAATCCAACAGAGCCTACTATAGTCTGTCAAAGCTCTTCATATCCAGAAATCTCACCATAACTTCAAAACTGCTACTGTACAGGGCCATGGTCCTGCCAGTACTCACATATGGATCCGAGACTTGGGTGCTTAGCAAAAGGCACTCCGACCTTTTGGCGAAAAAAGTCTTAAGGAGAATTAAGGAGAATTGTTGGCCCCATATGTGAGGAAGGACGATTCCGGAGACGGTACAATCATGAATTGTACGCAACCTACCTTAAAAGCAGATATCGTGACAAAAATTAAGCTCGGTAGACTCCGGTGGGCACGGCACCTAGCTCATATGAGCAAAGTGGAACCTGCTGTGAAAGTTCTTTGTGGTACATTCTATGGTAAATGGTAGAGAGATGGCGTAGACCAGGACGTCCGGAGCCTTTGGGGTGCGCAACTGGATGGCGGCGGCTCGAGACCGGGATGGGTGGAGAGACTTGTTGAAGGAGGCCAGGACCGGACCTCGGTTGTCGAGCCGATGATGATGATGATAAACCTCGTCAGTTTTTACTGTTTTTTTTTTTGGAACGACTGACCATTTTACGCCACTTAAATGTCAATTCGCATTGATTTGAAAGTTATCCTTGTGCAGAGATAGTTCCCGTCTGGCGATCAGACAGATTTTTTTGGGTGAAAAAGTTATAAGGTGATGGAAAATTGAAACTTATAATATAAATTTCCGGAGCTAGAAAATTAAACACACGTTTTACTCCTTTGAATATTGAACAGAGAGAGAGAAACATTTTTATAAAAGTGGAACACCCTTCAAAAGTACAAAAGAAAATGATAGTACAAGTGTTGCCAAATTGAGTCTTCTTTTCAACACTCCCATTCGAATCAAACGTTATTGAAGTCCCATGGATAAAGTGCAAAAATTGTTCTTGATTGATGGTAGGGCTTTTGTGAGTACGTCAGTTACCATGTCCTTTGTGCCTATATGACGCAAGCAAACTATACTTCCTTTAATGATATAACACATAAAATGATGCCTTACATCAATGTGTTTGGTTCTAGCGCGGTAACCTGTAGTGGATGCCAGATATACCACACTCTGATTATCGCAAAATAGATAGAAATTCTTTGAAGGATTTTGAAAGAGTTCCTTCTCCAAACCTCGAAGCCATAGACCTTCTTGAATCGCCATACTCATCGCCATGTATTCGGCTTCTGTTGTCGAAAGAGCCACAGTAGCTTGTTTCTTAGACATCCAGGATGCAGCCCCGTTTCCAACCTTGAAGACATAACCCGTAATAGATTTCCGCTCATCAATGTCACTTGCGAAATCAGCATCGCAATAGCCAGTTATTAACGTGTTGTTTTCATTATCGTTCAAAACAAAGTCTTTTGTGTGCAGTGCCCTTCAAATACCTCAAAATTCTTTTAGCTGCCTTCAAATGCTGCATACCACGATCATTGTTGAAACGGCTTACATAGTTTACAGCATAGCTTATATCTGGTCTTGATACCTGAGCTGCAAATAACAAGCTGACAACTAATGCCTGATAAGGAATCCTAGACATCTCGTCTCTTTCAGATTGGTTCTTTGATGACATCTCTTTGGATAAATGCAAGTTTATTTCCATCGGAGTCAAACAGCTGTTAGAATCTTTCTTTCCAAAACGTACTGCAACTTCATTAATATACTGCTCCTGATCAATCCAAATTTTGCCAGAACTTTCATCTCTTGTTAAACGGGGACCAAGAAATGAAGTTGCCTCACCAATGTCTTTCATCTTAAATGTGCTCATTAAACCTGATTTCAATTTCTGCATATCTTTTAAAGCGTTATAAAAAATTAGCAGATCATCGACAAATACTCCAACTATTATCAAAGAACCGTTTATATTTCTATAATATATGCATGGATCAATTTTGGACGGTGTCAAACCAAATTGCTTCAGAGATACATCTAGTTTTTCGTTCCACATCTTAGAAGATTGCTTAAGACCGTAAAATGACTTTTTAAGTCGAAGAACCTTCTTGCCCTGATAAAAACCTTCAGGCGCGGCGATATAAATTTCCTCTTTAAGATCCCCATGGAGAAATGCCGTTATAGCGTCCAACTGATGTATTTTTAAGTTTAGTTTTTCTGCCAAGGCCAGCAGAAATCTAATCGACTCGTAACGAATAACAGGAGAAAATGTTTCACAATACTCTATCCCTTTCCGTTGCGTTGGCTAAAACCCTTTGCTACCAAACGTGCCTTGTATTTACAGATTTTTCCTTGAGAATCTATTTTGGTTTTGAATACCCATTTAGAATTAATAACTCTTTTGCCCGGTGGCAAGTCTACAGGCTGCCAAGTTTCATTATCGATCAGCGCAGCATATTCTTCTTCAATTGCTTGTTTCCATTGAGCTTTATCAAACCTAGACAGTGTTTCATTACGTAATTGGATTATATTTAGGTATTGTCAGAACTTGTTTGATAACAAACGTAATCATCAAGTTTTTTAGGTTCTCTTGCCTCCCTATGAGAAGTTCTCGGTGGATGAATATCAATCGGATCAGATAGATTTAAATCTACGCTACGGTACATAATTCTCGTGGCATGGAACACGATCGAATCCATTAACTACATTTTCTTCAGGTGGTGAAATTTCATCATAAATATAACTGTCACCTCGGTCTTCTGCATCTGCCCATTCATCAGGAACAGATTCGTTTTTGAGATTATCGGTGGGTATATTTAAAATGTCGGTCGTAGAGTCAAGTTATACAGAAGCAGTATTCGTAACAGAATCCACTGAATCCCTAAAGTAAATCTGGTCTTCTTTTGTTTCGTCACTGTACCCTACCATAACACACTTTGTAGATTTATAATCCCACTTCTTGCGTTTCTGTTTCGGGATATAAACCATTGCTGTCGACCCGAAAATTCGAAGATGTTCAATATTAGGTTTTTTACCAGACCATAGTTCTTCTGGTGACTTGGATTGCTCAGATGTTCTGCTAACTGAACGATTGATCAGGTAAGCAGCTGTTGAAACTGCTTCTGCCCAAAAATCCTTACTCATACCTGCATCTTATAATAAACAGCGAGATTTTTCTACTATGGAATGGTTCATGTTTGATTCCACAGCTACGCAATATATTTGAAATTTGTCGATTACAGAATTCTGTACCATTATCGGTACGAAATCTTTGAATTTTTTGTCCTGTTTGGTTCTCAACAAAATTTTTAAACTGAAGAAATTTGTCTCTTACCTGGTTCTTATATTCGATGAAGTAAAGCAAAAAATATCTCGAGCCACCCATTGACGTCTGTTCCATTGGTCCACATAAATCTGAGTGAACCAACTCCAACGGCCTGCTTGTTGTTGATTGGGATAATTTAAATGGACGCCTGAACTGTTTTCCCTTTAGACATATTTCACAGCCATCACGATATTCATCCTTTATATCGCAATAGATGCCATCCACTAAACCACCAGCCATCTTATGCAGCGTTTGAAAATTGATGTGACCAAGTCGTATGTGCCAAACATCTGAACTTAATTTATGATTGGCAATACTCACTGATTCAATGATCCTGTCTAACTTGAATGTATTGTTCTGCAAACTAGCAGTCGCGATCAGCTTGTTGTTTTTGTCCAAAATATTACAACCATCGGAGCCGAAGACAACACGATTACCATTTTTTACCATCTGCACCACAGCCAACAAATTTGCACATTAATTGGGAACGAATAAAACATCTTTTGCAATAACATCGCCACACGGAATTTTCAAAGCAACATCTCCTTTTGCTTTAGCTTTCAATTTAATACTATCAGCAACAATAACATCATCACTAACAGCTCTCGAATCTTGCAGCCATTCCTCCTTGAACGTCATATGGGAGGAAGCACAAGAGTCAACAACCCAGTCAACTTGTTCAATTTTTTGAGCAGCAAAACTTGTTTATCGAACTTTCGCCACCCTAGCATCTGTTCCAGTTTTTGGTTTCTTTGAACAGTTTTGAGCTATATGAAGATACTGGTTGCAGACATAGCATCGAGGACCATTCTTCTTAGAGTTGGTAAAACGTTTCTTGAAATGCTTATTTTCACCGTAAAACGCTGAAGTAGATTGCTCTTTTAAATTGAAATCATCTTTTACATCTTGCAAAAGTTTTGTTTTAATTGAATCGGATGTGATTTTCACACCAGAGCTTTCAATGCCCATTATCAGGCGTGTTTTTTTTGCAAGTCCATATGGATTTGTCGAAAAAAACAACATCGGAACTAATAGTTTTACACATAAATAACACAACAACTTAAATCCATATGGACTTAGCTAAGTCCAGATAATTATCGGGACTTACGTATTGTAAGTAAGAAGGTCCTAAGTCCCGATGTCGTTTTTTTCGACAAATCCATATGGACTTGGAAAAAAACACAAATCCGATGGCTTATTAGCCGTGTTCCATTGGGCCTTGCAAAGTACTTTTTAGTACTTCCCAGTAGATGATGAATGGAATGCTTTAATTTTGCCAAAAGTAAAATCTAACCTCAATATCAATTTAATTTCGGTTTTGTTTTCTTATTTTACTTTAAAATTAGAAAAATGTCAACAACAATAATCTATTACGTAATTTCTTTTGATTGGTGATGTCTTTTTCTTGTTTGGAAACATTCTGTTACTAGATTAATGAACTACTTTGAACTACTTCGACCACAGAGTAGAAGTAGTTGACTGAAGCCAGAAGTACTTGGCAGTAGTTACTGGAGCCCAAAGGAACACACCTATTGTTAATTCTTATATATTTAGCCTAAGGCCGGTATTCACCGAACGCTCATAACTTAATAGGCTCATAAACCTATTCACCAAGCAATAATAGTGAATATTTGAGACCGCTCATAAGACTTATGAGTGGTCCCGACCACTCTTAGGTTACGAGGGCTCTCACCAAAAATTTTTCGAAGTCCACATGTCAACTCTCCCATTGCTTGAGTTTTTTTTTGCAATTTCAATGTTTTTAGATTCAAATTTCAGTGAAGAAACACACCATTGAAATAAATAAAATGAAAATAAGTAAATAAATGGCAAAATAAATGCAAAACAATGAAAAACTGCAATGAAATAAAGTGATTTTAAATTCATTTTAGATGTTGTGAAAAGATTTTTAATTTTGCCAACAAAAAACAACTTCATTTCACAGTTTGGGCATGTCTGGTTGTGAGAGAGTGGCTCTCATTTTCGAACTTCGAAAAATGCTTATGAGTGGTTGGTGAATAATAATAATTTTCAAGTTAAGAGCCGTTTAAGATCGCTGGTACAAGAAAAGAACGGGTTTCATTTTATGCAGTAAGAGCGGACATCACAGTCAAAATTAATTTTATAGTGCTGAAAGTGGGTACTGTAATGAAGCATTACAAATCCCACCAACACCCCCCGCACGAAGGCCCTGGTCATTCCCATACAAAACTGAAATTAGCAGTTTCATACAACAGCCAGCGTGTACCCCTTTAGCATCACGACCTGCCTGCACTAATAGTCAAGGCAGACTGATAATAGTGATAGTAGAAGACAATTATGTTGCAGCGACAAAATTGAAATCCACCTCACCCGACTGACTGGTGTGGTGAATTTCACACTTATCAATCGGAAAAGGTCTTATTGTGCTTAACGATACCCGGTAAAAGGACAAGTTCCACAAGGCACTGTAGCTAGAAGACAGCATAGTAAGAGCCAGCCAGTTGCAGCACCAAGGTAAAGAAAAATTACCAGACAGAGTCTGAGATCTACCAGTATACATATATACTGCAATTTTACCAGGCAACTAAAACCTGCGATCTACCAGTGTACTTAACACTGCGATTTCTCCAGATAATTTAAGTCTGTGATCTACCCCTATTCATATACTGCGATTTACCAGGGGTTAAATCCTGGGATCTACCAGTGTACATAAACATTGTGATTTTACCAGTCAACTAAAAACCTGTGATCTACCAGTATACATAACTACTGCGATTTTACCAGGTAAATAAAACCTGTGATCTACCAGTATACATAAATACTGCGATTTACCAGAAACTTGTGATCTACCAGTATACTTTAACTACTGCGATTTACCAGGTAATTAAAACCTACGATCTGCTACCATATAAGTAATAGGTAACCTTAACCTGCCGTTTACTCGAAGACCGAAACTTACCCGAAGACAACACACCTGAAGATTATCCGTTACCGTGACCAGAAAGCTAGAAGACATTCAAGATGTGAGTAGCAGGGTTATGCTTATTCTTTAAATAATGTGTATGGCAATACCTACACGGAGACGACGACATTTAAATTTGTTACTTTTGGACGTCTCGTCAGTTCTAAGCCGCCCTCAACCCGTTGTTTCCTTCTTCTCGGGGCTAAACTTACGCACGGAGAAAAACTGTGTTACATGTAATGGCGTCGCTAATCCTCGATGTCGTTTTTTCAACCAAAACTCCTCGTGCTTCCAAAAAAACACGTCTAATTAGGCCTATTCAGTGAGATCTTTTATCCTGCTATTCTGTTATGAATTTCCATACAAAAGTTTGAGTTGTCTAAACATCTTTTACATATATATTCTAATTTTGGTATTCGGCATGCCAAACTCTGTTATGAAATCTGCTATATAATCGGTTATGAACTGTCAAGATTTCGAACTCTCAAAGAAATCTTTTACGAATCGCAGTTCTGGTATTCAGCACGTTGAGATCTGTTATGAAATCTGTTATGAATCATAAAAGAATAAAAGATAAGTTTTTGTGACTTGTATCATAAAAGATTTCAGTAAAAATGGATGTTTATCTTTTATTTCGCCAACGAAATGTTCTAAAAAGGAGACAAATGTAAGAGAATAATATTAAACATATTATAAAGAAATAAGTAAAATAAAACAAAATTATTTTTGCGGACGAAACCACAGATCTCTTTTGTTGGAGTTAAGATTAAAAAGTAGTCCGTTTGATCTTCCCGATGCCGATGTGCGTTTGATACAACTTTAAGATTGGACAAACTGAATGCAAGAACTCTAATGGAAAAATTGCAACAATTTACGCAAGTCACAAATACGACCATTCCGTTTCATATAAAAGTATAATAAATATTAAAAAAATTATATTTGTGATCTAATTATTTTATATTTAATTAGTTTCTTTCGACACTTCACTTTTACGGATACGGTTCGTATCAAACATCCATTGGTAGCAGCCACGTTTTTGGATTGTCGCAGCCCTGTACGTCGAGATCGATTCATGTCGTTACAGACCTAATTAACGCACATTTGCTGAATGACGCAATCAAATTCCCTAGTGGTATACTTGAAACAGCGGAGATAAAAAGACATTATAAGCAAATCTAGTTACTAATTAAACTTCACAAGTTACAATGGTTTATATTTTTCGACAGGTTTTCAATAAAATTCAACATGCCAGGTATTATAGGTGTTATCGATGGTTCCCATATACCAATTATCGCTCCACCTCATCACGGAATTGACGGACCAGGACATTTATATGTCAACAGAAAAGGATTTCATAGTCTGTGTTTAAATGTCATTTCTTTTTTATGTTCAAATTTCAATCTAATATTTTTTTTTTTTGCTTTTAACCATGCGGCCAGTTATATTGTAAGGCCAAATGGATCATTTCATTTTGTAAATCTTTTTTATGCATAGTTGCAACAATAATATTATCATTGATTCAAGTGTGTGACCAGTTGAAATTTGTATAGTTCACGCTTCTCGTGTTCCACTTTTTAGATTTGCTATTCATCTGTTCTCACGCTTGGAATTTTTTGCGTAGTTGCACTTATTATCCGTTAAAATCTGTATTTGTACTAACAAAATAAAGTTCAGTTCTGTTAAAACCTTCGAACCAGTGCGTCGTCTTATATCTACAATTATTTTTGGGTTGAATATTTCTTTTGGGAAATTATCATTATTTTTGAGTTGAATATTTCATTTAAGAAATTATCATTGGCGACCGTGACAGGACTCATTAAAAAGAGTTTTAGTGGCCTGCAACTTTTAGTGGAAGTAAAATAATATATCATTGCGTTTACAATGGCTAGCTTGAATAATGATCAATCGATTGAAGAGATCGCCACTCAGCAAGAGCAAGTAGGTGAAGCAATTTGCACCATGGTTCGGAATTACAACAAAGATAGTTCCACTAGGAAGACTCTGGATTACCTGAACAAGAAAAAAGGGCAATTGGGGCTTTTGTGGGAAGAATTTGACCAGAATGATTCGATTTTGCGAGAGAGATTCTCGGACCACATGGACCATCCTTACTTCCAAAAGGACTATTTTGAACTCGTTCGAAAGGCAGCAGAGCTCATGACTACCAATTTACAGAGACGAATCGCAGAATTAGCAAAACCACATGATGTCCAAAACTCAGATGATCTTCAGAAGCAGTTTCAAGAAGGAAGCAAACCTGCAGAAAAGGTCGAAACATTCAAGGAAAAGCCTGCAGAGGATATCCATAGATTTACTCAACAAGGTGCAGTTCCTAAAACCAGAAAGGGAATGTTTACAAGTACAGAAGATGAGTCAACCATACTCAGATCGCAAATGAACAACAAGGAAAGGTATCATTTGTTGATAAACATTTTAAAGACATCGTTAACAAAGATCCTTGAACATTCAAATTTCAATAAAAGTGAACAATTCGCCCAAATTAAAGCAAGAAGTTTGGAGCAGAATTGGGATGAAATTACATGCTTATATCGCAAGTTGGACCAGTATGTGAGTGCAGAGGAAGTAAAAGAGTACTTTAATCTGCAAGAGAGGGTAGAGGAGACTTTACTGAAGCTATTTACAGACATTACGACATCTCAAGAAAGGGGAAGTGAACAAAAACCTGTAAGCGTAATGATGAAGCTTCCGAAAATCGAGCTCCCGAAATTCGATGGTGAATACTTGAACTGGTTACAATTTCATGACTTGTTCAAGCAAATGATTCACGAACAGCCAATACCACCAGCACAAAAGCTTTATTTCTTGAGAGCGAATGTGACTGGAAAGGCCCAGGAATTAATACAAAACTTCAAGCCAACAGACAGCAATTACGAGGTAGCCTGGGGTGCACTTGTTGAACGTTTCAATAATAAAAGACCGCGCAATTAAACAAGTTATTAACGCAGTCAGTTACCACAGCAACAAGTTCAAGCTTAAGAACGCTCCATGATAACACGAAGGAGTGTTTACAAGTAATCATGAACTTGAACATTGACATCGCAAGCTGGGATCCAATCGTGGTACATCTTCTCTTGCAAAAATTGGACCGAGATAGCCGTGAAAAATTTGAGTTCGCGATAAAGGATCCGAGAAGCAGTCCCACCATTGAAGAATTCCTGAAGTTCATTGAGTCAAGATTTCAGACTCTTGAAGCCATCAACATCCGAGATGACAAGAAGAAGTTCCAGAGCCTGGAAGCCACTACTAGCTGCGATAATGGAAAGAAGTCAATCGTGGCCATAGCCCCCAAGATGGATCAGGATATAGCACTAATTTGCCATTTTTGCAATTCAAGTAAGCATGGTATTTATAACTGCAGTAAATTTTTATCTCTTTCAGGTGTGGAACGAGGAAAAGCTGTTTACAGGCTGATGTTGTGCAGGAATTGTTTGAAGAAAGGCCATTACACCCAATCATGCTCATCCCGAAAATGCCAAAAATGCAACATGCCCCACAACACACTACTTCACCAGCAGAACCGACAGCAAAAATTACATCAGCCTCAAGAAAACGGCAACAAATCATCAACTATACATCAGTGGGGTGAGAAAAGTGTTATAAACAAGGCTCCACAGCCAATACATCAAGCAGTTAATGCAGCAGCAGAAACACATTACAAGAAGCGTCATGTTTACCTAGCAACGGCAGTGGTCAATGTGATGTCATCGTATGGTGTGAGAATCCCGTGCAGAGCTCTTCTTGACTCTGGATCCCAGTTGAATTTTGTCACAACATCGTTCATACAGCAATTAGGAATCAAGAAGCATCGCAAGGATACTTCAATCAGCGGAATAGGTGCTCAAGAGTGCAGATCGGATTTCGTGGCCTCAATAACATTTGAATCCAGAACATCGAATTATGAAGCAACAATTGAAGCGAACCTCATGTCTCGTATAAGTGACTACCAGTGCAGTCAAGAAATCGACATTTCCCTGTGGAACATTCCAACTCACATCCAGCTGGCAGATCCTTCTTTCTGGAAGACTAATCAAATCGACATGCTGTTGGGAGCTGAACTTTTCTTTGACCTGTTTCTACCAGGAGAATACAGGATTTCAAATGATCTACGAATATTACGTAAATCAGTGTTGGGTTGGATCGTAGCCGGAAGTGCTCCAGTTTCAAATTCAAGTGCTCATTGTCATATAGTGACAAGACCATCGATGACATCGTTGGACAAACTTGTTCGCTCCTTCTGGGAATCCGAAAGCCATGACATTCCCATTAATACTCAGAGCGAGGAAGAACATCAGTGTGAAGAACATTTCAAGAAGAATACAACTAGAAATTCTGAAGGTAAATTTGTTGTTAAATTACCATTTAAAGAGGATCCTTCCATATTTTTAGGTGACTCCCTTCAAGTAGCAAGAAAAAGGTTTCTTTCATTAGAAAATAAGTTGAGTAAGGATGATGAGCTTAAAAAATCTTACACCAGCTTCATGGAAGAATATATAACATTGGGTCACATGACACCAATTAACAAGGATAATGTTCCAGAGAGACATTACATCATACCTCATCATTGCGTCATGAAACCCGAGAGTTCATCAACAAAACTTCGAGTGGTTTTTGATGCTTCCGCCAAGACAACCTCTGGCCACTCACTAAATGATATACTCATGGTGGGTCCAACAGTTCAACCAGATCTATTTTCAATAGTTCTGAAATTCAGGATGCACAGATACGTCTTTACAGCTGACATAACAAAGATGTATCGACAGGTGTTAATACAAGAGGAAGACCGAGCTTTTCAACTTATTTTTTGGAGACCGAGAACTGATGAGCCATTACAGCTTTATAAATTAAACACCGTTACTTATGGAACCGCATCGGCTTCTTACCTAGCAACCAGATGTCTTGTTAAACTGGCAGAAGACATGCAAGATAAATTTTATAGAGCTTCCCAAGCCATCAAGAACAATGTGTACGTGGATGATTGCCTGACTGGTTCAGAGACCATTGATGACGCTCATGAGTTGCTTAATGAGATAGTTTATCTACTCAAAGCAGGTAATTTTGAATTGAAAAAATTTTGTTCCAATCATCCTATGATTTTAGAAGGAATTCCTGAAGAAGATAAAGAGAAACTAGTTACGTTTCATCAATCTGAGATAGTCAAAACACTAGGACTAATATGGGATCCTTCACAAGATGACTTCAAATTCAGCTTCAATGACGAAAAGGTAAATAAAACAATTACCCAGATAACAAAGCGAACAGTTTTGGCCGATCTTGCAAGACTTTTTGATCCTCTTGGCTTGCTTGGGCCTATAATCGTCATTGGCAAGCTATTTTTACAAGAGTTGTGGAAATCAAAACTGTCTTGGGATGACAATCTTCCAACTGAAAAGGCTCAAAAGTGCATGAACTACATTGGTCAATTCTCCCTCATGAACAAGATAAGCATTCCACGATACGTTCTTCTTCCTTCTGCTAAGACAATTGAACTTCATGCCTTCTCCGATAGCAGCTTAAGTGCCTTTGGTTCTTGCGTTTACTTAAGATCCATTGATGAAAGCAACCAAAGCTTTTGCCAACTTCTTTGCTCAAAATCAAGAGTTGTGCCGTTAAAAGCTGTCAGCATTGCCCGCCTGGAACTACAAGCAGCAGTACTTATGATGGAATTAGTGGATAGGGTAATTCAAATACTTCCAAAGAAAATTGACAAGGTATGCTTGTATACAGATTCTACAACCGTGTTAGCCTGGCTTAAATCACCCTCTTACACCTGGGAAACTTTTGTTGCAAATAGAGTTGCAAAAATTCAATCACTTTCAGAATTTCATCAATGGCAATTCATCAAGAGTCATTTAAATCCAGCGGACTTGGTGTCGAGAGGATCAAGCTTAGAAGGACTTTTCAAATCATCAATATGGTTCAACGGCCCAGAGTTTCTTAGAAATGGGGAAACTATTAAATTTAAGGAATACGAATTTCCTGACGTCATTTTTCACATTGAGGAAAATTTTTTCATTCTGTTTTAGATTCTATTATAATTGCAGAAAACCAAACGAACTTAGAAACACAGGCCAGCTAACTGTTGAGGAATTAAGAGAAGGAACGCGATGGATTCTTGTTTACACGCAAAGAGTGTCATTCTCAGAAGAATATCGTGCTTTAGAAGGAAGGAAGCTTGTAAATAGAAATTCATCTATAGCATCTCTTACTCCATATTTTGATGAAAGAACAAAACTCATCCGAGTTGGTGGAAGGTTGACAAATGCCAAGATCTCTCCAGATGCTAAGCATCAAATTTTAATTCCTAAAATCAATATAGTAACCACATTAATTTTAACACATCTTCATTATAAACACATGCACGCTTCACATAGAGCGTTAATTGCCATCTCCCGACAACAGTACTGGATATTAGGTGTTGGACATGCAGCTCGACAAGTAATTAGCCGATGCATCATATGCTTCAGAGCAAAGCCAAGATTCATCAATCAGCTGATGGGAAATATGCCTGCAGAAAGGGTCAATTCAGCAAGACCTTTTTATCATTCCGGTGTTGACTTTTGCGGCCCCATAAAAACTCACTACAAGGTCAGAGGTAAGACTCCTACAAATTCATATTTAGCTATTTTCGTTTGTTTTTCTACTAAAGCCATACATATAGAGGTAGTAGGAGACTTATCTTCTCAATCATTCATATACGCTTTAAAGCGATTTGTAGGAAGGCGAGGACTTTGCCACACAATATTTTACGATAATGCAACAAATTTTGTTGGCGCCAAGAATGAATTAGCTGAACTTACAAAAATTTTCAATTCAAATAGAATACAAGCAGCCATCCAGACATATTGCCTCGAAGAAGGAATAACTTGGAAAAACATTCCACCTCGTTCCCCTCATTTTGGAGGCTTGTGGGAGGCTGCCGTCAAGTCTGCAAAAATACTCCTCGTTCGCCACCTAGGTGAAGCATCACTTACGTATGAGGAGTTGCTTACTGTCGTCATACAAATAGAAGCTATATTGAATTCTCGACCGTTGACTCCGTTATCATCTGATCCAAATGATTTAGAAGCTCTCACACCTGGACACTTCTTAATCGGAAGTCCTCTTACTGCAATTGCAGAACCAGATGTAACAGCCTGCAAAATGAGCAGCCTGAATAAATTCCGGCAAATTCAACACATTCAACAGCACTTCTGGAAAAGGTGGTCAGATGAGTACTTACATCTTCTGCAGCAAAGACTAAAGTGGAAGACTGAATCAAACAATCTAAAGCCTGACACCTTGGTGCTTATTAAAGAAGAAAATATTCCTCCGATGCGCTGGAAATTAGGACGTGTGATTGAAACTTTCAAGGGAAGTGATGACAAAGTACGCGTGGCTAATGTAAAAACCCAAACTGGAATATACCAAAGAGCAATACATAATCTTTGCCCGCTTCCAACAGAAGAACCAGATAATAAAGAAAAAAATCCAGATTGCTCTATTCTTGAACCCACAAGAAGCATAAGATGTTTAAGGCGAAGAAGGACACAAAAATTGACATTGCTTTCAGTCTTACTTTTGGTACTTGTCATGCTACCCACATCTTTATGTCAGACGGAAACACAGGAGCAAGTAAATACAAAGAAACTTGATGATGGTGTTGGTATATATTTTGAAGATGTTGGCAGAATTCGCACGATAAATAAGTACTGGAAAATTTTTGTGTTTTACAACTTGACAACGTACTGGCAAGAGTTCAATGAGCTTAAAGCATATGTCAACAGAATGCAACAGAATTGCTAATCAGATGTATTACCAGCCAATAATAGACACACTTCGAAACAGGATCGCAGTTATCGAACATAACAATGAGTTGCTTCACAATTATCATGCACCAAAATATGAACGAACCAGGATAGCAAGATCACCATTCGACATAGTGGGAACTCTGGCACATAGTTTGTTTGGTATCCTTGACCAAGAAAATGCAGACAAAATTCAAGGTCAAATCAACAATGCCTGCAAGAATGAAGATCATTTGGTTGAACTTTTGAGAAAACAAAGTTCAATTGCAGATGCTACTTCGAATATTTTAAAACGTGATCACATGCAAGTTCAAGATCAGTTTAAGGCTTTAAATGAACATCTTCAAAAGGCCATTACAATCATCAACGGGAAACAAAAGGCTAACGGGTTAAAACAGAAGCTCGGATCATTGACTTCATATCTGATTCTTGTCCTCACAAATTTCGAGCATATACAAGAAATGCTTTTAGATGTTCTTTTGGATTTAAATCACGGAAACATAAATCCACAACTTATACCACCCAAACAATTAAGTGAGCAGCTGAAGCTCGTTAAAAGTAATTTACCTTCCTATTTATCGTTGCCAGAAGGTTCAGTTATTGACATGTATAAAATATCATCAGTGAGAGGACGGTGCTTAAATGATTCTATTGTGTTTGAAATGTTACTGCCCCTGACAGATGCTGAAGAATTTCAACTTTTTAATCTTATAACTATTCCTATTTTTCACAGAAACAAGACATTTATAGTAGAAACATCTGCTGAATATCTAGCTGTCTCATTACCTAGAGATAGATATTTCTTATTGAGTGGCCTCGAGCTGGGAGAATGCAAAAGATTACTGTCGACCAACTACATGTGCAACCAAGTACACCCAACTATAATCCAACAAGGAACTTCAGCGATTTGTGAAATGGCTTTGCTAAATCATAAAGAGGATAGCTTCAGCAAATGCACCTTGAAGGCGACACATTCACAAAGTGTTTGGAAAGGACTTAAATCTTCAAACAGTTGGATTTTTTCGATTCCATCAAAAATATCTGGCCATCTAATCTGCGGCGATAAAAGCACGACCATTAACTTATCTGGAAATGGTGTTCTGGAATTCAAAGAACCTTGTATTCTTCAACTGCCCAACATCGTCATCAAAGGTAAAATTAATTATGAAAGCAAAATAACCTCACCTTTTATTCCTAGTGCCAATGCAAGTTGCTGGAACATAATTCAACAAATAACATCAAAGACAATAGAAACGACCATTGAAACGGATCATATTGACCCATCCGAGTTTGAGGATCTAAAGTCCAAAATCAAAGATGTAGTGGATAAAACCAAGGAACTGCCCGCCCCCACTGATATCAACTCACATGATTACCATCACTATGGAAGCAGTCTATTGTTGTTGGCATGCATGATTGGGATTATCTTCATTCTTTTTCTGCGAACAAGAAGACCAACACCTATGCCAAGAACTTTCGAGGTCAACGTATAAAATAAGTTAAATTTAGAGAGTTAAGAACCCTCAAAAGGGGGGAGTATGTTTAAATTTCATTTCTTTTTTATGTTCAAATTTCAATCTAATATTTTTTTTTTTTTGCTTTTAACCATGTGGCCAGTTATATTGTAAGGCCAAATGGATCATTTCATTTTGTAAATCTTTTTTATGCATAGTTGCAACAATAATATTATCATTGATTCAAGTGTGTGACCAGTTGAAATTTGTATAGTTCACGCTTCTCGTGTTCCACTTTTTAGATTTGCTATTCATCTGTTCTCACGCTTGGAATTTTTTGCGTAGTTGCACTTATTATCCGTTAAAATCTGTATTTGTACTAACAAAATAAAGTTCAGTTCTGTTAAAACCTTCGAACCAGTGCGTCGTCTTATATCTACAATTATTTTTGGGTTGAATATTTCTTTTGGGAAATTATCATTATTTTTGAGTTGAATATTTCATTTAAGAAATTATCAGTCTGAATGTGTTAGCTATAACGTATGCAAACTTAAAAGTGATTTATGCCGATGCTCGATACCCGGGTTCAGTCCACGATTCCGCTATTTGGATGGTGTCACCGGTGAGAAGATTGCTTCAAGGTGCATTTACAACTGCAGAAAATCAGCGATCACATATTATTGGTAAATATTTTTTTAGTAATGCGTAGCTGTGTTTATTTTGTGATTTATTTTTGTATACTTGGCCAGGTGATTCTGGCTTTCCGTTTGAACCGTGGTTATTAACTCCAATAAATAACCCAACACAAGGCTCACTACAATCGTCCTTTAATAAGCGCTTTTAACCACGCGGAACTCTGTGGAAAGAGCGTTTGGAGTGATAAAAAGCCGGTTCAGGTGCTTTTCACGACATAGAGTTCTGCACAGTTCCCCTGAGAGAGCAGCAATGATAGCTTATGCGGTATTTTATATCCGCAACCTGTATACCATGGGACAAGAAGAATTTCTTGACGAAATTAGATGACCTAATTGAAATAGATGAACATGAAGATGAAAATTATGAAGAAACACAACGAAGAAATCGGAATGAATGGCATAGAATTGGGTCTCGAGTTCGAGAGAGATATGTTGCCAATTTAATATAAAATGCATTTTTATTAAATTAATGAATGAAATGAAATTTAATGAAGCTGAATAAAGTTGTCATCTGTAATTGTTATAGAACAAATATTAAAAAAAAAATTCAATCTAAAAGTTATTTTGTTTTTTTTCCAATTGTCGAAAACAGAAACAAATTACTTTTAGATGGATTTTTTTTGAAATCTTCGGTCGAATTAAAAATGGTTTTCACAAACGCTAAAAGGACTTATATAAAACTCAAAACCGTTTCAAACATCCTAATGAAGCAAGTAGTTTTGAAATGAGAGCGTTTTAAATGTAACCCTTACAAGATTTTGTATGATTTTCTATTAAAATTCTTGTAAGGGTTGCATATAAAACTCTCATTTCAAAACTATTTGCTTCATTGGGATGCTTGGAACGGTTTTGAGATTAACTAAAGTCCTTTTAGCGTTTGTGAAAACCATTTTCAATTCGAAGAAAGATTTAACAAAAATTTCCATTTTAAAGTTATTTTTTTCTATATCCATTAGTCGAAAACAGAAACAAATTACTTTTAGATGGAATTTTTTTGAAATCTTCGCTCGAATTAAAAATGGTTTTCACAAACGCTAAAAGGACTTATTTAAAACTCAAAACCGTTTCAAACATCCTAATGAAGCAAGTAGTTTTGAAACGAGAGCGTTTTATATGTAACACTTACAAGATTTTGTATTATTTTCTATTAAAATTCTTGTAAGGATTGCATATAAAACTCTCTCATTTCAAAACTACTTGCTTCATTGGGATGCTTGGAACGGTTTTGAGATAAATTAAAGTCCTTTTAGCGTTTGTGAAAACCATTTTCGATTCGGAGAAAGATTTAACAAAAATTTCCATTTTAAAGATATTTTTTTCCATATCCAATTGTCGAAAAAAGAAACAAATTACTTTTGGATGGAATTTTTTTGAAATCTTCGCTCGAATTAAAAAAAAAACTACTTGATTCATTAGGATGTTTGAAACGGTTTTGATTTTTATTTAAGTCCTTTTAGCGTATATGAAAACCTTTTTTCAATTTGAACAGAGGTTAAACAATAATTCCATCTAAAAGTAATTCGGCCTTTGTTCAATTTTTAAAAACATGACCGAATTAATTTTAGATACAATTTTGTATTCTTTGTTCGAAGGCTTACCAAGAGTTTGAGTAATATTCCTACGTTGTCGTTTTGGTTTAGGCTCGACCAAAACCTCCATATTGTGGAAATTCAGAACACCCACATCTTCGTCAATAATATGGAACTCGTTTTCTTGATTTTCTGTGGCAGGTTCGTCTATTTGGTAAATCGGTTCAAACTTGGACCAACCTGCCACTGACACATTTCTGTGACCATCCACAACAATGCGTCCCCAGCAGGCCATCGCCCTCTCCTCCAACTTTTCTATGTCTTTTTTAATTGTGGGAGATCCACCACCTGTCCGCTTCAAATCCCCTTTTTGTAGGCGGAGTTTATATGTAACGGAGTACCGCCAATTGTCGCAAGAATTATAAAAATGCATTTTTCGTATACTTTCTTCCACTCCTCCATTGTGTGATGGGCACCGCTTGTGCTGTTAAGCATAACCGCCAGTGTGTTCCATAGTTCTTGAACGGACGCATCACAGTTTTTGTTCTCTGAAAACCTCGGGTTTGCTTCCAAGAAGGAGCAGTAAATTTCCTTTTGCTCTGTTGTTATTTTTTGTTGTCTCTTTCCTAAAAATGTTGTTTTATTAAATCTAAAAGGTAGGCATATACATGTACATATATTATTCATATAGAGCCGACAGACTGCTGGTTTTCATATACCATATGGTATACGAAGCTACCATCTATGTATGTAGGTTTCAGGAAATACCATGGGAGTACCATGATGTTGGGTAGGATGCTTCGCAGCGTGTACTAGTACAAGGGTACAAGGGTTCTTATGGTGGAATATGTAGCATGGTATTGCCATGGTATTCCCTTAAACTATAGGTGGTAGCATCGTATTCCATGGTATGGATGCAAGCAGTGTGCCAAACAGGTTACTTTTTGGTTCGTCAATCATTTTCATATCATTTGTCAGATCAAGCAAAAATATTTATCAAAACAGAACAGCTGATAATGATAACCGATTTTAGTTCTGTTTAATTACATATTTTGTTTTCGAAGTTTCAGAATTATAAAACATCTTTTATGGTGAAAATTGTGATGTGCTTTTTGCTTTCCAGCCGAGGTTATGCTCGCCGGTCTCGCCAGGGTCGTTCTGAAGAAAACACGAAACTTCAAAGGAAAAAGGTCTTAGAACCTTATTACAAAATCTTTATTGAAAACAATTCTATCTTTATTATAAAACACAATATTCTCTTTTCACTAGTTCACTGGTACTTCAGTTAAATCTGGTAATTGGATTTTTCACGGGTATTCGGATGACTTGAGTTGCTGGCCTTTAGTCTAGCTGTCGTTTACTGGTCCCTGTTGATTCGAGTTTGGCAATAGAACTTGGTGTCTGGTCTCGGTTTATCTGGCTTCGGTTTATTCGGTTTTAAAAACTGGTACTACTATTACGATGTCAGGTTTGGGACGTGATGATGCGGCATTCGCATGTCTTGAGCAGGTACTACGCCCCTGGTGGCACTCAAAACAACAGGCTAAAAACGCTCTGGTACATCAGCAGGTACTACGCCCCTGGTGACACTCAAAACAGCAGGCTAAACGCTCTGGTACATCAGCAGGTACTACGCCCCTGGTGGCACTTAAAACAGCAGGCTAAACGCTCTGGTAGATCGGCAGTTACTACGCCCCTGGTGGCACTTAAACAGCAGGCTAGAACGCTCTGGTACATCAGCAGGTACTACGCCCCTGGTGGCACTCAAACAGCAGGCTAAACGCTCTGGTAGATCAGCAGGTACTACGCCCCTGGTGGCACTCAAAACAGCAGGCTAAACGCTCTGGTACACCAGCAGGTACTGCGCCCCTGGTGGCACATAAAACAGCAGGCTAAACGCTCTGGTAGATCAGCAGGACGTTTGACTTCGAACTAAGATTCCTTTCCACTGGTGGGGTTAAACCTTAGTAAGAAATGGCTGGGCAATCTCTCCTACCTAACTTTGTCTTTCAACGAAACCCCTTACCACTGGTGGGGGGAAGCTCCGAGGAAAACAAAAGAATCTAAATGACCAGATCAACTCGACTTGTCTACGACTGGATGTAAAATGATCAATAAAACCAAATTTACTTATGTCGTCTGACTTTGCGTATGACCGAACGGGTGATTTTCGTCCATCGGAGTAGGTTCTCTTGTTACATTTTCAGTAAAGACTGAATGTGAGTTGTATTAGTGATGAACGAAAAAGAGTAATCGTGTAGATTTTGCTGTGACGTCATGCGTCCATGGTATGTGTGAATTGTGTGTGGTAAAGTACAATTCTCAAAGTAAAAGAAGTGAAGTAGCATGGAACGCTTCGTTACAAAATCTTATATGATTCATAACAGAAAGTTCATAGCAGAATAACAGATGTGGCAGAAAAGGCCCAAATGTATGGTTAATGAAAAGCCTAAAAGTAGACTATAATATTTTTTAAAACGAATTTCAATTAAATGTTTTTTGTCTAAACTGACGTCAACATACCTAAGCTATAAAAAAAAGAAACTTAACAATCCGGAGTTAGTTAACTCTTGAAGTAAATTAACCATCAGTTAACTGGGGTAGCAGTTTTTTGGTGGAGAGTTCTTGCGGAACGACTTAACAAACTCGGTAGAGAAAACATCAAACGCATCAAAAACTCAGTAAATCCTGAGTTAACTCACTAAATTTTATGGGTAAACTCGAGTTTAAATTAAATTTCGCACTGAAAAACTGGAACTTAAAGTTAGAAAAAAAATAACATAACTATTTTAAGATAAAACCGAAAACTAGAAAAAGAAAATGAAACTTACCTTGAGATATAAAAAAGAACTTAATTCTACTTAAAAAGGTAAATTTACTTAAAGCTAAACAGAAAAAAAAATCTTAAATTTATTTATAATTTAAAACTACCAAAGGTTATAAATCAAAAACTTAATTCTATTTAAAAAAAATAGATTTACTTGAAGCTAAGAGAAAACGAAAACTTTAATTTGTTTAAAAGTTAACACTCGGTACGGTACCATTCGCCACCAAAAATTGATAGACGGACATTTCACCACCGCCGATTGAGTGTTGGATCTTTAAGTGCTGCCATTTAGTGCTCAATATTTGAATGCTGCCCGTTTAAGTGTCAGATTTTTCGTTTCTGGATATTTTGTTTTCGTGTTCGCAAAGTAGTGTAGATTTTATTAGAAATGGTTAAATCGTAATAAGAATTCATTTATATTGTTTTCAACATCAAATCGTTTTCTTTTTCAGCTTATATCATTTGCATTTTATTTAGGACATTTTGCAGAACAGACTCTTTGGCAAAATAAAACACGAAAATTTAAAATAAATGATGCAAATTTATAGAAAATCATTTATTAACACTATTTTTACTGGCGGGAGACAATTTTTTCATGTTTTATTGTCAATCATAGCAAATTGAAATTTGTGTCAAAAATAGAATCATACAGAAATCGCTTGTTTAACAAGATTTCAGTATACATTGCAATGAATAAAATATGTTCTAAAATGTTGGACCATGCAAAAGTTTCCAAAAAATCACTGGTATTACTGGCAAATCCGAATTCTATTGTGTCTAACCACATTTTAATCCAAAAGAAACAATGGCCATATTGAATTATTAAGGCTTAACTACATAAGCCAAAAAGTACTTTTGTACAAAATTAAAAATATTTGTTTTCCCGCTAGCGCAGTTGTTTTGTGAAAAAGAATATAAATTTTTTTTTTTTAAACAAAATGTAATCTTTCTGCACCATTTTTAAAAGTTTTACAGTCAGAAAAACTATTCCAAAATGAGTTTGAAAATTTTCACTTTTTGGGCTTATGTAGTTAAGCCTTTAACACTACATTACAGTGTTTAAAAGTCTAGTGTTGAAAGAACGACAGCGAACTACGCAGTGGCGGAACCGCTGTAACGAAAATTCCAACCACTAAAAGGCTTGTGGTGAAAATCTGGTGGTGAAGTGTCCAACGGTGAAAGTTCGGCACTGAATAGTCCTGCTTCGGTTAACACTACCTACAGTCATAAAAAAAAACAAAAAAAAAACTAGCTTAAAAGCCCGATTCTCCCCATCATCACTGATACCTCACAAGTCACAAGAAGAGGTGAAATAAATATTTAACTTTTACGATTTCTCACCCAGAGTCAAAACTTATGAGAGTCACAAAAACAATCGAAATTGTGATCTCCTTCATAGCAGGTCACAACTCACAAATTACATGTGTTTTAAAATGTTGATATCATAATCTATTTATTTTTTAAATAACATTGAATTTTTTTTAGATTTAGGAAAGAGAAAATTAAAGTCGATTTTATTGGGCGTATCTTCTTCTGTATCTTTCATCCGAAATAATAAAAAAAATTCAAAATAGCACAGACTTTTTTTTCTAACGCAGGAAACAAATTATTCATTCGCTCTCGAAAACAACATTTTTTAATAGTTTTTTTCACTTCCATTTTGCAAACATATATATAAACAATTTTTTAACTCACGTTATTGCTAAGAAAATGGAAGAAAACTTAATTTTTTTTCAGTTTTAAATAAATTTATATGGCTCAATTGTAAATCTTTTTTATGTTTTTAATAATCAGCTGTTGCAATTATGGCACTACAAAATTCACCTTTGCTGTGGTGAGTTTAGTTGTGAGCTTTCTTGTGATTATTGGGGGAGAATTCCAAAAATGTTATCGAGCTACAACAATCCTCACAAGGAATAGTCACAAGAGCTTGTGCCTTGTGACTCCTCTGTAAATCTATTTGAAAGTTAAAATTACTAAATAACCTAGAAAAAAAAAGGAATTTGTAACTATGCAAAGATTAAACTACTTGTACCTAGTAAAAACGTAAATCTACTTCCCAAAATTAAATTTATAAAAACTTAAATCTATTTCCAAAAATTAAACTACTTAAAGCTGGCAAAAACTTAAATCTATTTCCAATTTTAAATTACTTAAAGCTAGTAACAACTTAAATCTAAAGCTCAGTTAAAATAACTTAAACTTAGAAAAAAAAAGAACTTATAACTATTCAAAAATTAAACTACTTAAAGCTAAAAAAAAACATAAAGATAACAATTGTAAAACTCTATTTTTGTGTCCGTCGAAATTCCTATCGTTTCTTTTTTTTTTATATGTGTACGCCCTTTGAGGTTCGCGTTCTTCAAACAATCTTTAAAGACCTCTTTCAAGGTAGGGAAGAAAAAAAAAAATTCACGCAGTTATACAGGTGCACAAAGGCACAGAGTATGTTTTTGGGTAATTTCGGATAGGATGCAAGTAAAGATTTTATTTAATGTATTTGCTTAAGAAATTTGTTGTTCCCTTAGGTTAGGTTAGGTTAGGTAGTAAGGGGTGTGCACAGCATGAAGCCGTTGCGTACACGGGGGCCTACTGGTCCATTGTGATCCCCTGTAAAAGTAAAAAAATTTTTGCATCGATGCTCCTCAATTCTGTTGATTAGCGTAGACTGGCTCGTTAACGAACCAGCCTGTGCTATCTATAAATTTCCTCATGCTTGCCATTGAGACCTGTGTTAGATCATCCAGTTCTCCAACGAACCTGTTTCCGAAATGACGGAGTCGGCTGGTTTGGAGGTTCGGACAGTCGCAGAGCAGGTGTTTAATGGTCTCCATTTCCTCCTCATCCTGACAGCTCCTACAAAAATCGGGTGCAAATGCCCCTATTCTATTAGCCATTATGCCAATGGCGCAATGACCTGTTAGTACACCTATCAAGATTTTAATGTTCTTTTTACTCAGCGATAAAATATACCGAGTTTCCTTTTCATTTGTGTTAGGCCATAAACTTCTAGAGATTACACAATCGTTCCTGGATTTCCAGGAGATATTGATTTTCTCTTTTAGTTTAAGGTCTATCTTCCTCTTGAGTACCCCAATCGGGACGAGTGGTCCCCTAACTGAATGGTCGCTACTACTTGTGTCTGCTTCTGACCCTTTCCTGGCTAGTTCATCTACTATATCATTCCCTTCTATATTGCTATGTCCGGGAACCCAGCAGAGCTTTACCTGGTTAGTGTGGCAGATTTTGTTTAATTCCTTCCTACAGTTTAAAACTGCTTTTGATCTTATGGTCTCACTGGCTAAGGCTTTGATAGCAGCCTGGCTGTCCACGAAAAAAGTAATCTCCGAAGAGCTTAGCTTTTCGTGATGTGCCAATTCAGCTGCTTTTCCAATGGCAAAAATCTCGGCCTGAAAGACACTACAGTCAGCCGGGAGTGTATATGACGCTCTGATGTTGAGAGATTGGCAAAACACTCCAGCACCTGTTCCCGATTCCATTTTTGAACCGTCAGTGTAGAAAGGGATACCCTGTTTACTTATAAGTGAATTGGGATCCCAACCCTGTCTTTCTGGTATGAAAATAGAAAATTTCCTATCGAAATCTAGTAAAGGGGGGATGTAATCGGTGGTCTCCCTCAGTCCTGGAATCGTGTCATATCTTTGTAAGATTGACCCGTGGCCATAAGTGCTGTGCCTCCAAAAACTCAGTTCTCTTAAACGAATTGCAGTTTTGGCTGCCGTGCACTTTATGAACTCATCCAGAGCCGGGAGGTCCAAGATCATTTCCAATCCAGCTTGTGGTGTGGTTCTTTGAGCCCCTGTTATTCCTACACAGGCTAGTCTCTGTACCTTATTCAGGTTCTTGAGATAGCTTGATTTTTCCACCGCCTTCCACCATACAATAGAGCCATAGGTAAGAATGGGTCTGACAATCGCTGTGTACATCCATTGGATGACTTGCGGTCGCATACCCCAACGTACACCGAAGGTCTTTTTGCATGTGTAGAATGCACATAGTGCTTTTTTCATTCTTTCCTCAGTATTACGCTTCCATGTAAGCTTGGAGTCAAGGATTACTCCTAGAAATTTAGCTTCCTTAGAAGGTATTAGAGGAATGCCATTTAGTTTGGGAGGGTTGAAGCCCTCCAGTTTCCTTTTCTTCGTGAACAAAACTAGCTCTGTCTTGGTGGGGTTTACCCCGAGACCGTTCTTAGTTGCCCAAGAAGATAAATCCTTTAATGCATTTTCCATAATGCTTTCGATGATGGTAAGAAACTTGCCTGATACCAAAACCACTATGTCATCTGCATATGCTACTATTTTAATGCCCTGATCTTTGAACTTTGTGAGAATTTTGTTGACTACGAGGATCCAGAGCAGGGGTGAGATGACTCCTCCCTGTGGTGTGCCTCTTGTAACTGTTTTCTCAATAGTGCTAACTCCTATTTGAGAGTTGATAATTCTGCCATTTAACATGGTGAAGATCCAATCGACCATGACAGATTCAACCCCAACTTCAACTAAGGCAGTCTTGATCGATTCCGTTTTAACGTTATTAAACGCACCCTCGATATCAAGAAATGCTGCCAGGGTATATTCTTTATGTTCAAGACTTTTCTCTATATGTGAAACTACTTCGTGCAAAGCAGTCTCCACTGATTTACCTTTAAGGTAAGCGTGTTGGTAGTTGCACAAATTGTTTTCGTTGAGAAGTTCTCTTACATGTAGATCAATTATCCTCTCTAGTGTCTTAAGGAGAAACGAAGAGAGACTTATTGGTCTATAATCCTGAGCGGTCGAGTGAGTCGATTTCCCTGCTTTTGGGATAAAGACTACCTTGACCTTTTTCCAGTTATTAGGGACGTATCTAAGTTTGATACAACTTATGAAGATTACCCTAAGCCACGGAGTTATTACTTTGAGAGCATTTTAAAGAAGAGCTGGAAAAATCTCGTCTGGTCCCGCTGATTTATAGGGTTTGAACGAGTTTATTGCCCAGATAATCTTCTGCTCTGTAATAACCTGATTTAGTTCTAAATTTGATTCTGTGTGAGTAAAATCCAGCGTGCTCGATTGCAAGCAATCAGAACTTTCCGGGTTTTTACAACCGGGGAAATGAGTTACCATGAAGAGTTCAAGCGTTTCTAGGCTCGAGTTCGACCATGATCCATCAGGGTGTTTTATGTACCCCGGGATCGTGGGATTAAGGGCCAGGGTTCTACGGAGCCTTGCCGCCTCGCTTGTTTTTTCAATGGATTCACAATGTTTAGCCCACGAATCCTTTTTGGCCTTTCTTAACTCTTTGGTGTAAGTGTTAAGTGCGGCTCTATAAGACTTTAAGTCCTCTTCTAATTTACTCAGTTTAGCTTTATTGAAAAGTTTTCTAACCTCTGTTCTACGTTTCTTTAGTACACCATTCCACCAGGGTGGTTTAGTGGAGTTATTGGAACGAAATAAAGGGCAGTGTTTTTCAAAAGACATTCTCATTTTGCTGGACAAGTTTTGGACAACAGTGTCAATGGTTGAAATACTTAGACTTGTATTGTCCTCTGGTGGATCAATACAGTCTTTCAGCCATTTTTCGTACTCTGTCCAATTCGTCCTAGTTGGGTTCCTGTAAGGTTTCTTTTCGGTAAAGTTCCTGTCTATAGAGAAGAGTATCCTAAAGTGATCCGAAAAAGATTCTTTAGGTGAGACTCTCCAGTCTTCAACTGAAAATTTACTATTATTGTTAATAAGAGTCAAATCTATTATTTTCTCCCTGTTTTTGTTTCGAAAGGTAGGGTGATTGCCCCTATTACATAACGATAAATTAGAACAGAGAATATATTCAAAAATTGACTCACCCCTTTTATTGATATCCTTTGAGCCCCATTGGGTGTGGTGAGCGTTGGCATCACATCCTACCACCAAAGGTGTATCGCTTGCTTTGGCATGGACCACAAGATCGCGGACAGTTTTTGATGGTGGGCTCTCCTCCTCGTACGGCATGTACGTCGACGCTAAAATGAAGTTTCCTTCATTCGATTCGACGCTGATTGCCGTGTTGTCCTTGTTGCTGTACCTAGATAGGAAGAAAGCGTTAATTGATTTTTTCACTAGGAAACAACTTCTAATATCACCTTCATCTGACGTGGAATGGAAAAGGTTGTAGTATTTTGACCTCAACCCACGGATTCGGTTTTTGCCTAACCATGGTTCCTGGATCAAGGCCACATCCACGTTCTCGTGAGACATGTAGAGCGTAAGGTCGTACGTTGCTGCTTTAGCGTGGTGCAGGTTTATTTGCACCACTTGCAGCTTTTGACTCCCCTTTGCCTTCATGCCTCTTAACCTTTACGGTTCCGAGACCATACCTCAAAACGTCTTTCCTTTCTCTCAGCAGAAGGTCAGATTTCTTGTCTGCCACAAACAAGAGGTCCTTCCCTTAGCCTCCGTGACTCTTTCTTGAGTGTTGGAGCTTCCATTCCAAAATGGGAAGCTCTTTGTTCTGCTTCGCCAACAGCTTAAGAATGGCTGCGTCCTCATGTTCTGCAGGAGGGGGGATCCATATGCTAAGCTGCTGGCGGAGTGGTAGAGCTGCGGCGGGTAGAACCTCAAGGGAGGAACCTTCCCATAGTTCGCCAATGTTGGCGATTGTACGGTTCAGGAACTCCCGTGATTTCTGGTCACCGCAGCAGACCACTTTAACTCCTCGCCGCCATCCGGCACCATCAAAGATATAGTCTTCAGAACTATCGTTCTCTGATGCTGCCATCATAGCTTTGAGGATCTCATTTTCCACAAGAAGCCAGTTTTTTGCCGAGATTTTCCCATCTGGGTCGTCACGGCTTACAATGGCAATTTGTAGGTCAATCGGGGTGGTGTCGAAGCTGTTGGTTTTTTGTTTCTTGGCACCGTCTTGCTTGACTGTCTCCTCCGATCTTTGTCTCTTGGACGTTCCTGGTTTCATTCCAGAAGAGGTGCTTGCCGGTGCTTGGTCTTTCCTAGCGTTGGCTAGCTGTTTCTTGCTGGAAGTCGCCTGAACTTTTCCCTTGTCGTTCCGAGCGGTCGAGTTATTGCCAGCCTGTTCACGGTTTGCCTTTTTAGGGACAGACCTAGATTTGGCAGCATCTACTCCTTTGCTCTCTGACTCTTCGGCATTCACTTGCCCTGTTGTTCCCCTGGGTCCAGTGGCAGTCTCTGCCAGCTGCCGCTCAAAGTTCCTAACTAGCTTTCTATGCTTTTTTAGGAGAGCTTTATCTCTCGAACTGAGCGTCGCAGGGTCTTTCAACTCGGTCTTTTCCACGAATCTTTTAGAGGATCTGTAGTTGCTGCGTTGCCTCGAAGCTTTGAGGGGCGCAGCAGACTTCAGCATAGTCTCTTCTTGACTCGGTTCCATCAGTAGCTCGTCCTCGGTTTGACTACCTATGGAAGGAGGTCTGTCCGAGGTCTCCGTACCTTTGATAGTTAAACTATCTAAGTCGGGAAGGAGATCTACTGAGAGAATGACCGGTTGTCTTTTTAGCTCTCGTTTTTCTTCTCTGAAGTTTACCTTTGTCACTGGCGACTTAGCCTCTTGCGAAGCCAAGCCCTCGCCGGCAGCCGTGACTTCTGCCGACTCTTGAACGTATATCCCCGTTCGATTTTTTTCCTTTCGTAAACTTTGGTCCATTATGTTAGATTGACATCTCTGCTTTTGTTGTTCCCTTATAAAATATTTTGTTATGGTTGATTTAAATTTAAACTTCAGTGTTTGTTTCTTGTTTTGCTGAAGCAAAACATGTTTTAATAGGTGAACAATATTCAGAGGTGCAGATGTACCGCTAAATAAAACAATGATATGGAGTGACCTGAACGATATCGGACCATTCTTATGGGGAAGTTCAAATTAAGCCAACGAACTTCCAGATTGGGTGGGTTATGGCTACGCTGCCTCAACACCAACAGTGCCCTAGTGTAGTGAAGTATCCGTCCGATATTTTTCCTTTTGCTTTCAGGCCTGATATGTGTTTTGTTGGGAGGTGAGGTCTAGTTCAGGGCCAAGATCCCCCCCCATTCCGGCGAGCTAATGCCGTGCGTAGCAAGCAGGCCACGTTCCCGAACTAGGAATTCCAATCCGATTCATTCCTCTTTCCTTATTCCTCATACCTACCATCCTCCCTCACATCCTCTTGCCCCGCAACAAATTTTGATTTCATAATCTAATAATTTTTTAAACAACATTGAAATTGTATTAGATTGTAAAGGTCGAACCGCACTAGGCGGAACTGCACTTCAGCGACACCGTGCGCACTTTCGCACGAAACTGAACGAAACTTCACGTCGCGACACAGTTGGTCAGATTACCAACTTTGTCGCATAGTGTCGCGTCGTGAAGTGCAGTTGTCGCTTAGTGCGATATAGCTCATACAATTTCCCACAAATAAGTCGTGAAGTTCAGTTCCGCTGAAGTGCAGTTCCGCCGAGTGCGGTCCTAGCTTTAAAGAGGAAATTAAAGTGGATTTTATTGGAGCGTATTTTCTTCGATAACTTTCATCCGAAATAAAAAAAAAACAAGATTTAATAGCACAGATAAACAGTTCTTCAACGAAAAAAAAACTACATGCAATCCTTATGGGAGTGATTTTTGCCACAAAAAAAATTTTTCGACTGAAAAATATTTTTATCGAACTGTGAACTCAACCCAGGAAAAAAAAATTATACTCACCAAGTTTTTTTCCCGCAAAACAATGTCAGCGACATTGTTTTGTGCAAAAAAAATCTACGAATGTTTTTTCTCCGGAAAAAAAATTTCTTTCTCACCATCAATTTTTTTTTTCATTCAAAAGAACTGTTTACTAAGCTTAACGCAGGAAATAAATGATTCATTCGCTCTCCAAAACAACATTTTTTAATAGTTTTTTCACTTCCATATAGATATAAATTAAATTTTTACTCACTTTATTGCTAAAAAATTAATGAAAACTTGTTTTTTTTTTAAGTTTTAAGTAAATTTATTTGGCGCAATAGAAAATCTTTTTTACGTTTTTAACACCCCGACTCCACAGGGCATTCAGGTGCCCAACATCACAACCACAATCCAATCAACAATCAGCGAATTTTTTTCCGCTGGGCAAATTATGTCATGTCGTTTCACATACATACATTTCTTTTACCACTACTTCTACCTTTTTCCTTTAACATTTACCAATGCATTCAGCGAGAAGCAGAAAAAAACTCTCACACACGTGAAACGTCAAATCTCATGCCCAAACTTTGACCAGCGGTCATGTCGTGTTCAAAATGAAGTTTTCGTCGACATGTTGCTGCACGGACATGGATTTTTGTGCCTCCATTGGATTTTTTTTAGACATGTTCATAATCCGAGCATCGTTCATGCCCAGTGGAGGTGGCATGTAATAATCAGCTGGTGCAATGGATCTCTGCCACCAAATGTCAGAAGTGTCAGTGTGAAATTAAAAAAAATAATCTGACAGCACTCCCTGGTTGGAAAACAAAACCAAATGCCCAAGGCACGAAGGCGAGCCAAAAAAGTCGTGTGTTTAATAATAGTGATTAATATTTAATAAAATTAGTTTTTTTGTATCAAACACTTGAAAAAGTGTTCACTAAAATGTTTAAACACTCCCTAATACGTAATCCGATAGTAAATTTAAGTTTTCAGTTCCAAATACAAAAACTAATAAATGACTGGATTTTTAACACTGCCAAGAGCATGTAAATATTTTCCAACCAGGGACTTTTCTTGTTGTTGTTTTAAGATGTCAAATTAGAAAGAGAAAAGACAAAGACAAATCTTGGAAGACCTCTATTATGATGTGGTGAGTTTAGCTGTGTGGTATTTTGTGATGATTTTGGGAGAATTCCAACAATGTTATCGATTCACAACAATCCTCACAAGGAATAGAAAACTAAAAAAGAAGATATGGAAATCTTTAAAATAATAAACAAACACTTACTTATTTCAAGAATTACTTCAAATTAGAACAATTTAGAGAGAAAATAAGCAAATTATGACTTACAATTTATAGCAGCGGTACGATATCTTCTAACAGCCCCATAAATAAAAAACGCTAAATCCACCATTATTCCACGAGTTTACTAAACCATAAAATAAGAATTAAGCTATGGGTTAAAATTTTCCATCAATAAAAAAAAAATGTTCGTGGAATAGTAAAGCGACGTTTACGAAAAATCCCTTACGAAAATCTACTACAATAAGTAAGATGCCTGTTTGTTCGTATGGGTTTTGACAGCTCACATTATAACAAACACACTTAACCTCTTATATCATATTTCTGTCAAAATTATTATCATTTTTATATTGTTTGTGTTGTGCGTGTTGTGTGTTATGTGCACCTCTTGTATTCCAATTTAGGTTATCCACATCAACTGCTATGAGTTTCCTCATATTTTCCTTGGAAAACCCATATTTCTTCCCGAAATCCTCCTGAATAAGCACTTGTATTGGCACATGTCCTTGCCTTCGTTCTGTAAAATGGAACAAAACTCATACGATTTGTTTCAATTTTCATCGTTTCTCGACTGATTTTATCGAACGTATTCACAGGTTTTGTATAAAGGCTGTCCCAAACCAACGCGAAACATTCGCGCGAATATGCGACGACTAAATAATGTTCGAAGATTCACATCGCGCCAGTGTGGGCGCTCCCATTAATCTCCATGTAAATAAATTAAGACAGGCGAAAGTTTCGTCGTCGCTTTGAAATATTCGCGTTGGTTTGGGGGAGCCTTAATGTATATTTTTCTTTTTATTTTCGTTGATGGCTGATTGTCCAATAATCGGAAATGATTTAAGAATTTAAGTTTAAGTTATTAAAGTTATATTTGCAATGTTCACTTAAATTTTAGAATAAATTTGACATATCTGGTTCTTATTCCTTCGCTAAACTACCTAGTTCGGTGGTTTAGCTTAGTAAACGTCAACTTCTAGAAATTTTGTTTTATTATTAACATTTTGCACTTAGTTCACGGAATAAGTACTAACCCTTCGCTATTCCACGTTTATTAATTTGGCTGTAAAAGTTTATCTTACCGAAAGTGAAATAGCGCCCCCTACCATGGCTCAAGGCACTACAATGCATTTTGGATAGAAACGAGCACTCCATATTATAGTCGTGTTTTTATGCAAGTCCATATGGATTTGTCGAAAAAAACCGTGTTTTTTGCAAGCCCGGGGAGATTTGGTTGAAAAAATCGACATCGGGGATTAGCGACGCCATTACTGAAACAAAATGGAGTTTCCATACAAACTATCGATAACAAGTATGCAATTCACGCCGGTAACACAGTTTTTCCCCGTGCTCAAGTTAAGCCCCGAGAATTCTCCGCGCTTAGCTAAGCCCGAAGAGGATTAGTTGTTGTTGCATTTAACATGTAAATTGCAGGACAGGACGTCATTTTTTTGATCGATTTCCTCGGGGCTTGCAAAAAAATACGGCTACTAAAGTCTTAAGCACGGATAAAAACTGTGTTACCGGCGTGAATTGCATACGTGCCATCGAAAGTTTGTGTGGAAACTCCATTTTGTTTCTGTAATGGCGTCGCTTATCCCCGATGTCGTTTTTTTCAACCAAATCCCTCCGGGCTTGCTGGCAAAAAACCGGCTAATATTTATATTCCAACCAGGGACTATATTTTGTTTGTGTTTTTAAATGTCAATTTAAAAAGAGAAAAGACAAAGACAAATTTTGGAAGAGCTCTTGTTCTATATATGGTAGAGAAGTCAGTTGAAGGTTGAAGTGAATAGTCAGATTAAAAAGATAAAAAAGCGCAATTATTTATCCGAATTGCTAAAAATTTAAATTAGTGTGATTGGTATATAATAGTTTACAATTGTTATTAAATAATTTACAAGTTAAGTCGAATATTGTTTGGTAAGCTGTTATTTAACCTTAAAGAAACTATTCATCAAATATAACAAAAACTTAAGTCGCAGCTAACTATTTGAAATTAGCTGAAATTGTACTAGGAACTCGATCCAAGCTTTCGAAATGTTATTTGTCTGAATTTGAACATCCAACTATTTTCTAACCGCAGATATGTACACAGCACATATTCTAAAATGTTATATTCGAAAACACATTATTATATTTTTGAAGTTGTTTACATGCGCTTATTTTTCAATTATACGTCGTAATCTCTATCAAAAGAATTAAATTGTTAGTAAATAGGATCTTCGCAAAGCAGTGAGTTTGTTCAACGAGGCTGTTCGGAACAGTTTCGAACAGAAAAGTACAACTTTTTGCTGTTCAATGAGGAATTTTCTGTTCTAAACTGGTCTGGTTTGCTGTTCAATGAGTCTGTCTAGAACACTTTGGAACAGTTTCGAAGAGGATTTTCTGCTCTAGCTTTTTAGGTAGAACAACTTAGAACAGATTTCCTGTTCTAACTTGTTCTGACGTGCTGTTCTGTTCTGTTCTATTCCGTTCTAATCTAACTATTCTATCTAACAAAACTAATATACAGTGGCTCACAGCTTATTTGGTACGGTGCCTGGTTTAAAATATAAGTTGGAATAACTTGTAAACCAAAAAGATTACCGACAAAATTTTAATTTTAGTAGGAAGAAAAACAAATGCAATTCAACAAAAAAACAATAATTTAATTCAAAATATTGATATTTAACAATATAAAAATGAAAAAGCTAAAACACCGTTAAATTTCATCTCACAGCTTATTTGATACACAATGATCAGTCTTAAAAATAATCAAAAGTTATTAGGTTTTCGTGGTACTTTTAATATTTCGTGTGGTACCCTTTGGCCTTTTCAAGAGCCTGGAGTCTTTTTGGCATGGAATCAACAAGCTTCTTTGTAATGTCTGGGGTAATTTTCTGCCATTCTTCCAGAAGGGCCTTTTTGAGGTCATTTTTGTTGGAGATTTTGTGTTTTCTAATATTGTTGTCCAACAAAGCCCACAAATTTTCAATTACATTCATATCAGGTGACTGCGCCGGAGGTGTCATCAAGTGAGGGCAATTCCAAATAAGCCAGGTTTGCACAATTCCTGACTTGTGCTTCGGGTCATTGTCCTGGTAGAACCGGAAATTCCGACGAATACCCAACTTTTCGGCACTTTCAATCAAATTATTTTTTAGTATGTTGATGTACATATTTTTGTCCATCGTCCCCTCAATAAACTCCAAATTTCCCACGCCGGCTGCAGACATACAGGCCCATACCATAACGCTTCCTCCACCATGTTTCACAGTTGCTTTTAGGTTCTCTGTTTTAAGCTCTGTATTTGGCTTCCGCCAGACGTAGGACATCCCATCAGACCCAAAAATATTGAATTTTGATTCGTCTGCAAAAATTACACTGTCCCAGAAGTTGGAGTCCTTGAGAACATGCTCATTGGCAAAGGCAAGTCGGGTTCTTTGGTTTTTTTTGCTGATAAGGGGCTTTTTTCGAGCAACTCTCCCATTGAAATCATGCTCGCGAAGCACACGGCGAATGGTCTCAGCACAACATGTCTTCCCTAATTCTTGCTGAACCTCAGTGGCAATTTTTGGGGCCGATAACTTTGGATTCATTTTAATTTTTCGAACAATATAACGTTCATCAGATTGGTTGAAAATTTTGTTCGGTGCGTTCCTGCTCTTGTTTTCAACACGATTTTCGTGAACAAACCGCTCCACAATATGCTGCACTGTAGAGGCACTCAAACCAACACATTTTCCGATTTGCCGAATAGACTGTCCACTTTTGTAGTGGTGAATAACCAGTTCGCGAACTTCAATTGATGTGCGGCGACCCATTTTAAAAAAAAGGTGGGAATTGCTTTTTTGCTTACAAAATCACACTTGAAATTTTGAAAAATTTATCGGAAACAAACGTAAAGTGACAGCAAAACAATAAATTACTATCAATTGCGTGAAAATTAGGAGTGTAAGTGCACTATGTTAGCTGTATCAAATAAGCTGTGAGGTGATTTTTTTAGTACAAAATGAATATTTCCTATTAGTAGGGTGCATAGGTAAAGTTGGGAATCATAAAATTTTACTAAGTGCTCTTTAAACATAGGCTTATAAGTTTTCATTTCAATTTCGGACATATACCTGTAAGCTTTGAAGATACACTGTTTTTATTTTAGAAATCAACACTGTATCAAATAAGCTGAGAGCCACTGTAGGACAGCACAGATTCGTAAAAAACGTTAACAGATGTCGGCTACATCAGCTGTCACCAACAAAAAAACTGCAAAAACCTGTTTGTAACAAGCCAGACCTAAAAAGTAATAGCCCAGTTCTAAGTTTATGAAGGTTAACAGCAAATATTTTGCGTAGAGTAATATCGAAACTACTTCAATTTATGAGAGATTTGTTATTGATTACTGACTAAAATTTGTCTAGTTCCCTAATTGTAGCTTATTGATGAAATTTGTCAAGTTATCCTACCAAATTTTAGTCAGTAATCATCAGCCTTATTGTGAGTTCCACCCGAAAAATATTTCACCTTAAAATTTTTTGTTCCCCGGAGTTTTAAAAGCTATTGTGAGTTTCGCCCGAACGAAATTTTGTTCGCCAACAAAGTGAAATGACATTACATTCCGCCCGAAATGAATGCTTACAATAAGGGGAATTTTTTTGTCATGAAATTTCGTGGGATACTCACAATAGGCGAAAAGTGAAATTTTAAATTTTCGGGTGGAATGTTGTTCGGGTGAAACTCACAATAAGGCTGATAAAATTACAAATTTCTAATAATTTGGAGTTGTTTCAATAATACACAATAATAGTTAAAATAATTAATATTAAATTTTCGTAAACTTGCAGCACTTTTAGATCTCATTCCTTTTTGGGGCTGACTTGTTACATTCAATTTTTCCATTCAATTGTCTTAACATGTCTTTTGTGGGTATATAGGAGAACTTGGGATTTTCTTAATTTATGTTTTTGGTGTGATTTCACTCCGTGGTTGGAAAATATTTTGCAAAGATTTTTTTTTATTTGTTGTCAAGTGAAAATTGGATGCATGTCTCTTGAATATGAAATAATATAATTAAATTAAATTTTTCAATGCACTACAGCCCTAACGCTGTATCAAATTTCATACGTCCCTTGAATATAAAATAATATACCTAATAACAGCTTTGTTCAATGACAAAACTTAGATTGGAACAGAACAGAACAGATTCATAAAAACCCTCAGAACAAGTTAGAACAGAAAATGGTATGCAGGTGGTTTAGACAAATACCCGTCTTAAAAAAAATACAATTTTATTAAAAGGGAATCAGAACTGATTAAAATTCACTTTTGATTAGTTGCCTTACTGCAGTTTATTCTATATCGGTTCGTTGCTGAAATATTGTTTATTGTTTAAAAAATACATAATTTATATACAATTTTTTTTATAAGATTTTAAAGCATGGCTTTCAGCCAACTGCCGCTTTCTTACTTTTACTCTAAGAGATTACAAACATTTTAGAAGTACTTTAGTTTTTTTTTTTTAATATGCACGACTGGGTCGCACGAAATTGCTCTTACGCGCGATCACATTGTGGTTCTATAGTCTGAAATAAATTAGATATGGGAGCCTATATTTTATCCATTTGCCAAAACTTAGTTTAGTTGCAGGTGGTATTATGTGAGTATACAAAAATTAACAATATAGCCCAGTGTTGCACAAATGCAATATGCATGAAAGGAAATTATATTATTTAAACTGGTAAATTGCTTTAAATCAATAAAATTAGAAAGAAATTGATTAAAATACTTTGAATCTGTTTTAACCCAACGCATTGTACACCATCTGATTTTTTTATATACATAAATCTTAATTTATGAGAAAAAATTTTGAGAATCGTAGGAGTGGTTTTAAAAGTAATTAATTTTTTATATATAAAATTTGGTTAACGTTTTTGAGAAAAAAATTGCTACGCGAATTTTAAGTATTTGTTAATGTTGAGTAAAAAATTGAACTTCACAAAAAAAACTGCTACCCGTTTTAGAAATATCGAATTTTCAAAAAATAATTTAACTTCTATTTATATTTGTTAACAAGCTTCTGTATAAAAAATCTAATTTTATTCGATTGATCAGATATTGAGATAGTCGAAATTCAAAGAAACCGTTCTATGAGAGGTACTGTACGTAATATATAAAAATTTTAAATGGTAGATCGTACTAATTTCAACACACAAAAAGATTTATCAAAATCGTAGGAGTCGTTTCTGAAAAAAAAATATTTTTCTTAACGGTTTCTAAACATTTGTATGGGAGGAACGGTGATTTTTGGGTATTAGAATAATTTTTGTAAAAAATCTTCTAGATAAATTTAAACTGCTTTTTACCAAGTTTAATAAAAATCGACCGAGTCGTTTTTGAAATTTTGAGTTTCAAAAAAAAAATTTCAAACTTTTTTTAAAAATGTAAAAATTATTTTTTTGAAAATTTTGGTACACAATATTATTTAGAATGTGTCAATAATTCTTCATAAAAAATTTATCGGAATCAGTTGAACCGTTTACGAGAAAAGCGAAAATCAAAAAAATGGTTCTTGGGGAGGTACCATTATAACTACATATTTAAATTTATTGAGTTTTAAAAAAAAAATTCTGTGGAGCCGATTTTGAGAAAAGAGTTTTTCCTTTTTGGCCAAGAAATTTTGTATGACAGCTATTTTTAGTTTTGGTGTTAAAAAAAAGAGAAAAAAACGGGGGGGGGGGGGGATGTCCAAAATACGCTAGGTAGCAAGTTTAAAGAAAATCGACCCATCCCTTTAGGATGTAGTCGAACAGGCGTTTTTGCGAGACCCACTTTTCTGCCGCGACACATCCTCGCAAACAAAATCTTCTCAAAGCAAAATCTCCTCATCGACACATCCCCGCAAGCAACATCTTCACAAAGCAACATATCTGCTGCGAAAAATCCTCGCAAACATAATCATCGCAAGTCAGTTACCATGCTATTGGTGCGCTAGGTTCACAAAATAGAAATGGCAATGGATGGAAAGAACAGTAGGGCTAAACGGAAGCGAAGTAGCGAATATACAAATAGGGCGTTGGATGTAAAAAAATAGTTATCTTCGTCGTTCTTTGAGCGATTTCAAAGAAATTGACACAGGTTATAGCTGAGGCAGAATTATAAACGAACAAATATTTTCAGCGCAGGGTGATTCCAACTAATGTCACTACTTGTTGTTTGAGCGATTTCATAGAAATTGACACAGGTTATAGCTGTGGCTGAATTATAAACGAAAAAAATATTTTCAGCACAGGGTGCCTCCAAAAAATGTCACTTTCTTATTCTTTGAGCGATTTCGATGAAATTGACACAGATTATTGACGACTAGAAAATTCAAAATGCGATACCTGGTGGCAAACAAAAACAACGGTTTACATACATACCAAAAAAAATACCACTATTAGGATTACGTGTGAAATATCCACTCGTGGTCCACTGGTGGAGGAGGGATTGTAAACCCACAATGTGGAAGAATTTTAATCCTCTTGACCCAATGACGTGATGAACATAGGAGAATTAAAAGTGAATTATTTAGTAAATACAAATAATATACGGGCAAGAACACTCAGACCATACTTTTAACTTTTGGAAGTGACTAGACATGCCAGTTATAACAGTTTTAGTTTATAAAAGTACTGTTTTTGCGGCCCGCAGGTCCAGAGGGCCCTCCGCCTGTGGGCCCTCCGCCGGTGGGCATACGTCAGGCACCCAAAGTCGGGCGAAGCGCGTTAATGCACGCCCACTTTTAATGGCGAAAAACTGTTATAACTGTTATAAATTGGCATGTCTCTAGTCGCATCCTTTATTTTTATTATACTTTAGGAAACACTGACTTCGATTTTAAGGAGAAAATTGTTTCTAATTCAAAGTTCCACTTTTGGTATTTATACAAAAATTGGTTTTTGATTTAGTTTAAATTATTTTATTTATTGTTTTAAATAAATAATTTCCGAAGAACACATCCCCACTCACATACGATTTATAACAAATTATATCCTTATGTGGCTATCATGTTGCTACAGTTTGTCGCTAGAGTACTGCCTCCAGTCGTCAATAGGAATATATATTGTATTTATGTAATTTACTAAGATTTAAAAGTATTCAAGTTATCAAATTATTACAAAGTATAGGTATATTAAATTTTTCAATCGAGGGGCTTAGGAACAAAAGGTGACATTTTCACTTTTTCTTTTGTTTCAGAACTTCAGGAAAACCAAGTTAAGATATGCCTGCCCAATTTTTCATTTTTTTTCCTTATGTGCGTCACTTAAGCAGACTGTGTTTGTTGTATTTATCAGTTTTTCAGAAGGTTTTGAGAAAGTATATAAAATATTTTCAATTTGTCTCCTTTTGATCCAAAACTAAAATATCTAGCAAAAATGTCAAACGTATGTTAAAAATATCACCTTTTGATCAAACATCATGTAAATAATTTATATAATTAAATTAAAAACGTCACCTTTTGTCCCGAAAGTGTTTTTTTCAAGTCAAAAAAGATCAGCAATCGATAGAATTAAGGCTTCTGGACCCGAACAAAAAAAAAAATACCAAAAGTAAAAATGTCACCTTTTGTTCGTAAGCTCCTCAATTATACATAAAATATATACAGCTGCGAGCAAAAAAATAGCAGTGCAACGAAAAATAAGTTTCGACAAAAATGAAAAATCAAAAGAAGTTTGATTTTAGAAATCATTGCTGGTAAAACTTTTTACGTTTTATTAAAATGATTTTTTTTATAAATTGAATGATAATTTATTGATCATTAATGTAGTAACTATACAAAAACAAAATGTGTTCGAAAATAAAGGGAACAAAAAAAAAAAAAAAAGTCCAAATAAGGGTTCAAAAGGTTCAACTTATTGTAATTTTAGTTAGTATTTAGTAGCATGACCATTAGTTTTAAACACAGCTTCGCAACGACGCTCCATTGAGTCGAAAACCCCCTCACAACTTTGCAGTGATATTTATCTCCAAACCTCCAAACAACGGTCAATATCACTTTGTTATTTTTTCGTTTAGCATTCGAGACTTCTTTTTCTATGTCCGCCCAAAGATTTTCAATGGGATTGGAATACGGAGACTGAGCAGGCCACTCCTAGACCACAATCTTTTAGTCCTAAACTATTGTTTAGCTGTTCTGCTGGTGTGCTTTGGGTCATTATTCTGCTAAAAGACCTATTTAAGCGGCATTTTGAAGTCTGCATATGGTAGTGGTAGCATGATGTTCTGCAAAATTTCCACATACGAGTGTTGATTAATTATACTTTTGATCCAATATATTGGACCAACTCCATAGTATGAGAAGCGTCCCCATACCATGATACGAGATCCTCCGTGTTTTATCGTTTTGGTGGTGTATCTAGGATCATATTCGGTATTTGGTGATCTTCTTACATACTGCCGAGATCCTTTACCACAATAAAGTACAACTTTAATCTCGTCAGTCCAAAGAATATTCCTCCATTTTTCAGGAACCCATCCCAAATGATCTCGCGCAAACTTTGTTTTTTTAGCTATGGGCATTTTCTTCAGAAGTGGGGCTTTTCTTGGACTGCGAGCATTCAAGTTGTGATCCCTCAATCGTCTTCTTTCAATATGGATACCGCATGGTAAATCAAATTCACCCACAATCTGTGTAGCCGAACAACACGATTCATGAAAGATGGCGTAAGAACTTATTTACGCTACCGTGTTTGCCCTTTCCCTCAAATGTTATGTCATTTCTTGCCATTTTCGCCGAACACCCAACAAGTTCCTGAACTTCCTCATAGGTGTTGCCGTCCGTAATTAGGTTTTTTAATGAGTTGGCGCCTTTGTGGTGTCCAGTGTTTACCACGACCCACTTCATAAGACCAAATTATTAATTTTTTAAACAAATTCGGTTGAAATATAAAGTAAAGGAATAGGGCTTAGTTTTTATAACATCCAAATCATAATTGAATGAAACACAATATTTTAAATTGAACTTGACGATAACACTGCTATTATTTTGCTCGCTTAAAATACGGAAAGACACCAGACAAAGTGACATTTAATCAAAGCATTAGGAATAAACAGTTAAACTATGACTTCAAATGGTTAATTTAATATCCATGAGCACCACACTACAGTAGAAGTTTGAAAAAAATATATTTTTAACAGATTACACTGCTATTATTTTGCTCGGCCCTGTAGATTTCTACATTAAAATTTTTGAATAAACAAACATAAAAATACATACATAAAATAACAATTGACACTGTTTTTTTCGGTTAAAAATACCATAAACATGAAGAACAAAATTATTGAAAAGATTGTTTTTTCGTTTATTTAAATACTTCATCCTACAAGTCTTGAATCACCTGTAAGATTTCATCGATTATTCTACAAGTAAGATTTAGTTTTTCTCTACACTTGTAGCTTTGTGTTACAGAAATTTGTTACACTTGTATTACAAGTACTTGTAGCTTTGTGTTATAGGCCCCTCGACGGCCAAGAAAAAGATGCGATGGTGATTTAAATGAATTCAATCAACGCAGCGAAAAAAAAGGAATATCTGGACATTAATGGGGGAGGATTATGCCGAATGAAAAGGCTATTTTTTTTTCTATTTGATTATTAATTTTTTAAATGTAAGATATTTAATGGCAATAAAATGCTTTTAATAATAAATAATTATAATAATAACCTGTATTGTACCTGTATGCATTTATGTATGTTCTGAGAAAGTGCTCAGCTAAGCAAATATTGTGAATTTATGACTTTATTGGTACTGAAGTTAGAGGGGGTCAAAAATCGCCTGAGTTTGTTCCTGTAAAAAGGATAAGTGTCGAGAACTTGGGTGGGTTCTAACGTGCCTTCACACTGATAAATAAATTTCTTAAAATTTAAATAATTTTTTTTAAGGGTGTCATAAACTGAATTGATTTGCTCAGAGATCCATTGATTCTGAAATCTTATGGAACGGTAATATTGCTTCTACTTAATTATTAAGTTTTGTCTTTAGTCTTGTTCCGTTGAAGGTAGTGAAATACTCATGAGTACGCTTGCCATTTTGAATGGAATGCACAGAAATTATTTCCCTATAAATCTCATCTACTCGCACATAAGTCCATGAGTACTTGGTAGTACTAGATTATCGTCTGCATCTACACATGGGTAGTTCGCCACGTACAAAAAAACATGAATAATGGTTTTCTTTAAGCTTAAAAAGGAACAAAATTAAAATCAAGATAAAAAGAAAAAGTATTGTGTAAATATCTGGTATTATTTTTTTGTATTTATTTGTAGTTGAATAAAATGAGTGAAGAAGGCAAACTTACTCGAGATGAGCTTATTGTCAAAGCCAAAGAACTCTACAGCAAAGGTTCCAGAAACTACCTCCTTAAATGCTATAGTGAATCTGCTGATGAACTGAGTGAAGTTTGCGCACTATATGAAGAAATTTACGGCGAACTGTCAGATGAGCTTGGAATGCCATACTTGTTGTAAGCTAAAAAATAAATGTAATGCACAACAAAAATACGACACTAATCGTTTATAATTGTAAGATATGCTAAATCCTTGATAGCCCTTGCCTTAGATGAAAACAAAGTCATCGATGTTCCCGATGAAGAAGAAGATGAACATGAAGATGATGATGAAGATGAAGACTCCAAAGAAAACAATGTTGAAATAGCTGAAATTCTATCAAAAAAAACAGAAAACCCCACCGAGACTACCCAGAAAAGAAAGCCCTCCGAAAGTAATGAAATTAACAAAAAAAAGACTGAGGCAGATGAATCAAAAGAACCAGATTCTACAGTGGACAGAAATTCAGAAACAAAAAAAACAGCAGACTCAACAGTTGATTTTTTAAAAGAAACGAAATCGGTAGAAGACGTTGTGACAAGCACAGATAATGTAACCATACCAAATGGCAATGTAGGAGAAGTTGCAACAATTAAGCCCAGCACTTCGAATGGCATAGCCGAAGCAGAAGAACATGAAGAAAACGAAGCAGTGGGTTCACTTTTATATCTATATAAATAATAACGTGTATTTAGATCCCTTTTTTATAGGCATCAAGTCTTCAATTAGCTTGGGAAATCCTTGAGCTTGCTGCTAAAATATTTACTCGTCAAGGTTTGAGTGGTCTCCCTAACTTGGCAGAGGTTCAAACGGAGTTGGCCAACATTGAATTTGAGAATAATATTCTTGATGCCGCTCGTGAAGATTATGGTAACTAAAAATTCATTGTATATATATGTATTTCTAATCCTTTAATACTGTTTTTGTTCAAAGAAAAAGCACTTAAGATTTACAAAAATCTCACAGACAAGTATCGTAGGGCAATGGCTGAAATCCATTATAAAATTGGTCTTACATATCTTATGCAGCAAATGAATCAAGAAGGTGCTGAAAGTCTTAAAAACGCATGTGCCCTTATTGAGGACGAAATTAATGAAATGAAAGCTAAGGAAAATCTTGTTGATAAAGATACCGAACTTATTAAAGATATGGAAGAAACTAAACAAGAGATCTGGGCAAAAATAGCTGAAATTGAAGAAACCAGACAACAGGTTTCATGTTTAAAATATGTTTATTATTTAAAAAGATGTTAATCGTTTATTTTAATTTTTGTTTTTAGAATATTGCCGAGGTAAGAGCCGCTTTAGATAGCTACATAAGGCCAACTAAGGAGAAAACAACTGATGGAGCTGGCTCATCTTCATCTGGGACTAGTTCATCTGTTATAACATCATCTTCTAAGCCTACAGATATAACACATTTAATTAAAAGAAAGAAGCCAGATACGCCCCCAAGTTCAGAAGCGGAAGCAGCTGCATCACCAGCTAAAAAGACAGCCGTTTAAATTATTATAAATAGGTTCTCATTAATGCTTAAAATAACTCATTCCAATTAATATAACATCTAATTGAATCATGCTTGGTATTATTGATGTTGAGCTAATTGAATGGAAATTTGTTTTTCATCGTAACTGAACATTAAATAAAATATGATTTCGTATCGAAAAAAGAAAATTTTTCTGGATTAATATTTGGCTCCAGAAAGGTGTTCCTTCGGACTTCAGCATATTTTGTTCCTTTTTTTTATATAATGCACTTATTTTATTTGAATGCATCTGCTGATTTTCTTATTGCACACTTTGATCAAATGCAACGCGATGGGACGCTTTAGAGAATATTCATAGCGAATTGTAATCAGATCCTACTTCAGTATTTATTCGAAAGCTGTTTTCGATGCTAATTTTAAAAACCAAAATGCATGAGACATCTAATATTACATTCTTTCATTCTTGGACGATATAAACCCAGGAAAAATTTACAAAGAAAGGCAAATCTGAGGAAAATATGCATGTGAAGAATTTTAAACACAACTATATTTATTTGGGCACAAAAAATACTGGGGGATTATTCTCAAATGCGCGTTGGATAGCTTTAAGAGTGATACCTCACTTTCGTCCGTGTTCGCTTTTGGTTATTTTCAAATGGACGTCTTTTGATTAAAAAAACTCATTTATCAATAAACAATAATAGTGCAGTCATTTGGTAATTTTACCTGGAAAGTTTTTCGGGAGTTTTGAAAGTTGGCAGTTTTATAGATTTCGACGTGCTTTTTCAGAATTTCAACTTTGCCACTTAGTATCTTTGCCGCTCGCTCCGCCATATTGGAAAATTGGCGCTTAAAAGCAGTTTTTTGAAAATAATTCCTTTCCGACACATTTTACAGTAAAAACACATACGCAAAATAAAGCAAGAGAAAATTTCCTAGTTTATATAATTGATCTTTTTTTTTTATTAAAATGAATAGTTTCGGCGTACGAGCATCGCAAAGTGTAGTTTAACACACGTTTCGGCATAAAAATTCATTTCCACACCAACTTGTGGTTGGGTAAGCGGCGCGGGGGGAATTGCCCTCCCCTGGCCATAGAGTACCTATATTACCTAGAGAACCGACTTAGGCGGTCGTTCTCTTCCACCCTACAAGCTGTACTGAGAGGAAAATGCCCATTAAGTTTTGTATGGGGTTGTTGTCCAATGCATTTTAAATGGGACCGAACCAACATGGCTTCAATTGAAAGGACTTCGCTCAAATTGCTCAAAGTGCTCAATAAGGTGGATAAGACCACCCAGGGATTCAAAAAAAAAATCCGTTAAATTCAAAAATTGAGAAATTCATTAATTTCGTAGTCAAATTTCTTTTTTTAACCTATTGTCAACCTAAACTATGAAGAATATCGGTCATTGTTGCTCCCGGGTAGTAAATTAAATAATATTTTTGAATATATGTGTTTAAAAAAAAACAAAAACACCTACCGAAAATTGGAAGCGCACTCTAGTTTCTTAGCTCAAAATCGTGCAAATCGTAGACACGCACCTTTTTGAGCAAATGCCACCACTTTGTTCACAAGACACGTACCTTTTTGAACTAATGCGCCAATTTGTTTTTATATCCACCATTCACACGGTTTCACGGATAAGGAAAAAAGAGTAAACTAAGAGAGTTTTCACTTACTCACCTCAAATAAAATTTGCGGGTGTTTAAGGCAAGAGGGGTACCGGTCGGTTCTCTAGGTAATATAGGTACTCTATGCCCCTGGCTCTGAGCAACGACTTTTGTCTAGCAACAGTTCTTAATAGGGAATTTTGACTAATTGGTCAGTTTTTTCACTTTTTTCGTCAAATTCCATTAGTTGCCCTCCTCTGACTTGGGACCTTGGTCAAATAAATAACTAAGTTCTATCGTTTGTAGAAAACTAAATCATACTTGTAGACAATGAAAATCGTTTGCTAATCATAAAAATGGATTTAATTATCCTTTTCATGTTGAAAAATTGTTGACATAACTCTAACTCTAAACTCTAAAGATCAGATCATTTTCTTGAACAAGCATTTTGAAGAAGATCGGATAAGAATGCTGACAATTCTTTCAAAGCGCTTAGGGAAATAAATGAAAAATGTTATTGAATTGAGCTACCCAAAAATTGTAAAGAAACAAACTCGACGATCCAATATTCCTTCGTTCTCACCTGGAAATTATTTTAGAACATCAATTTTCGTTCCTCACTTGGATTCTCTGATAATGTCCCTTAAAGAGCGGTTGTCAGAAGAAAATAAATCAGAATATGCAATATTTCAGTTATCTTCTAAAAATATGCAGAGCACGGACTCATCCAATTTCAATTTGCCTGTCCAAAAGAAAACTGACAAAAATGGATTTTTTTTGGATAATTTTTCTGCCGAGTCCATCATGTCCACAATACGATGAATTTTGAAGAAAGCTAATATACCAACACATGTGATGTGTTGAAAAGCTTTCGATTCCCGCCACAATATGTACAGCAGAGAGATCTTTCAGTACATTAAGAAAGGTAAAAACTTGGCTAAGCTCTAAAATGAGCGATGAAAGTCTTGATGTGTTGTGAATGATGAACAGTCACAAAAACCTATTAAAAGAAGATACGGAGTGTAGCGGGCCTTTTTGCCTTCTAGTCCTGGCTGGCGTACCCTTAGCTCAGCGGTGTTTGTGGTTCTTGGACCGATCGCCCTCACTACAAAAAAATTATTTTGCCAGCTATGCATCAAGGTGTTTCGATGCGCGAGATATTCTTCTCCATCCCTCCCTTCCTGGTTGCTTCCCTCGCAAGAGCAACCCCTAAATATGGCCTCTTCTCCCATCATCTCATCATCCCTCAATCTTTCTCCTTCTCATAATTTTCTTAAAAAAAAATTTAACCACTCATTTTCCGTTCAGCTTCTTTCGCAAACTTTATTAAAAACATTCTTGGTCTTCATCATAGAGTACCTATATTACCTTGAGAACCGACTTAGGCGGTCGTTCTCTTCCACCCTACAAGCTGTACTGAGAGGAAAATGCCCATTAAGTTTTGTATGGGGTTGTTGTCCAATGCATTTTAAATGGGACCGAACCAACATGGCTTCAATTTAAAGGACTTCGCTCAAATTGCTCAAAGTGCTCAATAAGGTGGATAAGACCGCCCAGGGATTAAAAAAAAAATCCGTTAAATTCAAAAATTGAGAAATTTATTAATTTCGTAGTCAAATTTCTTTTTTTAACCTTTTGTCAACCTAAACTACGAAGAATATCGGTCATTGTTGCTCCCGGGTAATAAATTGAATAATATTTTTGAATATTTATGTTTAAAAAAAAAAAACAAAAACACCTACCGAAAATTGGAAGCGCACTCTAGTTTCTTAGCTCAAAAAGGTACGTGTCTACGGTTTAGGTGTGCAAATCGTAGACACGCACCTTTTTGAGCTAATGCCACCACTTTGTTCACAATTAAACCGTAGACACGTCCCTTTTTGAACTAATGCGCCAATTTGTTTTAATATCCACCATTCACACGGATTCACGGATAAGGAAAAAAGTAACCTAAGAGAGTTTTCACTTACTCACCTCAAATAAAATTTGCGGGTGTTTAAGGCAAGAGGGGTACCGGTCGGTTCTCTAGGTAATATAGGTACTCTATGGTTGTAACCATTAGGCGGTCGTTCTCTTCCACCCTACAAGCTGTACTGAGTGGAAAAACTCCATTAATTTGTGTATGTAGTTGTTGTCCCATGCATTTTAAATGGGGCCGAACCAACTTCGCTTCAATTTAAAGGAGTTCGCTCAATTTTCTCAGTTTGCTCAATAAGATGAATAAGACCGCCCGGGTATTTAAAACAAAAATCAGTTAAATTCAAAAATTGAGAAATTTATTAATTTCGTAGTCAAATTTCTTTTTTTAACCTTTTGTCAACCTAAACTATGAAGAATATCTGTCATTGTTGCTCCCTGGTAATAAATTGAATAATATTTTTGAATATTTATGTTTAAAAAAAAAAAAACAAAAACACCTACCGAAAATTGGAAGCGCACTCTAGTTTCTTAGCTCAAAAAGGTACGTGTCTACGATTTAGGTGAGCAAATCGTAGACACGCACCTTTTTGAGCTAATGCCACCACTTTGTTCACAATCAAACCGTAGACACGTCCCTTTTTGAACTAATGCGCCAATTTGTTTTTATATCCACCATTCACACGGATTCACGGATAAGGAAAAAAGAGTAAATTAAGAGAGTTTTCACTTACTCACCTCAAATAAAAATTGCGGGTGTTTAAGGCAAGAGGGGTACCGGTCGGTTCTCTAGGTAATATAGGTACTCTATGGTTACAACTCAGAACGCATTCCACAGTTTAACCTGGGGAATCTACTACAATTATTTGTTTGCCAAGAGAAAATAATCTTTTCTCTTTTTTTTTACTAGGCGTTTGTCCCTTTTCTGTATTTTATGCTTATGTGCTATCTGTATTTCAGTTCGGTTGTTATTTAGTTCGAATGTAGTTAAGCTTGCGCAGCTTATTATTGTTGTTCGTTTGTCGTCGTCGGTCATTTTTTTTTTTCATCATTTTTTAAAATAACTTTTAAAAAAGCCGAAATCGGTTACAGGGCTTTGCTTTTTCCAGATATATCGATATCTGGAATATTCAAATGAACCCATGGGTAATACAACTCCGTCGGGAAAGTGCAGTGTTAAAGTGAGCCAGTGAAAGAATTTTCGAGGAGGCTTTATGTGAGTGAATTTAAGTGTTCTTAATGCAGTTTAAAAGTGCATTGCAATTGTGTTGCAATAATTGGATTAGCGAATAATGCTAAAAGAATCCCTAAAGAAAAAGCATACAAAAAAAATTCTACCATTTGTTTAAAACGAGACAGTCGTAATTCTTTCTCCCCATATGTATGCGATAGTGCGAGATAGTGCGTGGTGTCTCTATGTTGAAGTTCCGTTTAGTATTTATTTACAACGGGGAAATATACATACAAGAATATAAATAAACACCGGTTCGATAGAATCCGTGTAAAAAAAAACGTAAACAAAAAAAAACTTTAAACTACAACACTACGTAGTGCGTGTTTTGCCGTCGGGAATAACAAAAAAAGTATTATCTACTCCTTTAAGCACTTAATGCATTTTGCCGTCGGGAAACAAAAAAAAAAAAAATTTCCGATGTTGATAATAATTAATGTGTTTTTTTTTTGGTGGTCAACGTGGGTCGCGAACCCATTTACCTAGCCGGGATATTAACATCATTTAGTCAGATAAGTTAAGACTTGTTTACATCAATTTGAATTCGATACTTTGTGTGGTTTTATTTTTCTTTTCAGAGTGTTCATTGCCGCATGTCTTTAGCATGGAATATGCCCAAAAGTTTTCCAGCTGGTGTTTCGAGTTCGTACAAGCAGTTTCCAACCACCTTCCGTACGCTGCATTTTAAAAACTTTGGAAGCAGTTTGGCATTAACTCCCTTGGCAAAACTACTCTGAGCGAAGTTTCAACGGAACACTTTTTGCCCTACACGGTAAGTTACCTGTTTAGAACGTGTGTTATAAGTGTTTTTAGACTTAACGTGTGCCCTGAAAACATTCTCCGACAATTTCTTTCTGGCCGACGTAGTCTTCAGTGCATTCGGCAAGGCTAACATTTCCGGGTCTTCAAGGGCATCCAAATCGCGTAGTATTCGGTACGTAGAGCCATGGGATACCATATTTTGCCCGAAAAGAGCATAGCACGGTTGACAGCCTAGAGAGTCGTGCGTGTCTGAACGCAATGCGCATGCTATGCTGGATAAATGGGAATCCCAATCGTTCTGCTCTTTCGATATCAACACTCTAAGTTTGCTCAATACGCTGCGATTAGCCCGCTCGGAAATGTTAGCCTGCGGGGAATATACGGCCGTTCGCACCTGCCTAACACCATAGTCCGCCAAAAAGTTTTTAAACTCTTTGGACACGAATTGACGTCCAATGTCGGAATGAATCAATTGAGGGGTGCCGAAAGTGTGAAAAATTTCAGTTTCTAGAAAATTAATAATTCTAGAAGAAGTTGCTTTAGGCATAGGTTTTAAAAAGACAAATTTTGTTCACGGATACGGTCCCAAAAAATCGACATACAATCGCTGAATAGGCCTTTCCGTCACAATCTGCGTGGTGATAGGTGGACGAAGAATCGCATTTGGGGCCTTAACCATTTTACACGTTTCGCATTCACTGACGAACGCCTTGATGTCTCCAACCATTTTTGGCCAATAATACTTTTCTCTGATGCGAGCATAAGTTTTCGCAAAGCCACTATGGCAACTTAACTTCGTATCGTGAGACAAGTTTATGCATTCGTGAGTGAGTGTGCTAGGCAACCAAAGACGCCAAAGCGAATCCTCCTCGTTCACCCCACCAGTCCTGAACCTAACTCTTTTGTATATATATTTTCCCGATACAACTAGGTCAGGAAGCGCAGATTGATTAGAAACGATGCTCTCTCTCAGTTGGGTATATTGCACCGAATCAAATTCGACGGAGTCGAGGTCGATCTCACCACATAACATAGTCGAAGAAACCTCGTCTAGCTCATCGTCTTGCACGGTTACCTTGCAGAAACCCCTTCCATATTTATACGAGACAGCGTATCTTGTACAACGTTGAGGGATCCCTTTCGATGTTCGATGGAAAAGATATAACCTTGGAGCTCCAAACTCCACCGAGCGAGTCTTCCACTCAACTCTTTCATTGACATAAGCCATTTAAGGCTTGAATGGTCCGTTATGACTTTGAAAGGTAATCCATCAACGTAGGATCTAAATTTTCGAATACTTAGAACCGCTGCTAGGCATTCCTGCACAGTAACCGTGTGGTTTTTCTGAGCTTTGTTAAGCTTCTTCGACATGTAAGCTAACGGTCTCTCGTTGTTGTTCTCATCCAACTGAAAGAGAACACCACCTACTCCCTCCGACGACGCGTCACACTGAATTGTGAATGGTTTAGTGAAGTCGGGTTGCGACAACACAGGTGCCAAGGAAAGTGCCGTTTTCAACTTGTTAAACCCCTCCAACGTCTCCGAAGTTATTTCGAACTTACTTTTCTTTTTAAGACAGTCGGTAAGTGGAGCAGCTAGGTCCAAATAATTCTTTATAAATCGCCGGTACCATCCGATCAAGCCTAAAAATCTCCTAACTTGTCTTAGGGACGTAGGAACGGGAAAATTAACCATTTCCTCGATTTTGTCAAGATTGGTTTTCAAAGTACCTTGGCTCAAAATCAGCCGTACATATTAACAAATCGTCTAAGTAGACGAACACATTTTCACGGAGAGAGCTTGGCACTACCTGGTCGATCACCCTGCTCATTGTTTGACCAGCATTACTCAAACCAAACGGCATAGCTTTAAACTGGTAGAGTGGTCTACCAGGCACCGCAAATGCTGTCTTCTCTCTCAATTTGTCATCTAATGGTGTTTGCCAATACGCGTCCTTCAAGTCAATTCCCGTGATGAAATGTGCGTCCCTGAAACGGCTGAGTAAGCCTTCAATATGAGGCAAAGGATACGCATCATTAACCGTGACTGCGTTGACTTTTCGGAAGTCTAAACACAGTCGAACTTTGCCGGGTTTCCTCACTAAAACTACTGGACAACTCCATGGTGAGTTGCTAACCTCGATAACCCCAAGTCCTAGCATACGTTCCAATTCCTTATAAACTTCTTCCCGACGAACCGGTGACAATGGATAATGCCGGGATTTGATCGGGGTGGCGTTTCCCGTATCTATAACGTGACAACCGAGATTTGTCTTCCCCAGCCCTAACACAACAAAGTTAGGAAAAGTTTAATCAGCTCAGCCTCATCCTTAAAATTCACCTCTTCTTCACCGGTTCCGACGTTGGCTTGTATTTCACTTATTTCAGGCATTAGATTGAAATCTCGCCAAAAATGTATCCCTAAATACAACTTCTGAGTCAGGTTGGGAATTAAGTAAAAAGTTAGGGATTTTGTGATTCCGTTATATTTGGTCTCGATTTCACAGTGACCTATGATGTCATGTGACTTACCATCCGCAGTACGTACAACGTTCTTATACGGTCTCACTTTTACCCCAATCTTTACCAATTCCCAATAATCATTTTCTAACACTGATATGGATGCTCCGCTATCCAACAATCCAAAAACTGATTCATCGTTAAGATGGATATTTGCGTACATCCTACCATCTGAGTCAGAAGTTATTATTGTTTCAACAATTTGTTTGCGAAACTTTTTTCTATCTTTAAACCGACGTCGGCATCTTCAAACGTGAGTGCTAGCGAAACTACTATTTTAAACTAAATTCGAGAACGGACTTTATAGTAGTTTAGCTTTCGCTCGTGAAGGGATTTTAACGCATAGGTATTAATAGGATGAGACTGAGAGATCTGAGAGCTGAGAGGCTCTACCCGTTCCAGGATCTTATTTGGAACGCTTTCTTTGCTGATATTTGCATTATTATCTTTTTCTACTTCTGTGAGTGGTCGGGTTTGTTCCTCGAGGAACGAATCTCTCCACTCTTCCTTTTGTCCCTTGGTAGGTTTCCCGAATGTTTACCGCACTCGACAGTATTTACTCCCTTCGCACCACACAGAAAACAGAAAAGATTTCTTACATGCGAAGGACAAAAATGATACGCGGGTCCTTTCTGGTTGCAATTCCAACAAATATAGTTTTCTGTTGAAAAGGGTTTGCGAGCTGAAGATATGGCCGCGACTTTCTCCCCTTCAAGGTCCAGATCTGAAGACTCTTCTTCGACCACGATCTCATGAACAGTTCTTTGGGAAGAAGTTCGTTTCGCCAAGAACCTCTCAGCTTCTCTTGCCTTATTTCGCAGCTGTTCCAGGTTCTTAACCTTAGCTGATAGAAAAATTTCACCGATTTTGTCTTTGGCATTGTTCCTGATGACATCGACAAGTTTCCGATCATCGAAGGGTTCTTTCAAGCGGTCGTTCAGACTCACGACTGAATTATAAAAATCATCGAACGATTCCTTAACACCCTGTTTCCTAACAAGCAACCTCATGTAAATGTCGACGTCACTTTCCAACCTACCGAATTCCTTTTTCATTGCCATCTTAACCTCTGCTAATTTTGCCGCCTGGTTTCTTTTTAAAAAAACCCAAAACCACTTGTTGGCTCTTCCACTTAGCAAAATGTGAAAGTTGGCGGTAATTTGCTCGTCGGTATAAGATGACGATGATTGCATCCTATTTACCTTGAAAAGAAAATCGCTCACGTTATCTGTTCCGTCATACTTAATGTTCCATCTATCAAGTCTACAAGACTCAGAAGCACTGAACATAGATGGAGTAGCGGAATTTCTAGGTCTAGCGATCGGTTGGAAGGCTTCGCTAGATCTACCCTCAGCCGAAGTGTTCTGTGTAGGTGCTGCTAAGTTCAGATTTTCCAGATTTTTTATAACATTGGTCATAAACACATCCATTTGCTGAAATAATCTTACTTGGTTATCTACCATACCTCTTTCAATCCTTGCCGCCAAAGCTTCTGCGGAATTCGACCTTGGCACATTTGTAGGGTTAGCATTTGTTGCATGTTGCAACACATCCTCGTTGCCGGGCGAATTATTGTCATTCGACATGTTTGGAGTTCAATACGAAATTATGGAATTAAGACACTCAGAAAAACTAAAAGACGAATCCAAGTTAAAACGGTTGATTGTAATTGTAGTTGTAAATTGCCTGTAAAATTCCTCAAATCTTGCTTCGGAATGAGCGTTAATCACACTTATATCGTCGTGTAGTGAAACTCGACGCCTTCTGCTCATGCCTACTCGAAAAGAAACCTCCCGCAGAACTCTATCCACACCAGATTCAAAGACGAGAGAAAAAAAAATCAAAAGAATAACTCGAAAAAGAATATATCGCGAAAAAAATTTAAATCCTGAAAAGAGAGTTGTTCTCGGAAACACCCTATGGCAATTTAGCTGCAAACTCAGGAAAAGAAATAAAAACCTAAGCCGATAAAAAAAATTAAAACGGAATAGTTATAAAAAAATGTATTGCAATTCGCAACAAACGAAATCCAAATATAACTTCCGAACTTGTCCACAGATTCGAATCTCCGACTCTAAAATCACCAATAGTTTATGGAAAACAAATATATTAAAAATAAAAAAATTCTGGAAAAAATGCTTTTCTAAAAACTAAATAAAATGAGATTTCACTCTGAAATTTTTCAAAAAAAAATAAGTTTAAAAACTATTTACGGTTTTATTCATACAAATATAAAAAGAATGGGAATTCGAATTTGAGAGGGATGACTTCTGATGCTGGAGAAGAAGCCGCAGTTCTAAGAGCCACAAATCAAACAAGCAAAAAAAAATTTAAAATATGCTAATAATGTATGTAATTTAACTTTAAACTATTGAATCTAATTAATTAAAATTGAAACTCTTTTTGATTTACAGGACCTCGACAGACAAAAACTTTCATCCGTGAAGACTCTGTAAAAACTTGAAGAGTAATATGAAATTTTGTGGGACGGAACTCCGAAGACGCCTCTCGCATCAACGGGTCTTTTCCATTCATTCTTTTACCTATATATGTATGTGCTGATTGTCCGGCCATTTGAGTACCTTCTGTTCATATACCCAAAGACACAGACTTTAGCTCGAACATTTATTTTGTGTTGTATGGTTGCATCTTTCTTGCGGCAACGCGGTACCGAGCGCTCTACACCCAGTCACCGGGACTCACAGGAAAGTTGCAACCAAAATCGATCTGTGAAAATCGATAAACAAAATCTGAAAAACTATGAAGCAAATAGAAAAAAAAGATTTAGCTCAAAATTTTATCCGCACTATCACTAGATCCACGTTAGGGAAGCCGTTTTGTAGCGGGCCTTTTTGCCTTCTAGTCCTGGCTGGCGAACCCTTATAAGCTCAGCGGTGTTTGTGGTTCTTGGACCAATCGCCCTCACTACAAAAAAATTATTTTGCCAGCTATGCATCAAGGTGTTTCGATGCGCGGGATATTCTTCTCCATCCCTCCCTACCTGGTTGCTTCCCTCGCCAGAGCAACCCCTTAATATGGCCTCTTCTCCCATCATCTCATCATCCCTCACTCTTTCTCCTTCTCATACTTTTCTTAAAAAAAAAATTAACCACTCATTTCCGTTCAGCTTCTTTCGCAAACTTTATTAAAAACATTCTTGGTCTTCAACATAGAGTACCTATATTACCTAGAGAACCGACTTAGGCGGTCGTTCTCTTCCACCCTACAAGCTGTACTGAGAGGAAAAACTCCATTAATTTGTGAATGTAGTTGTTGTCCCATGCATTTTAAATGGGGCCGAACCAACTTCGCTTCAATTTAAAGGAGTTCGCTCAATTTTCTCAGTTTGCTCAATAAGGTGAATAAGACCGCCCGGGTATTTAAAACAAAAATCAGTTAAATTCAAAAATTGAGAAATTTATTAATTTCGTAGTCAAATTTCTTTTTTTAACCTTTTGTCAACCTAAACTATGAAGAATATCGGTCATTGTTGCTCCCGGGTAATAAATTGAATAATATTTTTGAATATTTATGTTTTAAAAAAAACAAAAACACCTACCGAAAATTGGAAGCGCACTCTAGTTTCTTAGCTCAAAAAGGTACGTGTCTACGATTTAGGTGAGCAAATCGTAGACACGCACCTTTTTGAGCTAATGCCACCACTTTGTTCACAATCAAACCGTAGACACGTCCCTTTTTGAACTATTGCGCCAATTTGTTTTTATATCCACCATTCACACGGATTCACGGATAAGGAAAAAAGAGTAAATTAAGAGAGTTTTCACTTACTCACCTCAAATAAAAATTGCGGGTGTTTAAGGCAAGAGGGGTACCGGTCGGTTCTTTAGGTAACATAGGTACTCTATGGTTACAACCATAGAGTACCTATATTACCTAGAGAACCGACTTAGGCGGTCGTTCTCTTCCACCCTACAAGCTGTACTGAGAGGAAAATGCCCATTAAGTTTTGTATGGGGTTGTTGTCCAATGCATTTTAAATGGGACCGAACCAACATGGCTTCAATTGAAAGGACTTCGCTCAAATTGCTCAAAGTGCTCAATAAGGTGGATAAGACCGCCCGGGTATTCAAAAAAAAATCCGTTAAATTCAAAAATTGAGAAATTTATTAATTTCGTAGTCAAATTTCTTTTTTTAACCTTTTGTCAACCTAAACTTTGAAGAATATCGGTCATTGTTGCTCCCGGGTAATAAATTAAATAATATTTGTGAATATTTATGTTTAAAAAAAAACAAAAACACCTACCGAAAATTGGAAGCGCACTCTAGTTTCTTAGCTCAAAAAGGTACGTGTCTACGATTTAGGTGTGCAAATCGTAGACACGTACCTTTTTGAGCTAATGCCACCACTTTGTTCACAATTAAACCGTAGACACGTACCTTTTTGAACTAATGCGCCAATTTGTTTTTATATCCACCATTCACACGGATTCACGGATAAGGAAAAAAGAGTAAACTAAGAGAGTTTTCACTTACTCACCTCAAATAAAATTTGCGGGTGTTTAAGGCAAGAGGGGTACCGGTCGGTTCTCTAGGTAATATAGGTACTCTATGGTTACAACTCAGAACGCATTCCAAAGTTTAACCTGGGGAATCTACTACAATTATTTGTTTGCCAAGAGAAAATAATCTTTTCTCTTTTTTTTTACTAGGCGTTTGTCCCTTTTCTGTATTTTATGCTTATGTGCTATCTGTATTTCAGTTCGGTTGTTATTTAGTTCGAATGTAGTTAAGCTTGCGCAGCTTATTATTGTTGTTCGTTTGTCGTCGTCGGTCATTTTTTTTTTTCATCATTTTTTAAAATAACTTTTAAAAAAGCCGAAATCGGTTACAGGGCTTTGCTTTTTCCAGATATATCGATATCTGGAATATTCAAATGAACCCACGGGTAATACAACTCCGTCGGGAAAGTGCAGTGTTAAAGTGAGCCAGTGAAAGAATTTTCGACGAGGCTTTATGTGAGTGAATTTAAGTGTTCTTAATGCAGTTTAAAAGTGCATTGCAATTGTGTTGCAATAATTGGATTAGCGAATAATGCTAAAAGAATCCCTAAAGAAAAAGCATACAAAAAAAATTCTACCATTTGTTTAAAACGAGACAGTCGTAATTCTTTCTCCCCATATGTATGCCATAGTGCGAGATAGTGCGTGGTGTCTCTATGTTGAAGTTCCGTTTAGTATTTATTTACAACGGGGAAATATACATACAAGAATATAAATAAACACCGGTTCGATAGAATCCGTGTAAAAAAAAACGTAAACAAAAAAAAACTTTAAACTACAACACTACGTAGTGCGTGTTTTGCCGTCGGGAATAACAAAAAAAGTATTATCTACTCCTTTAAGCACTTAATGCATTTTGCCGTCGGGAAACAAAAAAAAAAAAATTCCGATGTTGATAACAATTAATGTGTTTTTTTTTTGTTATCAACGTGGGTCGCGAAACCATTTACCTAGCCGGGATATTAACATCATTTAGTCAGATAAGTTAAGACTTGTTTACATCAATTTGAATTCGATACTTTGTGTGGTTTTATTTTTCTTTTCAGAGTGTTCATTGCCGCATGTCTTTAGCATGGAATATGCCCAAAAGTTTTCCAGCTGGTGTTTCGAGTTCGTACAAGCAGTTTCCAACCACCTTCCGTACGCTGGATTTTAAAAACTTTGGAAGCAGTTTGGCATTAACTCCCTTGGCAAAACTACTCTGAGCGAAGTTTCAACGGAACACTTTTTGCCCTACACGGTAAGTTACCTGTTTAGAACGTGTGTTATAAGTGTTTTTAGACTTAACGTGTGCCCTGAAAACATTCTCCGACAATTTCTTTCTGGCCGACGTAGTCTTCAGTGCATTCGGCAAGGCTAACATTTCCGGGTCTTCAAGGGCATCCAAATCGCGTAGTATTCGGTACGTAGAGCCATGGGATACCATATTTTGCCCGAAAAGAGCATAGCACGGTTGACAGCCTAGAGAGTCGTGCGTGTCTGAACGCAATGCGCATGCTATGCTGGATAAATGGGAATCCCAATCGTTCTGCTCTTTCGATATCAACACTCTAAGTTTGCTCAATACGCTGCGATTAGCCCGCTCGGAAATGTTAGCCTGCGGGGAATATACGGCCGTTCGCACCTGCCTAACACCATAGTCCGCCAAAAAGTTTTTAAACTCTTTGGACACGAATTGACGTCCAATGTCGGAATGAATCAATTGAGGGGTGCCGAAAGTGTGAAAAATTTCAGTTTCTAGAAAATTAATAATTCTAGAAGAAGTTGCTTTAGGCATAGTTTTTAAAAAGACAAATTTTGTTCACGGATACGGTCCCAAAAAATCGACATACAATCGCTGAATAGGCCTTTCCGTCACAATCTGCGTGGTGATAGGTGGACGAAGAATCGCATTTGGGGCCTTAACCATTTTACACGTTTCGCATTCACTGACGAACGCCTTGATGTCTCCAACCATTTTTGGCCAATAATACTTTTCTCTGATGCGAGCATAAGTTTTCGCAAAGCCACTATGGCAACTTAACTTCGTATCGTGAGACAGGTTTATGCATTCGTGAGTGAGTGTGCTAGGCAACCAAAGACGCCAAAGCGAATCCTCCTCGTTCACCCCACCAGTCCTGAACCTAACTCTTTTGTATATATATTTTCCCGATACAACTAGGTCAGGAAGCGCAGATTGATTAGAAACGATGCTCTCTCTCAGTTGGGTATATTGCACCGAATCAAATTCAACGGAGTCGAGGTCGATCTCACCACATAACATAGTCGAAGAAACCTCGTCTAGCTCATCGTCTTGCACTGTTACCTTGCAGAAACCCCTTCCATATTTATACGAGACAGCGTATCTTGTACAACGTTGAGGGATCCCTTTCGATGTTCGATGGAAAAGTCATAACCTTGGAGCTCCAAACTCCACCGAGCGAGTCTTCCACTCAACTCTTTCATTGACATAAGCCATTTAAGGCTTGAATGGTCCGTTATGACTTTGAAAGGTAATCCATCAACGTAGGATCTAAATTTTCGAATCCTTAGAACCGCTGCTAGGCATTCCTGCACAGTAACCGTGTGGTTTTTCTGAGCTTTGTTAAGCTTCTTCGACATGTAAGCTAACGGTCTCTCGTTGTTGTTCTCATCCAACTGAAAGAGAACACCACCTACTCCCTCCGACGACGCGTCACACTGAATTGTGAATGGTTTAGTGAAGTCGGGTTGCGACAACACAGGTGCCAAGGAAAGTGCCGTTTTCAACTTGTTAAACCCCTCCAACGTCTCCGAAGTTAATTCGAACTTACTTTTCTTTTTAAGACAGTCGGTAAGTGGAGCAGCTAGGTCCAAATAATTCTTTATAAATCGCCGGTACCATCCGATCAAGCCTAAAAATCTCCTAACTTGTCTTAGGGACGTAGGAACGGGAAAATTAACCATTTCCTCGATTTTGTCAGGATTGGTTTTCAAAGTACCTTGGCTCAAAATCAGCCGTACATATTAACAAATCGTCTAAGTAGACGAACACATTTTCACGGAGAGAGCTTGGCACTACCTGGTCGATCACCCTGCTCATTGTTTGACCAGCATTACTCAAACCAAACGGCATAGCTTTAAACTGGTAGAGTGGTCTACCAGGCACCGCAAATGCTGTCTTCTCTCTCAATTTGTCATCTAATGGTGTTTGCCAATACGCGTCCTTCAAGTCAATTCCCGTGATGAAATGTGCGTCCCTGAAACGGCTGAGTAAGCCTTCAATATGAGGCAAAGGATACGCATCATTAACCGTGACTGCGTTGACTTTTCGGAAGTCTAAACACAGTCGAACTTTGCCGGGTTTCCTCACTAAAACTACTGGACAACTCCATGGTGAGTTGCTAACCTCGATAACCCCAAGTCCTAGCATACGGTCCAATTCCTTATAAACTTCTTCCCGACGAACCGGTGACAATGGATAATGCCGGGATTTGATCGGGGTGGCGTTTCCCGTATCTATAACGTGACAACCGAGATTTGTCTTTCCCAGCCCTAACACGACAAAGTTAGGAAAAGTTTAATCAGCTCAGCCTCATCCTTAAAATTTACCTCTTCTTCACCGGTTCCGACGTTGGCTTGTATTTCACTTATTTCAGGCATTAGATTGAAATCTCGCCAAAAATGTATCCCTAAATACAACTTCTGAGTCAGGTTGGGAATTAAGTAAAAAGTAAGGGATTTTGTGATTCCGTTATATTTGGTCTCGATTTCACAGTGACCTATGATGTCATGTGACTTACCATCCGCAGTACGTACAACGTTCTTATACGGTCTCACTTTTACCCCAATCTTTACCAATTCCCAATAATCATTTTCTAACACTGATATGGATGCTCCGCTATCCAACAATCCAAAAACTGATTCATCGTTAAGATGGATATTTGCGTACATCCTACCATCTGAGTCAGAAGTTATTATTGTTTCAACAATTTGTTTGCGAAACTTTTTTCTATCTTTAAACCGACGTCGGCATCTTCAAACGTGAGTGCTAGCGAAACTACTATTTTAAACTAAATTCGAGAACGGACTTTATAGTAGTTTAGCTTTCGCTCGTGAAGGGATTTTAACGCATAGGTATTAATAGGATGAGACTGAGAGATCTGAGAGCTGAGAGGCTCTACCCGTTCCAGGATCTTATTTGGAACGCTTTCTTTGCTGATATTTGCATTATTATCTTTTTCTACTTCTGTGAGTGGTCGGGTTTGTTCCTCGAGGAACGAATCTCTCCACTCTTCCTTTTGTCCCTTGGTAGGTTTCCCGAATGTTTACCGCACTCGACAGTATTTACTCCCTTCGCACCACACAGAAAACAGAAAAGATTTCTTACATGCGAAGGACAAAAATGATACGCGGGTCCTTTCTGGTTGCAATTCCAACAAATATAGTTTTCTGTTGAAAAGGGTTTGCGAGCTGAAGATATGGCCGCGACTTTCTCCCCTTCAAGGTCCAGATCTGAAGACTCTTCTTCGACCACGATCTCATGAACAGTTCTTTGGGAAGAAGTTCGTTTCGCCAAGAACCTCTCAGCTTCTCTTGCCTTATTTCGCAGCTGTTCCAGGTTCTTAACCTCAGCTGATAGCAAAATTTCACCGATTTTGTCTTTGGCATTGTTCCTGATGACATCGACAAGTTTCCGATCATCGAAGGGTTCTTTCAAGCGGTCGTTCAGACTCACGACTGAATTATAAAAATCATCGAACGATTCCTTAACACCCTGTTTCCTAACAAGCAACCTCATGTAAATGTCGACGTCACTTTCCAACCTACCGAATTCCTTTTTCATTGCCATCTTAACCTCTGCTAATTTTGCCGCCTGGTTTCTTTTTAAAAAAACCCAAAACCACTTGTTGGCTCTTCCACTTAGCAAAATGTGAAAGTTGGCGGTAATTTGCTCGTCGGTATAAGATGACGATGATTGCATCCTATTTACCTTGAAAAGAAAATCGCTCACGTTATCTGTTCCGTCATACTTAATGTTCCATCTATCAAGTCTACAAGACTCAGAAGCACTGAACATAGATGGAGTAGCGGAATTTCTAGGTCTAGCGATCGGTTGGAAGGCTTCGCTAGATCTACCCTCAGCCGAAGTGTTCTGTGTAGGTGCTGCTAAGTTCAGATTTTCCAGATTTTTTATAACATTGGTCATAAACACATCCATTTGCTGAAATAATCTTACTTGGTTATCTACCATACCTCTTTCAATCCTTGCCGCCAAAGCTTCTGCGGAATTCGACCTTGGCACATTTGTAGGGTTAGCATTTGTTGCATGTTGCAACACATCCTCGTTGCCGGGCGAATTATTGTCATTCGACATGTTTGGAGTTCAATACGAAATTATGGAATTAAGACACTCAGAAAAACTAAAAGACGAATCCAAGTTAAAACGGTTGATTGTAATTGTAGTTGTAAATTGCCTGTAAAATTCCTCAAATCTTGCTTCGGAATGAGCGTTAATCACACTTATATCGTCGTGTAGTGAAACTCGACGCCTTCTGCTCATGCCTACTCGAAAAGAAACCTCCCGCAGAACTCTATCCACACCAGATTCAAAGACGAGAGAAAAAAAAAATCAAAAGAATAACTCGAAAAAGAATATATCGCGAAAAAAATTTAAATCCTGAAAAGAGAGTTGTTCTCGGAAACACCCTATGGCAATTTAGCTGCAAACTCAGGAAAAGAAATAAAAACCTAAGCCGATAAAAAAAATTAAAACGGAATAGTTATAAAAAAATGTATTGCAATTCGCAACAAACGAAATCCAAATATAACTTCCGAACTTGTCCACAGATTCGAATCTCCGATTCTAAAATCACGAATAGTTTATGGAAAAAAAATATATTAAAAATAAAAAAAATTCTGGAAAAAATGCTTTTCTAAAAAATAAATAAAATGAGATTTCACTCTGAAATTTTTCAAAAAAAAATAAGTTTAAAAACTATTTACGGTTTTATTCATACAAATATAAAAAGAATGGGAATTCGAATTTGAGAGGGATGACTTCTGATGCTGGAGAAGAAGCCGCAGTTCTAAGAGCCACAAATCAAACAAGCAAAAAAAAATTTAAAATATGCTAATAATGTATGTAATTTAACTTTAAACTATTGAATCTAATTAACAGGACCTCGACAGACAAAAACTTTCATCCGTGAAGACTCTGTAAAAACTTGAAGAGTAATATGAAATTTTGTGGGACGGAACTCCGAAGACGCCTCTCGCATCAACGGGTCTTTTCCATTCATTCTTTTACCTATATATGTATGTGCTGATTGTCCGGCCATTTGAGTACCTTCTGTTCATATACCCAAAGACACAGACTTTAGCTCGAACATTTATTTTGTGTTGTATGGTTGCATCTTTCTTGCGGCAACGCGGTACCGAGCGCTCTACACCCAGTCACCGGGACTCACAGGAAAGTTGCAACCAAAATCGATCTGTGAAAATCGATAAAAAAAATCTGAAAAACTATGAAGCAAATAGAATAAAAAGATTTAGCTCAAAATTTTATCCGCACTATCACTAGATCCACGTTAGGGAAGCCGTTTTGTAGCGGGCCTTTTTGCCTTCTAGTCCTGGCTGGCGAACCCTTATAAGCTCAGCGGTGTTTGTGGTTCTTGGACCAATCGCCCTCACTACAAAAAAATTATTTTGCCAGCTATGCATCAAGGTGTTTCGATGCGCGGGATATTCTTCTCCATCCCTCCCTACCTGGTTGCTTCCCTCGCCAGAGCAACCCCTTAATATGGCCTCTTCTCCCATCATCTCATCATCCCTCACTCTTTCTCCTTCTCATACTTTTCTTAAAAAAAAAATTAACCACTCATTTTCCGTTCAGCTTCTTTCGCAAACTTTATTAAAAACATTCTTGGTCTTCATCATAGAGTACCTATATTACCTAGAGAACCGACTTAGGCGGTCGTTCTCTTCCACCCTACAAGCTGTACTGAGAGGAAAAACTCCATTAATTTGTGAATGTAGTTGTTGTCCCATGCATTTTAAATGGGGCCGAACCAACTTCGCTTCAATTTAAAGGAGTTCGCTCAATTTTCTCAGTTTGCTCAATAAGGTGAATAAGACCGCCCGGGTATTTAAAACAAAAATCAGTTAAATTCAAAAATTGAGAAATTTATTAATTTCGTAGTCAAATTTCTTTTTTTAACCTTTTGTCAACCTAAACTATGAAGAATATCGGTCATTGTTGCTCCCGGGTAATAAATTGAATAATATTTTTGAATATTTATGTTTTAAAAAAAAACAAAAACACCTACCGAAAATTGGAAGCGCACTCTAGTTTCTTAGCTCAAAAAGGTACGTGTCTACGATTTAGGTGAGCAAATCGTAGACACGCACCTTTTTGAGCTAATGCCACCACTTTGTTCACAATCAAACCGTAGACACGTCCCTTTTTGAACTAATGCGCCAATTTGTTTTTATATCCACCATTCACACGGATTCACGGATAAGGAAAAAAGAGTAAATTAAGAGAGTTTTCACTTACTCACCTCAAATAAAAATTGCGGGTGTTTAAGGCAAGAGGGGTACCGGTCGGTTCTCTAGGTAATATAGGTACTCTATGGTTACAACTCAGAACGCATTCCAAAGTTTAACCTGGGGAATCTACTACAATTATTTGTTTGCCAAGAGAAAATAATCTTTTCTCTTTTTTTTTACTAGGCGTTTGTCCCTTTTCTGTATTTTATGCTTATGTGCTATCTGTATTTCAGTTCGGTTGTTATTTAGTTCGAATGTAGTTAAGATTGCGCAGCTTATTATTGTTGTTCGTTTGTCGTCGTCGGTCATTTTTTTTTTTTCATCATTTTTTAAAATAACTTTTAAAAAAGCCGAAATCGGTTACAGGGCTTTGCTTTTTCCAGATATATCGATATCTGGAATATTCAAATGAACCCACGGGTAATACAACTCCGTCGGGAAAGTGCAGTGTTAAAGTGAGCCAGTGAAAGAATTTTCGAGGAGGCTTTATGTGAGTGAATTTAAGTGTTCTTAATGCAGTTTAAAAGTGCATTGCAATTGTGTTGCAATAATTGGATTAGCGAATAATGCTAAAAGAATCCCTAAAGAAAAAGCATACAAAAAAAATTCTACCATTTGTTTAAAACGAGACAGTCGTAATTCTTTCTCCCCATATGTATGCCATAGTGCGAGATAGTGCGTGGTGTCTCTATGTTGAAGTTCCGTTTAGTATTTATTTACAACGGGGAAATATACATACAAGAATATAAATAAACACCGGTTCGATAGAATCCGTGTAAAAAAAAACGTAAACAAAAAAAAACTTTAAACTACAACACTACGTAGTGCGTGTTTTGCCGTCGGGAATAACAAAAAAAGTATTATCTACTCCTTTAAGCACTTAATGCATTTTGCCGTCGGGAAACAAAAAAAAAAAAAAATTCCGATGTTGATAATAATTAATGTGTTTTTTTTTTGTTATCAACGTGGGTCGCGAACCCATTTACCTAGCCGGGATATTAACATCATTTAGTCAGATAAGTTAAGACTTGTTTACATCAATTTGAATTTGATACTTTGTGTGGTTTTATTTTTCTTTTCAGAGTGTTCATTGCCGCATGTCTTTAGCATGGAATATGCCCAAAAGTTTTCCAGCTGGTGTTTCGAGTTCGTACAAGCAGTTTCCAACCACCTTCCGTACGCTGGATTTTAAAAACTTTGGAAGCAGTTTGGCATTAACTCCCTTGGCAAAACTACTCTGAGCGAAGTTTCAACGGAACACTTTTTGCCCTACACGGTAAGTTACCTGTTTAGAACGTGTGTTATAAGTGTTTTTAGACTTAACGTGTGCCCTGAAAACATTCTCCGACAATTTCTTTCTGGCCGACGTAGTCTTCAGTGCATTCGGCAAGGCTAACATTTTCGGGTCTTCAAGGGCATCCAAATCGCGTAGTATTCGGTACGTAGAGCCATGGGATACCATATTTTGCCCGAAAAGAGCATAGCACGGTTGACAGCCTAGAGAGTCGTGCGTGTCTGAACGCAATGCGCATGCTATGCTGGATAAATGGGAATCCCAATCGTTCTGCTCTTTCGATATCAACACTCTAAGTTTGCTCAATACGCTGCGATTAGCCCGCTCGGAAATGTTAGCCTGCGGGGAATATACGGCCGTTCGCACCTGCCTAACACCATAGTCCGCCAAAAAGTTTTTAAACTCTTTGGACACGAATTGACGTCCAATGTCGGAATGAATCAATTGAGGGGTGCCGAAAGTGTGAAAAATTTCAGTTTCTAGAAAATTAATAATTCTAGAAGAAGTTGCTTTAGGCATAGGTTTTAAAAAGACAAATTTTGTTCACGGATACGGTCCCAAAAAATCGACATACAATCGCTGAATAGGCCTTTCCGTCACAATCTGCGTGGTGATAGGTGGACGAAGAATCGCATTTGGGGCCTTAACCATTTTACACGTTTCGCATTCACTGACGAACGCCTTGATGTCTCCAACCATTTTTGGCCAATAATACTTTTCTCTGATGCGAGCATAAGTTTTCGCAAAGCCACTATGGCAACTTAACTTCGTATCGTGAGACAGGTTTATGCATTCGTGAGTGAGTGTGCTAGGCAACCAAAGACGCCAAAGCGAATCCTCCTCGTTCACCCCACCAGTCCTGAACCTAACTCTTTTGTATATATATTTTCCCGATACAACTAGGTCAGGAAGCGCAGATTGATTAGAAACGATGCTCTCTCTCAGTTGGGTATATTGCACCGAATCAAATTCAACGGAGTCGAGGTCGATCTCACCACATAACATAGTCGAAGAAACCTCGTCTAGCTCATCGTCTTGCACTGTTACCTTGCAGAAACCCCTTCCATATTTATACGAGACAGCGTATCTTGTACAACGTTGAGGGATCCCTTTCGATGTTCGATGGAAAAGTCATAACCTTGGAGCTCCAAACTCCACCGAGCGAGTCTTCCACTCAACTCTTTCATTGACATAAGCCATTTAAGGCTTGAATGGTCCGTTATGACTTTGAAAGGTAATCCATCAACGTAGGATCTAAATTTTCGAATCCTTAGAACCGCTGCTAGGCATTCCTGCACAGTAACCGTGTGGTTTTTCTGAGCTTTGTTAAGCTTCTTCGACATGTAAGCTAACGGTCTCTCGTTGTTGTTCTCATCCAACTGAAAGAGAACACCACCTACTCCCTCCGACGACGCGTCACACTGAATTGTGAATGGTTTAGTGAAGTCGGGTTGCGACAACACAGGTGCCAAGGAAAGTGCCGTTTTCAACTTGTTAAACCCCTCCAACGTCTCCGAAGTTAATTCGAACTTACTTTTCTTTTTAAGACAGTCGGTAAGTGGAGCAGCTAGGTCCAAATAATTCTTTATAAATCGCCGGTACCATCCGATCAAGCCTAAAAATCTCCTAACTTGTCTTAGGGACGTAGGAACGGGAAAATTAACCATTTCCTCGATTTTGTCAGGATTGGTTTTCAAAGTACCTTGGCTCAAAATCAGCCGTACATATTAACAAATCGTCTAAGTAGACGAACACATTTTCACGGAGAGAGCTTGGCACTACCTGGTCGATCACCCTGCTCATTGTTTGACCAGCATTACTCAAACCAAACGGCATAGCTTTAAACTGGTAGAGTGGTCTACCAGGCACCGCAAATGCTGTCTTCTCTCTCAATTTGTCATCTAATGGTGTTTGCCAATACGCGTCCTTCAAGTCAATTCCCGTGATGAAATGTGCGTCCCTGAAACGGCTGAGTAAGCCTTCAATATGAGGCAAAGGATACGCATCATTAACCGTGACTGCGTTGACTTTTCGGAAGTCTAAACACAGTCGAACTTTGCCGGGTTTCCTCACTAAAACTACTGGACAACTCCATGGTGAGTTGCTAACCTCGATAACCCCAAGTCCTAGCATACGGTCCAATTCCTTATAAACTTCTTCCCGACGAACCGGTGACAATGGATAATGCCGGGATTTGATCGGGGTGGCGTTTCCCGTATCTATAACGTGACAACCGAGATTTGTCTTCCCCAGCCCTAACACGACAAAGTTAGGAAAAGTTTAATCAGCTCAGCCTCATCCTTAAAATTTACCTCTTCTTCACCGGTTCCGACGTTGGCTTGTATTTCACTTATTTCAGGCATTAGATTGAAATCTCGCCAAAAATGTATCCCTAAATACAACTTCTGAGTCAGGTTGGGAATTAAGTAAAAAGTTAGGGATTTTGTGATTCCGTTATATTTGGTCTCGATTTCACAGTGACCTATGATGTCATGTGACTTACCATCCGCAGTACGTACAACGTTCTTATACGGTCTCACTTTTACCCCAATCTTTACCAATTCCCAATAATCATTTTCTAACACTGATATGGATGCTCCGCTATCCAACAATCCAAAAACTGATTCATCGTTAAGATGGATATTTGCGTACATCCTACCATCTGAGTCAGAAGTTATTATTGTTTCAACAATTTGTTTGCGAAACTTTTTTCTATCTTTAAACCGACGTCGGCATCTTCAAACGTGAGTGCTAGCGAAACTACTATTTTAAACTAAATTCGAGAACGGACTTTATAGTAGTTTAGCTTTCGCTCGTGAAGGGATTTTAACGCATAGGTATTAATAGGATGAGACTGAGAGATCTGAGAGCTGAGAGGCTCTACCCGTTCCAGGATCTTATTTGGAACGCTTTCTTTGCTGATATTTGCATTATTATCTTTTTCTACTTCTGTGAGTGGTCGGGTTTGTTCCTCGAGGAACGAATCTCTCCACTCTTCCTTTTGTCCCTTGGTAGGTTTCCCGAATGTTTACCGCACTCGACAGTATTTACTCCCTTCGCACCACACAGAAAACAGAAAAGATTTCTTACATGCGAAGGACAAAAATGATACGCGGGTCCTTTCTGGTTGCAATTCCAACAAATATAGTTTTCTGTTGAAAAGGGTTTGCGAGCTGAAGATATGGCCGCGACTTTCTCCCCTTCAAGGTCCAGATCTGAAGACTCTTCTTCGACCACGATCTCATGAACAGTTCTTTGGGAAGAAGTTCGTTTCGCCAAGAACCTCTCAGCTTCTCTTGCCTTATTTCGCAGCTGTTCCAGGTTCTTAACCTCAGCTGATAGCAAAATTTCACCGATTTTGTCTTTGGCATTGTTCCTGATGACATCGACAAGTTTCCGATCATCGAAGGGTTCTTTCAAGCGGTCGTTCAGACTCACGACTGAATTATAAAAATCATCGAACGATTCCTTAACACCCTGTTTCCTAACAAGCAACCTCATGTAAATGTCGACGTCACTTTCCAACCTACCGAATTCCTTTTTCATTGCCATCTTAACCTCTGCTAATTTTGCCGCCTGGTTTCTTTTTAAAAAAACCCAAAACCACTTGTTGGCTCTTCCACTTAGCAAAATGTGAAAGTTGGCGGTAATTTGCTCGTCGGTATAAGATGACGATGATTGCATCCTATTTACCTTGAAAAGAAAATCGCTCACGTTATCTGTTCCGTCATACTTAATGTTCCATCTATCAAGTCTACAAGACTCAGAAGCACTGAACATAGATGGAGTAGCGGAATTTCTAGGTCTAGCGATCGGTTGGAAGGCTTCGCTAGATCTACCCTCAGCCGAAGTGTTCTGTGTAGGTGCTGCTAAGTTCAGATTTTCCAGATTTTTTATAACATTGGTCATAAACACATCCATTTGCTGAAATAATCTTACTTGGTTATCTACCATACCTCTTTCAATCCTTGCCGCCAAAGCTTCTGCGGAATTCGACCTTGGCACATTTGTAGGGTTAGCATTTGTTGCATGTTGCAACACATCCTCGTTGCCGGGCGAATTATTGTCATTCGACATGTTTGGAGTTCAATACGAAATTATGGAATTAAGACACTCAGAAAAACTAAAAGACGAATCCAAGTTAAAACGGTTGATTGTAATTGTAGTTGTAAATTGCCTGTAAAATTCCTCAAATCTTGCTTCGGAATGAGCGTTAATCACACTTATATCGTCGTGTAGTGAAACTCGACGCCTTCTGCTCATGCCTACTCGAAAAGAAACCTCCCGCAGAACTCTATCCACACCAGATTCAAAGACGAGAGAAAAAAAAAATCAAAAGAATAACTCGAAAAAGAATATATCGCGAAAAAAATTTAAATCCTGAAAAGAGAGTTGTTCTCGGAAACACCCTATGGCAATTTAGCTGCAAACTCAGGAAAAGAAATAAAAACCTAAGCCGATAAAAAAAATTAAAACGGAATAGTTATAAAAAAATGTATTGCAATTCGCAACAAACGAAATCCAAATATAACTTCCGAACTTGTCCACAGATTCGAATCTCCGATTCTAAAATCACGAATAGTTTATGGAAAACAAATATATTAAAAATAAAAAAAATTCTGGAAAAAATGCTTTTCTAAAAAATAAATAAAATGAGATTTCACTCTGAAATTTTTCAAAAAAAAATAAGTTTAAAAACTATTTACGGTTTTATTCATACAAATATAAAAAGAATGGGAATTCGAATTTGAGAGGGATGACTTCTGATGCTGGAGAAGAAGCCGCAGTTCTAAGAGCCACAAATCAAACAAGCAAAAAAAAATTTAAAATATGCTAATAATGTATGTAATTTAACTTTAAACTATTGAATCTAATTAACAGGACCTCGACAGACAAAAACTTTCATCCGTGAAGACTCTGTAAAAACTTGAAGAGTAATATGAAATTTTGTGGGACGGAACTCCGAAGACGCCTCTCGCATCAACGGGTCTTTTCCATTCATTCTTTTACCTATATATGTATGTGCTGATTGTCCGGCCATTTGAGTACCTTCTGTTCATATACCCAAAGACACAGACTTTAGCTCGAACATTTATTTTGTGTTGTATGGTTGCATCTTTCTTGCGGCAACGCGGTACCGAGCGCTCTACACCCAGTCACCGGGACTCACAGGAAAGTTGCAACCAAAATCGATCTGTGAAAATCGATAAAAAAAATCTGAAAAACTATGAAGCAAATAGAAAAAAAAGATTTAGCTCAAAATTTTATCCGCACTATCACTAGATCCACGTTAGGGAAGCCGTTTTGTAGCGGGCCTTTTTGCCTTCTAGTCCTGGCTGGCGAACCCTTATAAGCTCAGCGGTGTTTGTGGTTCTTGGACCAATCGCCCTCACTACAAAAAAATTATTTTGCCAGCTATGCATCAAGGTGTTTCGATGCGCGGGATATTCTTCTCCATCCCTCCCTACCTGGTTGCTTCCCTCGCCAGAGCAACCCCTTAATATGGCCTCTTCTCCCATCATCTCATCATCCCTCACTCTTTCTCCTTCTCATACTTTTCTTAAAAAAAAAATTAACCACTCATTTTCCGTTCAGCTTCTTTCGCAAACTTTATTAAAAACATTCTTGGTCTTCATCATAGAGTACCTATATTACCTAGAGAACCGACTTAGGCGGTCGTTCTCTTCCACCCTACAAGCTGTACTGAGAGGAAAAACTCCATTAATTTGTGAATGTAGTTGTTGTCCCATGCATTTTAAATGGGGCCGAACCAACTTCGCTTCAATTTAAAGGAGCTCGCTCAATTTTCTCAGTTTGCTCAATAAGGTGAATAAGACCGCCCGGGTATTTAAAACAAAAATCAGTTAAATTCAAAAATTGAGAAATTTATTAATTTCGTAGTCAAATTTCTTTTTTTAACCTTTTGTCAACCTAAACTATGAAGAATATCGGTCATTGTTGCTCCCGGGTAATAAATTGAATAATATTTTTGAATATTTATGTTTTAAAAAAAAACAAAAACACCTACCGAAAATTGGAAGCGCACTCTAGTTTCTTAGCTCAAAAAGGTACGTGTCTACGATTTAGGTGAGCAAATCGTAGACACGCACCTTTTTGAGCTAATGCCACCACTTTGTTCACAATCAAACCGTAGACACGTCCCTTTTTGAACTAATGCGCCAATTTGTTTTTATATCCACCATTCACACGGATTCACGGATAAGGAAAAAAGAGTAAATTAAGAGAGTTTTCACTTACTCACCTCAAATAAAAATTGCGGGTGTTTAAGGCAAGAGGGGTACCGGTCGGTTCTCTAGGTAATATAGGTACTCTATGGTTACAACTCAGAACGCATTCCAAAGTTTAACCTGGGGAATCTACTACAATTATTTGTTTGCCAAGAGAAAATAATCTTTTCTCTTTTTTTTTACTAGGCGTTTGTCCCTTTTCTGTATTTTATGCTTATGTGCTATCTGTATTTCAGTTCGGTTGTTATTTAGTTCGAATGTAGTTAAGATTGCGCAGCTTATTATTGTTGTTCGTTTGTCGTCGTCGGTCATTTTTTTTTTTTTCATCATTTTTTAAAATAACTTTTAAAAAAGCCGAAATCGGTTACAGGGCTTTGCTTTTTCCAGATATATCGATATCTGGAATATTCAAATGAACCCACGGGTAATACAACTCCGTCGGGAAAGTGCAGTGTTAAAGTGAGCCAGTGAAAGAATTTTCGAGGAGGCTTTATGTGAGTGAATTTAAGTGTTCTTAATGCAGTTTAAAAGTGCATTGCAATTGTGTTGCAATAATTGGATTAGCGAATAATGCTAAAAGAATCCCTAAAGAAAAAGCATACAAAAAAAATTCTACCATTTGTTTAAAACGAGACAGTCGTAATTCTTTCTCCCCATATGTATGCCATAGTGCGAGATAGTGCGTGGTGTCTCTATGTTGAAGTTCCGTTTAGTATTTATTTACAACGGGGAAATATACATACAAGAATATAAATAAACACCGGTTCGATAGAATCCGTGTAAAAAAAAACGTAAACAAAAAAAAACTTTAAACTACAACACTACGTAGTGCGTGTTTTGCCGTCGGGAATAACAAAAAAAGTATTATCTACTCCTTTAAGCACTTAATGCATTTTGCCGTCGGGAAACAAAAAAAAAAAAAAATTCCGATGTTGATAATAATTAATGTGTTTTTTTTTTGTTATCAACGTGGGTCGCGAACCCATTTACCTAGCCGGGATATTAACATCATTTAGTCAGATAAGTTAAGACTTGTTTACATCAATTTGAATTTGATACTTTGTGTGGTTTTATTTTTCTTTTCAGAGTGTTCATTGCCGCATGTCTTTAGCATGGAATATGCCCAAAAGTTTTCCAGCTGGTGTTTCGAGTTCGTACAAGCAGTTTCCAACCACCTTCCGTACGCTGGATTTTAAAAACTTTGGAAGCAGTTTGGCATTAACTCCCTTGGCAAAACTACTCTGAGCGAAGTTTCAACGGAACACTTTTTGCCCTACACGGTAAGTTACCTGTTTAGAACGTGTGTTATAAGTGTTTTTAGACTTAACGTGTGCCCTGAAAACATTCTCCGACAATTTCTTTCTGGCCGACGTAGTCTTCAGTGCATTCGGCAAGGCTAACATTTCCGGGTCTTCAAGGGCATCCAAATCGCGTAGTATTCGGTACGTAGAGCCATGGGATACCATATTTTGCCCGAAAAGAGCATAGCACGGTTGACAGCCTAGAGAGTCGTGCGTGTCTGAACGCAATGCGCATGCTATGCTGGATAAATGGGAATCCCAATCGTTCTGCTCTTTCGATATCAACACTCTAAGTTTGCTCAATACGCTGCGATTAGCCCGCTCGGAAATGTTAGCCTGCGGGGAATATACGGCCGTTCGCACCTGCCTAACACCATAGTCCGCCAAAAAGTTTTTAAACTCTTTGGACACGAATTGACGTCCAATGTCGGAATGAATCAATTGAGGGGTGCCGAAAGTGTGAAAAATTTCAGTTTCTAGAAAATTAATAATTCTAGAAGAAGTTGCTTTAGGCATAGGTTTTAAAAAGACAAATTTTGTTCACGGATACGGTCCCAAAAAATCGACATACAATCGCTGAATAGGCCTTTCCGTCACAATCTGCGTGGTGATAGGTGGACGAAGAATCGCATTTGGGGCCTTAACCATTTTACACGTTTCGCATTCACTGACGAACGCCTTGATGTCTCCAACCATTTTTGGCCAATAATACTTTTCTCTGATGCGAGCATAAGTTTTCGCAAAGCCACTATGGCAACTTAACTTCGTATCGTGAGACAGGTTTATGCATTCGTGAGTGAGTGTGCTAGGCAACCAAAGACGCCAAAGCGAATCCTCCTCGTTCACCCCACCAGTCCTGAACCTAACTCTTTTGTATATATATTTTCCCGATACAACTAGGTCAGGAAGCGCAGATTGATTAGAAACGATGCTCTCTCTCAGTTGGGTATATTGCACCGAATCAAATTCAACGGAGTCGAGGTCGATCTCACCACATAACATAGTCGAAGAAACCTCGTCTAGCTCATCGTCTTGCACGGTTACCTTGCAGAAACCCCTTCCATATTTATACGAGACAGCGTATCTTGTACAACGTTGAGGGATCCCTTTCGATGTTCGATGGAAAAGTCATAACCTTGGAGCTCCAAACTCCACCGAGCGAGTCTTCCACTCAACTCTTTCATTGACATAAGCCATTTAAGGCTTGAATGGTCCGTTATGACTTTGAAAGGTAATCCATCAACGTAGGATCTAAATTTTCGAATACTTAGAACCGCTGCTAGGCATTCCTGCACAGTAACCGTGTGGTTTTTCTTAGCTTTGTTAAGCTTCTTCGACATGTAAGCTAACGGTCTCTCGTTGTTGTTCTCATCCAACTGAAAGAGAACACCACCTACTCCCTCCGACGACGCGTCACACTGAATTGTGAATGGTTTAGTGAAGTCGGGTTGCGACAACACAGGTGCCAAGGAAAGTGCCGTTTTCAACTTGTTAAACCCCTCCAACGTCTCCGAAGTTAATTCGAACTTACTTTTCTTTTTAAGACAGTCGGTAAGTGGAGCAGCTAGGTCCAAATAATCCTTTATAAATCGCCGGTACCATCCGATCAAGCCTAAAAATCTCCTAACTTGTCTTAGGGACGTAGGAACGGGAAAATTAACCATTTCCTCGATTTTGTCAGGATTGGTTTTCAAAGTACCTTGGCTCAAAATCAGCCGTACATATTAACAAATCGTCTAAGTAGACGAACACATTTTCACGGAGAGAGCTTGGCACTACCTGGTCGATCACCCTGCTCATTGTTTGACCAGCATTACTCAAACCAAACGGCATAGCTTTAAACTGGTAGAGTGGTCTACCAGGCACCGCAAATGCTGTCTTCTCTCTCAATTTGTCATCTAATGGTGTTTGCCAATACGCGTCCTTCAAGTCAATTCCCGTGATGAAATGTGCGTCCCTGAAACGGCTGAGTAAGCCTTCAATATGAGGCAAAGGATACGCATCATTAACCGTGACTGCGTTGACTTTTCGGAAGTCTAAACACAGTCAAACTTTGCCGGGTTTCCTCACTAAAACTACTGGACAACTCCATGGTGAGTTGCTAACCTCGATAACCCCAAGTCCTAGCATACGTTCCAATTCCTTATAAACTTCTTCCCGACGAACCGGTGACAATGGATAATGCCGGGATTTGATCGGGGTGGCGTTTCCCGTATCTATAACGTGACAACCGAGATTTGTCTTCCCCAGCCCTAACACAACAAAGTTAGGAAAAGTTTAATCAGCTCAGCCTCATCCTTAAAATTCACCTCTTCTTCACCGGTTCCGACGTTGGCTTGTATTTCACTTATTTCAGGCATTAGATTGAAATCTCGCCAAAAATGTATCCCTAAATACAACTTCTGAGTCAGGTTGGGAATTAAGTAAAAAGTTAGGGATTTTGTGATTCCGTTATATTTGGTCTCGATTTCACAGTGACCTATGATGTCATGTGACTTACCATCCGCAGTACGTACAACGTTCTTATACGGTCTCACTTTTACCCCAATCTTTACCAATTCCCAATAATCATTTTCTAACACTGATATGGATGCTCCGCTATCCAACAATCCAAAAACTGATTCATCGTTAAGATGGATATTTGCGTACATCCTACCATCTGAGTCAGAAGTTATTATTGTTTCAACAATTTGTTTGCGAAACTTTTTTCTATCTTTAAACCGACGTCGGCATCTTCAAACGTGAGTGCTAGCGAAACTACTATTTTAAACTAAATTCGAAAACGGACTTTATAGTAGTTTAGCTTTCGCTCGTGAAGGGATTTTAACGCATAGGTATTAATAGGATGAAACTGAGAGATCTGAGAGCTGAGAGGCTCTACCCGTTCCAGGATCTTATTTGGAACGCTTTCTTTGCTGATATTGGCATTATTATCTTTTTCTACTTCTGTGAGTGGTCGGGTTTGTTCCTCGAGGAACGAATCTCTCCACTCTTCCTTTTGTCCCTTGGTAGGTTTCCCGAATGTTTACCGCACTCGTCAGTATTTACTCCCTTCGCACCACACAGAAAACAGAAAAGATTTCTTACATGCGAAGGACAAAAATGATACGCGGGTCCTTTCTGGTTGCAATTCCAACAAATATAGTTTTCTGTTGAAAAGGGTTTGCGAGCTGAAGATATGGCCGCGACTTTCTCCCCTTCAAGGTCCAGATCTGAAGACTCTTCTTCGACCACGATCTCATGAACAGTTCTTTGGGAAGAAGTTCGTTTCGCCAAGAACCTCTCAGCTTCTCTTGCCTTATTTCGCAGCTGTTCCAGGTTCTTAACCTTAGCTGATAGAAAAATTTCACCGATTTTGTCTTTGGCATTGTTCCTGATGACATCGACAAGTTTCCGATCATCGAAGGGTTCTTTCAAGCGGTCGTTCAGACTCACGACTGAATTATAAAAATCATCGAACGATTCCTTAACACCCTGTTTCCTAACAAGCAACCTCATGTAAATGTCGACGTCACTTTCCAACCTACCGAATTCCTTTTTCATTGCCATCTTAACCTCTGCTCATTTTGCCGCCTGGTTTCTTTTTAAAAAACCCCAAAACCACTTGTTGGCTCTTCCACTTAGCAAAATGTGAAAGTTGGCGGTAATTTGCTCGTCGGTATAAGATGACGATGATTGCATCCTATTTACCTTGAAAAGAAAATCGCTCACGTTATCTGTTCCGTCATACTTAATGTTCCATCTATCAAGTCTACAAGACTCAGAAGCACTGAACATAGATGGAGTAGCGGAATTTCTAGGTCTAGCGATCGGTTGGAAGGCTTCGCTAGATCTACCCTCAGCCGAAGTGTTCTGTGTAGGTGCTGCTAAGTTCAGATTTTCTAGATTTTTTATAACATTGGTCATAAACACATCCATTTGCTGAAATAATCTTACTTGGTTATCTAACATACCTCTTTCAATCCTTGCCGCCAAAGCTTCTGCGGAATTCGACCTTGGCACATTTGTAGGGTTAGCATTTGTTGCATGTTGCAACACATCCTCGTTGCCGGGCGAATTATTGTCATTCGACATGTTTGGAGTTCAATACGAAATTATGGAATTAAGACACTCAGAAAAACTAAAAGACGAATCCAAGTTAAAACGGTTGATTTTAATTGTAGTTGTAAATTGCCTGTAAAATTCCTCAAATCTTGCTTCGGAATGAGCGTTAATCACACTTATATCGTCGTGTAGTGAAACTCGACGCCTTCTGCTCATGCCTACTCGAAAAGAAACCTCCCGCAGAACTCTATCCACACCAGATTCAAAGACGAGAGAAAAAAAAAAATCAAAAGAATAACTCGAAAAAGAATATATCGCGAAAAAATTTAAATCCTGAAAAGAGAGTTGTTCTCGGAAACACCCTATGGCAATTTAGCTGCAAACTCAGGAAAAGAAATAAAAACCTAAGCCGATAAAAAAAATTAAAACGGAATAGTTATAAAAAAATGTATTGCAATTCGCAACAAACGAAATCCAAATATAACTTCCGAACTTGTCCACAGATTCGAATCTCCGATTCTAAAATCACGAATAGTTTATGGAAAACAAATATATTAAAAATAAAAAAAATTCTGGAAAAAATGCTTTTCTAAAAAATAAATAAAATGAGATTTCACTCTGAAATTTTTCAAAAAAAAATAAGTTTAAAAACTATTTGCGGTTTTATTCATACAAATATAAAAAGAATGGGAATTCGAATTTGAGAGGGATGACTTCTGATGCTGGAGAAGAAGCCGCAGTTCTAAGAGCCACAAATCAAACAAGCAAAACAAAATTTAAAATATGCTAATAATGTATGTAATTTAACTTTAAACTATTGAATCTAATTAACAGGACCTCGACAGACAAAAACTTTCATCCGTGAAGACTCTGTAAAAACTTGAAGAGTAATATGAAATTTTGTGGGACGGAACTCCGAAGACGCCTCTCGCATCAACGGGTCTTTTCCATTCATTCTTTTACCTATATATGTATGTGCTGATTGTCCGGCCATTTGAGTACCTTCTGTTCATATACCCAAAGACACAGACTTTAGCTCGAACATTTATTTTGTGTTGTATGGTTGCATCTTTCTTGCGGCAACGCGGTACCGAGCGCTCTACACCCAGTCACCGGGACTCACAGGAAAGTTGCAACCAAAATCGATCTGTGAAAATCGATAAAAAAAATCTGAAAAACTATGAAGCAAATAGAAAAAAAAGATTTAGCTCAAAATTTTATCCGCACTATCACTAGATCCACGTTAGGGAAGCCGTTTTGTAGCGGGCCTTTTTGCCTTCTAGTCCTGGCTGGCGAACCCTTATAAGCTCAGCGGTGTTTGTGGTTCTTGGACCAATCGCCCTCACTACAAAAAAATTATTTTGCCAGCTATGCATCAAGGTGTTTCGATGCGCGGGATATTCTTCTCCATCCCTCCCTACCTGGTTGCTTCCCTCGCCAGAGCAACCCCTTAATATGGCCTCTTCTCCCATCATCTCATCATCCCTCACTCTTTCTCCTTCTCATACTTTTCTTAAAAAAAAAATTAACCACTCATTTTCCGTTCAGCTTCTTTCGCAAACTTTATTAAAAACATTCTTGGTCTTCATCATAGAGTACCTATATTACCTAGAGAACCGACTTAGGCGGTCGTTCTCTTCCACCCTACAAGCTGTACTGAGAGGAAAAACTCCATTAATTTGTGAATGTAGTTGTTGTCCCATGCATTTTAAATGGGGCCGAACCAACTTCGCTTCAATTTAAAGGAGTTCGCTCAATTTTCTCAGTTTGCTCAATAAGGTGAATAAGACCGCCCGGGTATTTAAAACAAAAATCAGTTAAATTCAAAAATTGAGAAATTTATTAATTTCGTAGTCAAATTTCTTTTTTTAACCTTTTGTCAACCTAAACTATGAAGAATATCGGTCATTGTTGCTCCCGGGTAATAAATTGAATAATATTTTTGAATATTTATGTTTTAAAAAAAACAAAAACACCTACCGAAAATTGGAAGCGCACTCTAGTTTCTTAGCTCAAAAAGGTACGTGTCTACGATTTCGGTGTGCAAATCGTAGACACGCACCGTTTTGAGCTAATGCCACCACTTTGTTCACAATTAAACCGTAGACACGTCCCTTTTTGAACTAATGCGCCAATTTGTTTTTATATCCACCATTCACACGGATTCACGGATAAGGAAAAAAGAGTAAACTAAGAGAGTTTTCACTTACTCACCTTAAAATAAAATTTGCGGGTGTTTAAGGCAAGAGGGGTACCGGTCGGTTCTCTAGGTAATATAGGTACCCTATGGTCTTCATGCTGTCTGATATTACTATCTCATTTATGTTCAAATATAACAATGATTAAAATTATTGTTTGCTGTTAAAAATTTCTTTTCAAAATTTCGTACAATTCAAATTTTATTTTTAAATTAAATTCAACTTTAGCGGCAACGCGAAGAGGGTATCAAAAACGTTATCAAATTATTTGACTACGTCTTCGATTTATTTGAAACTTGGAAATTTTAAATCCTCTTTTTTCTAGTATTCACTTTAGCACTTTATTCCCCTCGTAAAACCCACCTTTAAACTCGCGTAAGTATTCTCTTTTTTTTTTATAAGTTTATATTTTTTTTAATAATTTTCAAATGGTTAAAGCTTTTACTCACCCTTGTATCCTGAAGAAGTGGTCACTGCTGCTGGATTTGAAGGTGAAGTTTAGGTACACTTTACAGTACCCTTTTCCTCGTGATATTTATACCTATATATATATATATATATAAATATATACGTTGATCACTTTTCGCGAGTTCAATTATATTTTCTTTTGTACGGTTCGCGTAGCTGTTCTCTCCGATAGCGATTTGATATCAACTATCTCGTTGACCGTTAAGGGTACAATATGAATTGAAATGATTAAAATTACGTTAAAAATAATAAAAAATAGCTTTTTTTAACAAAAAAAAAATACAAAAAATTAAGTGTCTTTGTCGCGATTCGAATCGGAAGACTCCTGAGCTGGACTTCAATTTCGTCGTCGCTGCTACCCTCTAGGCTACGGTAGCGATATAGATATAGTTATATTTTTGCCCAAATGAAATCTAGTCATGTGACTGTGAACCCTAAAGAAAAGCCCAAATTAGGTACGGCCTGCTATTTTGCTGTTTGCCTGGTTTTTTTCTTTACACTGTTGGGCTCTTGCTGTCCCGGAAAAACTGTGGAATGGATTTGGGCACTTTTTAAGTTGGGCAGTGATACCGACTGCCAAATTGTTCTATATTTAAAAAAAAATTATATAAAAAAACTACCGCACAAATCACAGTTTGGGATAAACTTACCGGATAATTTTATCCTTATAATACGTATTAGAGTTTCTGCTACCTTGTCTCGAATTTAATTTATTTAATAAACTTTATTTTATTTTCGAGTCACTGATTTGCCTATAGGCAGTTATGAAATTAAACTTTTTTTTTATACAGCAGGTTGGTACGTAAATGACCTTTTTAAATGTATGGGTACATCCATTAGAATATGAAATTAATCAGACAGAGTTATTTTTTTGTTTTTACTTTGAACCCAACGATAATTAGTTTGAGAACGATAGGAGATTAAGTTTCATTCACTAGGATCGAGTTTTAATAAAGGTTGTTGTCTAGGTTTGATAAAGCCGTTAAAAACGTAGAATCAAGTAGGAAAACGTAAAATTTATCAGATAACCACTTATGCTCAGTAAAATGTGTAACATGTTAAAGAGAATCCGAAACCAAAAATACACAGAAAGAAATTTTTCACTAACACACCTATATAGTTACTATGGAAGTGTTTCCGGTGCGGATTTTGCGGACGATCTTGACTGAAAAACTAAAATATCATCACACCTATTTTTAATAAATTATAAATTTATTTTTCATATCAAAAATGTGATTTTGCAGTCAAAATACAAACCCAAAAGTACATTATACCGGAACCAAATGAAAGCCATCTTGAAGAATTTCTCTTAAATCCTTGGTAAACGTGGGCTAGTCTCTCGTAAGCCTAAAAAAAACAGTTCAGTTGCTTGTTATGCTGAGCGCGGGATAGTCACGAGTTTGAGTTTTAATGTGAACTCGCAAAAGAAGAACGAAAAAAAAAAAATAAGAAAAAAAAGAAATATAAGTGCGAACCAATATCCAACATAAAACCTAGCGACAAACAGTAATTACGAATAAAGAACAGAAAAACAAGGTAAGAAAAAAAAAGAAAAGAAAAACAACAAAATCTAAAGAAAACCTTAAATAGACCTAGAACTACCCACAGTCTCCACCATCAGCAGAAGCCACACCAGCCACAGAAACTACTCCTGCAGAAAACAAAAAGGAACAAAACAAGCCAAAATAGGAAATCACCACGTTGAGCCAGCTACGAGATCGTCCAGCCGACCACCTGGGAGCGAGAAGGGCTCACGTGGGTAAAATTCCATACGACGGCAGCGGCGGCAGCGGCGGCAGCTGCAACTTCCCCAACCAACGCTAGGCAGAAACGAGCAACGCCATCGAAACTACACCTCCGACACTATAAGATCGACACGAACACAAAAATTCAACAAACATCAATATTTACGAGCAAGTTTCTACAACATCTTTAACACCACCAAATTTCAGCAAAACCTATACAGTAAACGAATCGTCTAAAACTTACAACATCTACTCAGCCATAATCAACATCAGCAAGGACATACACCACCTAACAGCCAGAACATACCACATCTACATTACAATATCATTAACAGTCAGAACATACCACATCTACATTACAATATCATCAACAGCCGGATACAACATCTACATTTCATTATCATCAACTGCCAGAACAAACGACATCTACAACTGAACACCAACAGCAGTAACATACAACACAGATACGACAACATACAATTACGTATATGTAACATACATACATACATACAAAAGCTAAGTACCAATCGTTCTTTTATTATAATTAGTTTTTTTATCCTAGTTTGCTTTATTGTTAAATAAAAAAATATTTATATCAAATAGGTTTTGATTGTATACTTGGTATTTAGGTATACGAATTATATTAAAGTAAAATAAATGAAAAAAAAAAAGGAATAATATTAACTTTACTATTTTACTATTTATACTATACTATAGGCAGAGCAAATTCTATTTAGAACCGAAATAAATCAAAATAAATCTTATGTTCTACAGGTTGAAATATAACACCGATCATCGTAACAACAAAAAGAAAGAAAAAAAAAGAGAATCATTAACTGTTCATCCCAACGAAGCGGTGCACCTCCTCGTCGGAACAACATCATAAAATAATAAGCAAAGTATGAAAACAAACTGATAAAGAAAAAAAAAAATCAAAACATACGGCGTAAGTGAAACCTTTTATTGAATGAGATTTGATTTGACTATTTTGGAATTTTAATTGAATTTGCCATTGTGAGTGTAGTTAAGATGATCAAATAGACAGACTACAAAAAGTAAAATATTTATAGTATACTTTTAAGCGAATATACAAATGAATTAATTATCTACTTTTGTTCCAAATAAAGTAGTATATTTTGTGAATAGTAACAATTTTAAAGTTGACCTGAATTAAACAGATACTGAAATAAAAAAAAGGAAATATATAATAAATAAAGAAATAAGGTTAAGAGCGAGAGTATATACTTAATTAAAAGAAAATGGATTCGTCATTACACATTAATGTATTGCATTTAACATATCGAGTTTAATAACGATTGGTACCCGACATTACCTTTATTTATATGTATACTTCTTTTATATTTATTTGGTTACATTATTATATGCAAACATATTGGAAACTTATTCTAGGATATCTTAAAATTCATATTTTTTTTATTCGTTCTTAAATAAATTCCTTTATAACGTTTACCGAAATTTGTGTTGTGCTTGACTTCCTGAGTTGAAGTTCGTATGATGGGAAGGAATCTCTACTACTTCTACTTTCATTTAGGTTAATAGGGAAAAAGAAAAGATAATGAGATAAGTTTTTATATAAAAGAGTGGATGTGGTGATCCGACGAGAATCCGGGATGTTGCAGAAAATCGAAAAGGCTGTATGGGGTCACTGGATTAATGCTTAAGAGGAAGCCGTAGCCAAGGACGCTAAACTTAGTGATACGCGGGTGGGATTAGCCTCGTAGGACTCAACATCTTGTTATTCTTTTCTTTTTTCTTTTCTCTCCATGGTTGCCAACTTTTGTTTTCTCTCACTTTAACCTTTTCTCGTTGGATTTAAGTAAATAATTTACTTCCTTTCCAAATTGACGAATTTCGGGCTCAAACTTTTGAACCTATGAACAATATAATATTACATACATCTTCCTATTGAAATTTTTTTTGTCAATGGCATGAATAAAGATCGTAACATTTTGTGTGTGTTATTAAGGCAAGAACCCATACCATTTTCGACGAGCTAGGCATTGGCATCCAGCAAGCATGCCGTGCCTTGATGACACATACACCCTTCACTGCAGGTGCCTGGATCGGCTTTTAGATCCCTGTAAGCTAAAGGTCGTAAAGGTACCACATGCGGTGAAGGTATGCAGAGGTTTTTTTTACTTTCTTTTTTGAGACATTTCATTTGTGCTTTTCATATATTTTTGAGGGTTTTAGCATCTTTAGAGGAGAATCGAATTGTCCTGGATTAAAGTAAAGGAAAACTTCTGGGTAACCATATGCAGGTTCCGTTACAGGTGGCGCCCAACGTGGGGCCCGATTCGTCCATTTTGGAAAAGGGAGAAGATATACCAAAGAAAGGAAAATGTTTTACTTTGATTTTTTTGTCATTTTTGAATTTTTTATTTAGAAGTATTTTTTGTGTCTAGTTCAAGGATCTATTAGAAGGCAAGTTCACGTCCAGTGAGTGGGTGATAGTGTCCCTGTTCAAGCTGTTGCGTTTTGCTTGCATACTAAATATGATTCATGATATGATGCGTATTTTTTTTGTTCTTATCGAAACCAATTTTAAATAGAAATTTGATTTTTTTTGTTGTTAGGTTAGAAGATTTTAAAATGCGATAAATCTGAGTAGAAAGTGCTCGTCCTAAAAACAAGATTTCTAATCATGTTTCTTTGTTGCAAGTGCTTTTGTAACTTCTTCAATATATGAAACTTTTATATATTTTAAAGTAAAAATTTTGTTTGCCTTTTGGCGGTGATTTACTTTTGTTTTATGGTTGAGGGACTGAGAAGAGGAGAGGACGAGAGAGATCAACCGGAGATAAGGAATATATCATTTTCGTCTGCCACAGTTAGGAGGATTCAACACGCCACATCCACTCTTAATTTTTATTATAGTACATCCTTGAATATTACCTTTCGAATATTTCCTTTTATATTATATTTTTTATTTTTTTATTTTCATTAGAATAGTTTTTTTTCTGAATTTTTACCTTTTTAAGTTAAACCATTCTTAGTTAACCCAAAATCGAAGGTCCCTATTGTTTTGCAATTTTAATGCAAAGTTGTTTTTTTTTTACTGTTTTTTTTTCTGTTGGTTACGAGTTGCTTTATTTTTGTTGGTAGCTTGACTAAGACGTATTATACTTTAGTTGGCGAAATGCCGAGATCTCGAAGAGAATCTTTGGCGGAGTTTCGTAAGAGAAGAGGGTTGAGGAGTGATACCAATATAACGAATACTAACGGCAATACGACTGATAACGAAAATCTGAATATGACGACCGATAACAGCAGAGATGAACAAGAACTTGGAGCAGCCTCATTGGCAGCTCAAGAAGAACTGTTAGGATTTCCACAACGAAATGCAAATGCTTCCAATGGAGAAGTTAGGGCGGACGTCTAGAATGATAATGATGATGATGAGTATTTGGGGGAATACATTGAGGAGGTCGTTAATGCAACAGTTGGATTAAACAGGGCCAAAGATATGTCGGATGTCAGGGCAGAAATCGATCGAAGCAGAGCAATGCTTACAGAACAAGTCGCAGACATTGTTCGACGAACTCTGGAATCGATGGGAACTCCACAGCATTTGACACCTCAACAATGTGCTACCAATAACACCCACTCTCATACAGGGCAAGTGCCTGCCTGACAATTCAAGACAAGTTAGGACCGCAGCTCCGGTCAACACTACGACACAATTAGGTGCAACATACGGACAACTTCCCCAAGGTAATCCCGCTCTAGCCCCTTTGGTCCAGAACAACGAGACGAACCCAGACGAATTTTTGCAGCAAATTCAAAACATGGCTTTTAATGAACCACTAGGTAGTACCTACAATCCATTTCCGGTAGCTTCCACTTTATCCAACAGATACAACCATTTTCACAAATGGGGCCTTAAGTTCGATGGAAAGCAGATGACAGTGGATGATTTCCTCTTTAGGTTGAATAGGATGCGTAGTTCGTATAATATCAGCTGGGAAGAAATAGTGAAAAATTTCCACCATTTTGTAAAGGATTCGGTTGACACCTGGTTTTGGCCCTTCATCAAAGCAAATCCGAACGCTAATTGGGATACTCTTAGAACAGCTTTAAGAGAACAATATTGTACCCCTGAAACTGATTCTGAACTGGGTAGGAAGTTATTTGACAGACGTCAACAATCTAACGAATCTTTTGACGAATTTTATTTGGACATTCAAAAATTGAACAGTAGGCTCCGTATTCCGAAGCAGTCACACGAAATAGTTGAGCTGTTGAAGCTGAACGTCAAGCGAAGAATGGGTGAGTTGTTGGTAACATACCATACAACTCGTTTACCTGCAATGGTCTATGTTTGCAGAAATATTGAAAAATATTTTAACGGTCCTGACCCCACCACATTCAAGCCTAGACATTCTTATCAACAACCGCAACAACCGATTACGACCCGCAAAAATGTATCAGAGTTAGAAGTTGGCCATCTAGAAGCTAGTGATCCAAGTCTAGAAGCCTTTTACGCATGCAGAGATGTTAGAATCCTCGTTTGCTACAATTGTAAAGAAAAGGGTCATACTTATTTTGAGTGTCAGGTGCCTCAGAGAAACTTATTTTGCTATAAGTGCGGGTACGAGAATACAACCGTACCCCAGTGCCCTCGTTGTTCGGCGGGAAACGATTTGAAGAGCAGTTCCATGTCCAAGGCGAACTGCTCGCAACAATAGAACCGGGACAGACAGTAAAACATCCAACTTATATTAACAACTCGCAACAGCCAAATTTAACGTCAACAAACGAATCTACATTCAAGCTTCCAGCCATCATTACCATTTTAAAACCTGAAAAGAGAGAAACATTAAATATAGAAAAGTCACGACAACCTAAAGAACCTCCTAAAACCTTGCATGAACGCTTAGAAAACTACTATAGGGTTAGGGAGAAAATTTTCGGCACAACGGAAACCAAAAGACCAGTCTCAGAAAAGATTCGTAAGCTTAGAGAAAAACTCAAAAACAAGAAAGAAGAATTTAGGTCGATAGAAGCTACAACTTTGTGCTGCGTAGAAGACCTTCGACCGTACGCAAAGGTGAGAATTTTTGATGAGCCAATGTTGGGTCTTTTTGACAGCGGAGCTAGTATTAGTTGCCTGGGGGAAGGTGGATACGAGTTTTTAGCTAAAAATAATATCGATTATGTAAAGTTATCACAACAGTTAAAGACCGCGGACGCCAAAAATCAGGCAATAGTAGGCAAATTCTTGGCTAGGATATCGTACAAGGGAGTAACGAAAAGTATACAATTGTATATTGTGCCTTCCTTGCAACAGCGGTTGTACCTGGGTATAAACTTTTGGAAGGAATTCAACATAGCCCCACACCTCATCTCAGAGCTGATATTAGATAGATCGTTAAGAGAACAGGACCTCAATGCACATGAACTAACTGAGGGGGAATTTGAAATATTAAGGAAAACGGTTAGCATGTTTCCTTCCTCTGCTGTACTAGGCCTTGGAAAAACTTCGTTGCTCGAACATAAGACAGATACAAGGGATGCCGAACCGATTAAGCAACGTTTTTACCCGATTTCTCCAGCAGTACAAAAGCTGATGTATGAGGAATTGGATCGCATGCTGGACCTTGGAGTTATAGAAGAAAGTTCTAGTGCATGGAGCTCTCCAGTAGTCCTGGTTCGAAAGCCAGGAAAGAATCGACTATGTCTCGACTACAGAAAGGTTAACTCCAAGACGAAGGGAAATGCGTATCCGATGACTCATATAGAGGGTTTGCTATCGCGTCTTCCAGGTGCGCGCTATATTTCGAGTATCGATCTGAAGGATGCGTTCTGGCAAATCTCTCTGGAGGAATCGTCGAGAGAAAAGACGGCGTTTAACGTTCCCGGTAGACCCCTGATGCAGTTTAAGGTAATGCCATTTGGTCTTAAGAACGCGGTTCAAACCATGTGTCAAGTCATAGACAAAGTGGTTCCTGTTTCACTGCGAGATAAAATATTTCCATATGTTGACGATCTTTTAGTGGTTTCATGTTCTTTTGAGGAGCACATCAAGCTTTTAGGCATTCTGGCAGAGAGACTCAGGCAGGCAGGATTAACCATAAATATACAGAAATCCAAATTTTGTTTTAAGGAATTGAAATTTTTAGGATATATGGTTAGCGATGGGTGTCTGAAAACAAACCCGGAAAAAGTTTCAGCCATAGTGGATTTTCCGACTCCTACAACAGCAAGGCAAGTTAGACGATTCTTAGGACTAGCAGGATGGTATAGAAGGTTTGTTAAAGATTTTTCCACATTGGCAAGGCCTCTTACTGATTGTTTAAAGAAAGGTCAAAAATTAAATTTTGGTAAAGAGGCTGTAAAAGCATTTGAAAGTTTGAAGCAAACATTGTCCTCCGAACCAGTACTTGTTAACCCGATCTACAGTAAGGAGTTCATTATCCTTTGCGATGCATCCAACACTGGCATCTGCTGCGTTTTATGTCAGCAGGATGATGACGGAAATGAACGTCCAATATATTATCATTCACAGAAGTTAAATAAAGCACAACGTAACTATAGCGTCATCGAGCGTGAGTGTCTAGCTGCCGTTGTCGGGGTTAAAAAGTTTCGTGCCTACGTGGAAGGACAACCGTTCAAGATTATCACAGATCATGCGAGCTTGAAGTGGCTGATGGGCCAAAGGGATTTAAGCGGCCGGTTGGCGAGATGGAGTCTAAAGCTTCAGGGTTTCGATTTCACAATCGAACATCGTAAAGGTTCTCAGAACGTAGTCCCTGATGCATTATCAAGGATTTACGAGGAAATAGTAGAAGCTCTGGGTTTTGATAGTTCGGTTGTGAACGAAGCTTCCGACGTCCTGCACGTAGATCTTGAGGATCCCAGTTTTAAATCTGAGGGATATTCCAAGATTATTGACACAGTCGAAAATCAAAAGAACCAGCTACCGGACCTTCGAGTTTCGAACAATTTCGTTTATAAAAGGGTCCAACATTGTACAGGTAATCCGTTGGAGGATGACCTTGTCTGGAAGCTTTGGGTTCCTGAAGCGTTGACTGGTCGTTTGATAGCTCTTGCTCATCGGCCGCCTCGAGCATCGCATGGTGGTGTTTCAAAAACGTTGTACCGACTTCGTTCTCGGTTCTTTTGGCCCGGCATGGCAGCTCAGGTGAAAACATACATCGCTGGCTGCGATACTTGCAAAATGACTAAAGCACCAAACAGCACTTTAAGGCCGCCAATGGGAAATGCATTTACGGTTGATAGACCATTTCAGTTAGTGTATATCGATTTTCTTGGACCGTATCCTCGCTCGAGAAGCGGTAACACCCATATAGTAATTGCTCTCGACCAACTTACTAAATTTGTGGTTATTAAAGCACTCAGAAAAGCAACCACGGACACATTTGTCAAATTTCTTCACGAGAATATCTTGTGTTTGTTTGGGGTGCCTGAAACTATTCTTTCCGACAACGGAAAACAGTTCGTAAGTAGGGATTTTGAGAAGCTGATGTCCTCGTACGGAATAAACCACGTGAAGACAGCTGCATATTCCCCACAAGCTAATGCGAGTGAGAGGGTTAACCGGTCGATCTTGGCTGCGATACGGTCATACATCGATCCAGACCAGGGGAATTGGGATTTACAACTACCCTCGATAGCGAGCGCCCTTTGCACAACGGTCCATTCGGCAATTGGAGTTTCACCGTACGAGGCTCTGTTTGGTCAATCCATGGTCGAACACGGTTCCGACTACAAGCTACTTAGTGACCTGAACGGTCTTAATAATTCTGAGATTAAAGTCTTGTCGAAGGCATCCCAAATGAACATCTTACACACATACATTAAGGAGTCTTTGGCCAAGGCACACGCTAAATACGAAAATGTATACAATACTAGAAGCAAAGCTATTAAGTTTTCTGTAGGTGAGCAAGTTTATCGTAGGAATTTTATGCTAAGTGATGCGTCTAAGAAATTTAGTGCCAAATTGTCACCGAAGTTTCTCAAAATGAGAGTAAGAAAAGTTATAGGAAATAACCTTTATGAGTTAGAAGATTTGAATGGGAAAAGAGTAGGAATCTATCACAGTAAAGATATAAAACGATAGACAGTATCTTTGAGCCCAGCCGTCAGTCTGTGCATGAGAGCTCTTGATAGTGAAAGAGAGTTAAAGAAAAAAAAAGTAAAACGAGTGGTAAGTCATTTTCAGTTTCCAGCTCCATTTCGCGCATTGAAACGGCGAAAAGTACCAGTTTTGTGGGAAAATGACCTTTTTAAATTTATGGGTACATCCAGTAGAATATGAAATTAATCAGAGTTATTTTTTGTTTTTACTTTGAACCCAACGATAATTAGTTTGAGAACGATAGGAGATTAAGTTTCATTCACTAGGATCGAGTTTTAATAAAGGTTGTTGTCTAGCTTTGATAAAGCTGTTAAAAACGTAGAATCAAGTAGGAAAGCGTAAAATTTATCAGATAACCACTTATGCTCAGTAAAATGTGTAACATGTTAAAGAGAATCCGAAACCAAAAATACACAGAAAGAAATTTTTCACTAACACACCTATATAGTTACTATGGAAGTGTTTCCGGTGCGGATTTTGACTGAAAAACGAAAATATCATCACACCTATTTTTAATAAATTATAAATTTATTTTTCATATCAAAAATGTGATTTTGCAGTCAAAATACAAACCCAAAAGTACATTATACCGGAACCAAATGAAAGCCGTCTTGAAGAATTTCTCTTAAATCCTTGGTAAACGTGGGCTAGTCTCTCGTAAGCCTAAAAAAAACAGTTCAGTTGCTTGTTATGCTGAGCGCGGGAAAGTCACGATTTTGAGTTTTAATGTGAACTCGCAAAAGAAGAACGAAAAAAAAAATAAGAAAAAAAAATAAATATAAGTCCGAACCAATATCCAACATAAAACCTAGCGACAAACAGTAATTACGAATAAAGAACAGAAAAACAAGGTAAGAAAAAAAAAGAAAAGAAAAACAACAAAATCTAAAGAAAACCTTAAATAGACCTAGAACTACCCACAGTCTCCACCATCAGCAGAAGCCACACCAGCCACAGAAACTACTCCTGCAGAAAACAAAAAGGAACAAAACAAGCCAAAATAGGAAATCACCACGTTGAGCCAGCTACGAGATCGTCCAGCCGACCACCTGGGAGCGAGAAGGGCTCACGTGGGTAAAATTCCATACGACGGCAGCGGCGGCAGCGGCGGCAGCTGCAACTTCCCCAACCAACGCTAGGCAGAAACGAGCAACGCCATCGAAACTACACCTCCGACACTATAAGATCGACACGAACACAAAAATTCAACAAACATCAATATTTACGAGCAAGTTTCTACAACATCTTTAACACCACCAAATTTCAGCAAAACCTATACAGTAAACGAATCGTCTAAAACTTACAACATCTACTCAGCCATAATCAACATCAGCAAGGACATACACCACCTAACAGCCAGAACATACCACATCTACATTACAATATCATTAACAGTCAGAACATACCACATCTACATTACAATATCATCAACAGCCGGATACAACATCTACATTTCATTATCATCAACTGCCAGAACAAACGACATCTACAGCTGAACACCAACAGCAGTAACATACAACACAGATACGACAACATACAATTACGTATATGTAACATACATACATACATACAAAAGCTAAGTACCAATCGTTCTTTTATTATAATTAGTTTTTTTATCCTAGTTTGCTTTATTGTTAAATAAAAAAATATTTATATCAAATAGGTTTTGATTGTATACTTGGTATTTAGGTATACGAATTATATTAAAGTAAAATAAATGAAAAAAAAAAAGGAATAATATTAACTTTACTATTTTACTATTTATACTATACTATAGGCAGAGCAAATTCTATTTAGAACCGAAATAAATCAAAATAAATCTTATGTTCTACAGGTTGAAATATAACACCGATCATCGTAACAACAAAAAGAAAGAAAAAAAAAGAGAATCATTAACTGTTCATCCCAACGAAGCGGTGCACCTCCTCGTCGGAACAACATCATAAAATAATAAGCAAAGTATGAAAACAAACTGATAAAGAAAAAAAAAAAAAAATCAAAACATACGGCGTAAGTGAAACCTTTTATTGAATGAGATTTGATTTGACTATTTTGGAATTTTAATTGAATTTGCCATTGTGAGTGTAGTTAAGATGATCAAATAGACAGACTACAAAAAGTAAAATATTTATAGTATACTTTTAAGCGAATATACAAATGAATTAATTATCTACTTTTGTTCCAAATAAAGTAGTATATTTTGTGAATAGTAACAATTTTAAAGTTGACCTGAATTAAACAGATACTGAAATAAAAAAAAAGGAAATATATAATAAATAAAGAAATAAGGTTAAGAGCGAGAGTATATACTTAATTAAAAAAAAATGGATTCGTCATTACACATTAATGTATTGCATTTAACATATCGAGTTTAATAACGATTGGTACCCGACATTACCTTTATTTATATGTATACTTCTTTTATATTTATTTGGTTACATTATTATATGCAAACATATTGGAAACTTATTCTAGGATATCTTAAAATTCATATTTTTTTTTATTCGTTCTTAAATAAATTCCTTTATAACGTTTACCGAAATTTGTGTTGTGCTTGACTTCCTGAGTTGAAGTTCGTATGATGGGAAGGAATCTCTACTACTTCTACTTTCATTTAGGTTAATAGGGAAAAAGAAAAGATAATGAGATAAGTTTTTATATAAATGAGTGGATGTGGTGATCCGACGAGAATCCGGGATGTTGCAGAAAATCGAAAATGAGGTAAGGCTGTAAAATTATCAGTACTTCGAAATATGGGGTCACTGGATTAATGCTTAAGAGGAAGCCGTGGCCAAGGACGCTAAACTTAGTGATACGCGGGTGGGATTAGCCTCGTAGGACTCAACATCTTGTTATTCTTTTCTTTTTTCTTTTCTCTCCATGGTTGCCAACTTTTGTTTTCTCTCACTTTAACCTTTTCTCGTTGGATTTAAGTAAATAATTTACTTCCTTTCCAAATTGACGAATTTCGGGCTCAAACTTTTGAACCTATGAACAATATACATACATCTTCCTATTGAAATTTTTTTTGTCAACGGCATGAATAAAGATCGTAACATTTTGTGTGTGTTATTAAGGCAAGAACCCATACCATTTTCGACGAGCTAGGCATTGGCATCCAGCAAGCATGCCGTGCCTTGATGACACATACACCCTTCACTGCAGGTGCCTGGATCGGCTTTTAGATCCCTGTAAGCTAAAGGTCGTAAAGGTACCACATGCGGTGAAGGTATGCAGAGGTTTTTTTTACTTTCTTTTTTTGAGACATTTCATTTGTGCTTTTCATATATTTTTGAGGGTTTTAGCATCTTTAGAGGAGAATCGAATTGTCCTGGATTAAAGTAAAGGAAAACTTCTGGGTAACCATATGCAGGTTCCGTTACAGGTGGCGCCCAACGTGGGGCCTGATTCCTCCATTTTGGAAAAGGGAGAAGATATACCAAAGAAAGGAAAATGTTTTACTTTGATTTTTTTGTCATTTTTGAATTTTTTATTTAGAAGTATTTTTTGTTTCTAGTTCAAGGATCTATTAGAAGGCAAGTTCACGTCCAGTGAGTGGGTGATAGTGTCCCTGTTCAAGCTGTTGCGTTTTGCTTGCATACTAAATATGATTCATGATATGATGCGTATTTTTTTTTTGTTCTTATCGAAACCAATTTTAAATAGAAATTTGATTTTTTTTGTTGTTCGGTTAGAAGATTTTAAAATGCGATAAATCTGAGTAGAAAGTGCTTGTCCTAAAAACAAGATTTCTAATCATGTTTCTTTGTTGCAAGTGCTTTTGTAACTTCTTCAATATATGAAACTTTTATATATTTTAAAGTAAAAATTTTGTTTGCCTTTTGGCGGTGATTTACTTTTGTTTTATGGTTGAGGGACTGAGAAGAGGAGAGGACGAGAGAGATCAACCGGAGATAAGGAATATATCATTTTCGTCTGCCACAGTTAGGAGGATTCAACACGCCACATCCACTCTTAATTTTTATTATAGTACATCCTTGAATATTACCTTTCGAATATTTCCTTTAATATTATATTTTTTATTTTTTTATTTTCATTAGAATAGTTTTTTTTCTGAATTTTTACCCTTTTAAGTGAAACCATTCTTAGTTAACCCAAAATCGAAGGTCCCTATTGTTTTGCAATTTTAATGCAAAGTTGTTTTTTTTTTACTGTTTTTTTTTTCTGTTGGTTACGAGTTGCTTTATTTTTGTTGGTAGCTTGACTAAGACGTATTATACTTTAGTTGGCGAAATGCCGAGATCTCGAAGAGAATCTTTGGCGGAGTTTCGTAAGAGAAGAGGGTTGAGGAGTGATACCAATATAACGAATACTAACGGCAATACGACTGATAACGAAAATCTGAATATGACGACCGATAACAGCAGAGATGAACAAGAACTTGGAGCAGCCTCATTGGCAGCTCAAGAAGAACTGTTAGGATTTCCACAACGAAATGCAAATGGTTCCAATGGAGAAGTTAGGGCGGACGTCCAGAATGATAATGATGATTATGAGTATGTGGGGGGATACATTGAGGAGGTCGTTAATGCAACAGTTGGATTAAACAGGGCTAAAGATATGTCGGATTTCAGGGCAGAAATCGATCGAAGCAGAGCAATGCTTACAGAACAAGTCGCAGACATTGTTCGACGAACTCTGGAATCGATGGGAACTCCACAGCATTTGACACCTCAACAACGTGCTACCAATAACACCCACTCTCATACAGGGCAAGTGCCTGCCTGACAATTCAAGACAAGTTACTACCGCAGCTCCGGTCAACACTACGACACAATTAGGTGCAACATACGGACAACTTCCCCAAGGTAATCCCGCTCTAGCCCCTTTGGTCCAGAACAACGAGACGAACCCAGACGAATTTTTGCAGCAAATTCAAAACATGGCTTTTAATGAACCACTAGGTAGTACCTACAATCCATTTCCGGTAGCTTCCACTTTATCCAACAGATACAACCATTTTCACAAATGGGGCCTTAAGTTCGATGGAAAGCAGATGACAGTGGATGATTTCCTCTTTAGGTTGAATAGGATGCGTAGTTCGTATAATATCAGCTGGGAAGAAATAGTGAAAAATTTCCACCATTTTGTAAAGGATACTCTTAGAACAGCTTTAAGAGAACAATATTGTACCCTTGAAACTGATTCTGAACTGTGTAGGAAGTTATTTGACAGACGTCAACAATCTAACGAATCTTTTGACGAATTTTATTCGGACATTCAAAAATTGAACAGTAGGCTCCGTATTCCGAAGCAGTCACACGAAATAGTTGAGCTGTTGAAGCTGAACGTCAAGCGAAGAATGGGTGAGTTGTTGGTAACATACCATACAACTCGTTTACCTGCAATGGTCTATGTTTGCAGAAATATTGAAAAATATTTTAACGGTCCTGACCCCACCACATTCAAGCCTAGACATTCTTATCAACAACCGCAACAACCGATTACGACCCGCAGAAATGTATCAGAGTTAGAAGTTGGCCATCTAGAAGCTAGTGATCCAAGTCTAGAAGCCTTTTACGCATGCAGAGATGTTAGAATCCTCGTTTGCTACAATTGTAAAGAAAAGGGTCATACTTATTTTGAGTGTCAGGTGCCTCAGAGAAACTTATTTTGCTATAAGTGCGGGTACGAGAATACAACCGTACCCCAGTGCCCTCGTTGTTCGGCGGGAAACGATTTGAAGAGCAGTTCCATGTCCAAGGCGAACTGCTCGCAACAATAGAACCGGGACAGACAGTAAAACATCCAACTTATATTAACAACTCGCAACAGCCAAATTTAACGTCAACAAACGAATCTACATTCAAGCTTCCAGCCATCATTACCATTTTAAAACCTGAAAAGAGAGAAACATTAAATATAGAAAAGTCACGACAACCTAAAGAACCTCCTAAAACCTTGCATGAACGCTTAGAAAACTACTATAGGGTTAGGGAGAAAATTTTCGGCACAACGGAAACCAAAAGACCAGTCTCAGAAAAGATTCGTAAGCTTAGAGAAAAACTCAAAAACAAGAAAGAAGAATTTAGGTCGATAGAAGCTACAACTTTGTGCTGCGTAGAAGACCTTCGACCGTACGCAAAGGTGAGAATTTTTGATGAGCCAATGTTGGGTCTTTTTGACAGCGGAGCTAGTATTAGTTGCCTGGGGGAAGGTGGATACGAGTTTTTAGCTAAAAATAATATCGATTATGTAAAGTTATCACAACAGTTAAAGACCGCGGACGGCAAAAATCAGGCAATAGTAGGCAAATTCTTGGCTAGGATATCGTACAAGGGAGTAACGAAAAGTATACAATTGTATATTGTGCCTACAGCGGTTGTACCTGGGTATAAACTTTTGGAAGGAATTCAACATAGCCCCACACCTCATCTCAGAGCTGATATTAGATAGATCGTTAAGAGAACAGGACCTCAATGCACATGAACTAACTGAGGGGGAATTTGAAATATTAAGGAAAACGGTTAGCATGTTTCCTTCCTCTGCTGTACGAGGCCTTGGAAAAACTTCGTTGCTCGAACATAAGACAGATACAAGGGATGCCGAACCGATTAAGCAACGTTTTTACCCGATTTCTCCAGCAGTACAAAAGCTGATGTATGAGGAATTGGATCGCATGCTGGACCTTGGAGTTATAGAAGAAAGTTCTAGTGCATGGAGCTCTCCAGTAGTCCTGGTTCGAAAGCCAGGAAAGAATCGACTATGTCTCGACTACAGAAAGGTTAACTCCAAGACGAAGGGAAATGCGTATCCGATGACTCATATAGAGGGTTTGCTATCGCGTCTTCCAGGTGCGCGCTATATTTCGAGTATCGATCTGAAGGATGCGTTCTGGCAAATCTCTCTGGAGGAATCGTCGAGAGAAAAGACGGCGTTTAACGCTCCCGGTAGACCCCTGCAGTTTAAGGTAATGCCATTTGGTCTTAAGAACGCGGTTCAAACCATGTGTCAAGTCATAGACAAAGTGGTTCCTGTTTCACTGCGAGATAAAATATTTCCATATGTTGACGATCTTTTAGTGGTTTCATGTTCTTTTGAGGAGCACATCAAGCTTTTAGGCATTCTGGCAGAGAGACTCAGGCAGGCAGGATTAATCATAAATATACAGAAATCCAAATTTTGTTTTAAGGAATTGAAATTTTTAGGATATATGGTTAGCGATGGGTGTCTGAAAACAAACCCGGAAAAAGTTTCAGCCATAGTGGATTTTCCGACTCCTACAACAGCAAGGCAAGTTAGACGATTCTTAGGACTAGCAGGATGGTATAGAAGGTTTGTTAAAGATTTTTCCACATTGGCAAGTCCTCTTACTGATTGTTTAAAGAAAGGTCAAAAATTTAATTTTGGTAAAGAGGCTGTAAAAGCATTTGAAAGTTTGAAGCAAACATTGTCCTCCGAACCAGTACTTGTTAACCCGATCTACAGTAAGGAGTTCATTATCCTTTGCGATGCATCCAACACTGGCATCTGCTGCGTTTTATGTCAGCAGGATGATGACGGAAATGAACGTCCAATATATTATCATTCACAGAAGTTAAATAAAGCACAACGTAACTATAGCGTCATCGAGCGTGAGTGTCTAGCTGCCGTTGTCGGGGTTAAAAAGTTTCGTGCCTACGTGGAAGGACAACCGTTCAAGATTATCACAGATCATGCGAGCTTGAAGTGGCTGATGGGCCAAAGGGATTTAAGCGGCCGGTTGGCGAGATGGAGTCTAAAGCTTCAGGGTTTCGATTTCACAATCGAACATCGTAAAGGTTCTCAGAACGTAGTCCCTGATGCTGTAATAGGCTGGTTGTTGTTTTTTTAAGAAGAATTATTTTTGGATTTTATCTTTGCGGACTGGCATGCTTGCGAGTGCACGGCCTTTAGCTCGCGGTGTGGGATCTTGTCCACAAAAACAAAAATTCAACCTATTACGTAATACATAAAACATGCCAAAAAAAATAAATTTAGAATATATAAAGAAAACAAAAGTATTGTAGCAGACGGACGTTACCACCAGAGGGCGCCGAGGTGTTATTCGGCTTGACCTGTCCCACCCTTCCTTGGGGGTCGTCGGTCGAAGTTTGACCCCCCCTTGTACCTAACTCACCATTTCAGCTTCCTCACCTTATCCACCGAATCATGTCGTCACCATCCGCATCCCCTGAAAATAGAGAACTAGAAATACATCAAGCTATTCGCTTGATCAAAAAAACCAAAAATTTTTACCATCTTGGCACGATGCACGGTTCAAAATTTTATTTATTGATTAGGATAGATCTTATCAGTAAACCTTTGGAAAGGTTTTTCTTTTAATGATAATGACTTGTATTTAACCATTTGATTGTACAAAAAGTAAAAAAAAATTACAAACGAAAGAAAGGTAAGACAATTATTAACAAAAAAAAAATTAAAAGATACCTAGCACTGAGGAATTGAAGAAAAAAGAATTTATCACAATTCAAACAAAATAAGAACCTTGGTAACTATACATATATATGTCATATACATATACGTACAAATATTTTATTTTTTTCTTTTAAATTGTGGGAAATTTTGCTTCCCTTTTTTTTTGACTTTTATACTTATCCTCTTATTTTATTTTGCCAAACGATTAAGGACTTTTCAAAGGGGGGATTAGCAACCCTACCTAAAATCGAGCTCAATTTTTGGACGAGAAGGAATCCTAACCCGAAATCTCCTCCTAACGCGAAACTTTATAAAAAGGGAAATAAACTTATTCCACAAGATCGCTTATATAAAAAAAAAAAGAATTTACTTTACTCAATCCCTCAAGACAAGAGGTATTTACAAAAAAAAACAAAATTAGTAGGTATAGAGATTCACATCAACATATGTAGTTATACAATACAATTAATTTATATAATTGGAAACTAAATTTTTTTGTCAAAAAAAAAAAAAAAACTATTCATTTGTACGTTACAATTAAAACGAACTAGGCTCTATGCGAAGGTTACTGATAGTATAGGCACCGATTCGTATGTCGGTGCATACATATATACATCCGTGTTTACAGATATGATATATCCACTGAAGATTTTTTTTTTTCTTTGCGAAATTTCTGATGAAAGTTCGTGCATATATATGTATACGTATATTCGTATAAATGTTCTAGGATTGAACTTTTCGATTTTTGCTTCTTCGATTGAATTCTGAAGTTTTCTTGATTTAAAATCACAGTGGAATACAAAATGAATCGGCGACCACCCCTACCATTTATCTGTAGGTTAAATCTGGTGATCGCCCGATGGATAATTCCTAATAATGAAAAAAAAAAAATCGAGGTTAGACCGAGCATCTATTTAACGCGGCATATATATGTACATAGATACATATATGCTTGAATCACTTTTTCACTTTTGATTAGCTTAAATTTTTAGGACTCACCAAATAATTGTCAACTTATAAACTTTCAACTGGTAGGTATAGTTGAAATAATCCCGTGTTTTACAGGTGCTGCGCTCCCCCGCCGTGTAATTAATGACTGCACAATGTATAGGCGCCCTTTGGTAGAAAATAAACCTTTATTACACAAAATGTTCTCTGGGGTTTTATTTTCTTTCGTTAGTTTTATCACCTTTATTCGCAATTAACACTGAATGGAAGCTAACTATGTTTTATTGAACTTTATTATAATTTTAATTTTACATTCAAAAGTAAACTGGCGGAACGGAAGTAACAAAATATGTTCTTCGTTTCATGGGTTTGCGCACTATGAATCAACAACTTTTCTTAATTCTTGTGCTTTCCCCCTTTTTTCGTCTTTGCCTAGTTCCGTTTATTTGCCAAAGCGGTTAAATCATCCTACCCAATCTCCCAATCAACGAAGTATATAAGCTCTTCTGCCACTCAAGTACCAGCCATCAGATATTGGTTGCGTTCATGATGTTTTCTGAACGTAATCGATTGATTATGGATGTCATCGACAAACAGGTGGGTGGTTTAAAATTTCACAAGTGGGATAGTGGGTCATTTTAGTATAACTGAACATCCTTATACCCTTTTTAGATTCGTACGAAATAATCATTTTCCTAAAATTTCTTTTAAAAGATGCCTAGAAACTTTTTTTTGTATGTCGATTGCCGGCAACTTTTAGACAGCGACATCTATTATTAGATAGGACATCGATTACTGGTCGAACATGCCGAATCTCAAAACGTTCCCGATTAAAAGTGGCCATTATGAATTTTGCAAGAGTAGGACCACCGCACGCACGACCAAGAGGAAAGAGGTAAGCTATAGAAAGTGAGAAACGTCAAACGAAAACAAACAAACATGTCGGTGGTTGGCTGTAATTTAGGTAAATATTTAATTTGTAATTTATTATTGTTTTAGGCAATAATAAAACATTATTCTTAAGTTCATATTATAAGTGTATGAGTTTGTATGGTATTAACCTGAATATTAATTTCCATTTTTACAGCGAACATAGGACGGAGCACAGGACACCAACCACAACCAACACAACAGCTGCTCAGAAGGTATTTTCGGTAAGTTTAATGAAATGTATTTTCTTTACAATTCAACTAATGTAATCTTTCAATCTTCGTTTGTCTAGGAAACATTTTCACCAAGGGAAGGAGGAACGCAGCACAACTGCCCAAAAGTCAACAAAATATCCTCGAAAAACCTCCCATGTCTTTGCTTCGTATAAAGACATTGGCGATGGTGCGAGTTTCAGAGGAATTCATCACTAAGGTAAGATCATTTTTATAAAGGTTTCGTTTTATTAATCGAATTCTTTACTTTCAGGTGTTCATAACAAAACACTGGACATGGCGAGTGCATGTGAGTTCAAGGACAGTGAACAACAGAACACATATAATGCCGTACTTCACCAAGCGATTCTAAGTTATATTACTTAAAGATTATGTAGGTGAGTCGTTCGGTTTAAGAATATTAAAACTAACACTGTTAACTAGTTGAAATTAAGAATTTTTAGTAGCAATAAATCAAATCAAACTTACTAATATCCGCAATGGCTATAGTCATTTCAATGTCTAGTACTTTCCTTCTATATGGTAACTTGCATAAGTTGTTGTTGTTTAAGTTTCTTTGGGAAGTTGTTAACGCTAATTACAAACGTGGTGAAGAAACCCACAAAAGCCGGGCATAATAAGTCTGTTCTTTTCCTTTTGTTTTTTCTTGAAGTTCTTTGCTCCGTGTTGAATAGAATATTCTTAACATCATACAGTGAAACGAGTAATAGCAGAAATGTACGTACGGTTTAATAAGTAAACAAATAATAAGTAAACACACAGTTGAATAAATAAATAAATGAATACGCTTACAAGTTAATAAATAAATTAACAAGTAAATAAGTGGATTTAATAAATAAGTCAATTGACTAATAAATAAATTAACAAGTACATAAATTAACAAATAAGTTGGTAAATAAGTAAGTTAACCAATAAATAAATAAATTATCAGATAAATAATTGAATTAAAAATTAAATAAATCACTAAATAAATAAATAAATTAACATTTAAATAATTTAACAAGTAAATAAATAAATAAGCCAAATAAATAAATAAATTAACAGATAAATAAATAAATTAACAGATACGTAAGTCGTTAAATAAATAAATAAATGAACTTTAAAATAATTGAACAAGTAAATAAAATAATAAACGAATAAATAAATACCTATATGACAAAACAAATAAATTAACAAATAAATAAATAAATTGGCAGATCAATAAATAAATTAACCGATAAATAAATAAATTAACAAATAAATAAGTTATTAAATAAATAAATAAATTAACATTTAAATAAATTAACAGATAAATAAATAAGCAAATAAATAAGTTATTAAACAAATAAATAAATTAACCGATAAATGAATAATTTAAGGGAACAAATAAATAAATTATCTAATAAATAAACAAAAAAGAATTAATTAGTAAATAAAATTGAATATAATCAATAAATACTTAACTAAACCTAATATTGCAGACTTACCCTAGTAATAAATTAACATAAATATCACAGGGTCTGAGGGACTTCACTGTTTTGATGAATAAATTACCAAAAAAAGGATGTTAGAGAATAAACGATTAAATAAATAATAGAAAAGTAAATGAATAACAATATGTAGTAAGATAATAGAAATACCATAGGCCGAAATGTAAAAAGTAGCATATTTAACCAACATTTATACATAGAAAACATGAGATTAGCTATAGATAAATAGAAAACATGAGATTAGCTATAGATAGAGAGCTAAGCAATGTAATTATGTACCAGGTTAGCATTCGTTTCACTGTTTGATGTCTTTAGCGTGGAAAATACCGATGGATTTTCCTGATAAGTTCTCTAATTCATATAAGTTTTTGCCAACGGGCTTAACAACTCTACACTTAACAAATTTAGGACAAAGTTTGGCACTCAAATATTTTGAGCTATCGCTAAGGACAAAATTCCTTCGGAATACTTCCTGACCTGGTACAAATCGGACATTGCGAGTTCGTATGTTATATTTTTGTGCGCTTTTCTCTCCTGCTTTAGCGATACTTTCTTTGATCTTATTTCGTAAACTTTGTAATCTAACTTGCCTTGAAAGGGTCATAATTTCACCATCTTCGACCGAATTCAATTTTTGAGCTAATTCGTAGCAACTACCATGGGTCATCATGTTTACGCCAAACAGGGCAAAATACGGTGTTACACCGGTTGAAGAGTGGACAGCGCTCCTAAGGGCACAAGCTATTTCGCTTAAATGCAGATCCCAATCTCGCTGGTCATCTTTTAGATAGGACCGAATGGCAGCCAGAAGAGTGCGATTTACTCTCTCTGACGCATTCGACTGAGGTGAATAGTTTGCAGTTTTGAAGTGTCGTATTCCATAGGACTTCATAAGATTTTCAAAATCCTTTGATAAGAACTGTTTTCCATTGTCAGAGTGTATAATTTGTGGAACACCAAACATGTGGAAAACATCTTCTTGTAAAAACTTAATAACATTTGAAGAGTTGGCATTTTTCATGGACTTTAAGAAAACGTACTTGGACAAGTGATCGAGAACGACAAAGACAAAACAATTACCAGACTTCGAACGAGGATAGGGACCTAAAAAGTCAATATATATCTTTTGAAACGGACGATCGACGCTAAACGTGCTAGACATTGGTGGACGTAAGACTTGATTCGGGGGTTTGCACTGCGTGCAGATATCACATTTCGAAATGTATTCGCGTATTTGGATTGTAATGTTTGGCCAGTAAAAATATTCGCGTATTCTTTGAAGCGTTTTTGCCATTCCACCATGAGCGACTTGAGGTGGATTATGAGCACGCTCGATAACATCATTAGTAATGCCCGATGGTACCCATAATCGCCAATTATGTTCGACGGTAGTGGCATCTTCATTTGATGGAAAAGCTCGCTTGTATATAAAATTATCTTCAATTTTTAAATCAGGTAAACGTTCTTGATTATCCCGTATTGTTTTAATTAAAGAAAGATATTCTTCTGATTTAAATTCTGGTGATTGAAGGTCGATTAGTGGCGCAACATTTTGCAAGTCTATACTCTCAACATCCATATACATTCTAGACAACACATCCGGGACAATATTTAAACTACCTTTTCGATGTTCGATATCGAACAAAAAGCCTTGGAGCTGTAAACTCCATCGCGCGAGTCTTCCACTAAGGTCCTTTAAACTCATTAGCCATTTAAGACTGGAATGATCAGTGATAACTGTAAAAGCCATTCCTTCGACGTATGGCCTAAATTTTTGAATAGCTAGTACCGCTGCCAGGCATTCTTTCTCAGTAACGCTATAATTTTTTTGGCACTTATTTAGTTTTTGAGAGAAGAACGAAAGAGGTGTTTCTTCATCGGCATCGTTTATCTGTAAGAGTACCGCTCCTACACCTGTGTCTGACGCATCACATTGGATATAAAACCGTTTTTCGAAATTAGGGTGTGTTAAAGCCGGTGCAGCTGCTAATGCCTTCTTCAACTCACCAAATGCCTCCAGAGCTTCATCTGTCATTTTAAATTTTGTATTGCTCTTTTTCAGTGTATCAGTGATTGGAGCCGTCAAGGTCGAAAATTCCCGTATAAACCTACGGTACCACCCTGCTAGACCAAGCACTCGGCGAACCTGTTTTGCAGTTTTCGGGATCGGAAAATCCTCGATCGCCTCAACCTTAGCGGGGTCTGTCCTGATGCTCCCGCCACCAACGATGAAGCCCAAGTACTTCAACTCTTTGAAGCAGAATTTAGACTTCGAAACGTTGATGGTGAGACCAGCTTTGTTGAGGCACGCAGCAACTTCGTCCAGCAGAGTGATGTGAGTCTCAAAATCCGGAGCGATGACTAGCAGATCATCGAGGTAGACGAAGACACGATCCCGTAACCTTGAGGGAATGACCTTGTCCATCAACTGACATAACCTTTGAGCTGCATTGCACAGTCCAAAAGGCATGACCGTAAAATGGTACAAGGGCCGTCCCGGTATTGTGAAGGCAGTTTTTTCTCTACTCCGCTCTTCCAGTGGTATTTGCCAAAATGCGTCTTTGAGATCGATACTGCTTATGAAAATAGTATCACGAAGACGACTGAAGATGCCTTCGAGATTGGGGAGAGGATACGCATTTTTCTTCGTGAGGGCATTCAACTTTCGTGAGTCCAGGCACAGACGATTTTTGCCTGGTTTCTGTACAAGGACCACTGGCGAACTCCATGGGCTTTCGCTCTCCTCAATGACTACAAGGCTCAACATTCTGTCTATCTCGGCATACATCAGGGTTTGTATCGCTGGGGAGACAGGGTAGTGACGCTGCTTCACTGGAGCCGCCTCTCCGGTCTCGATGACGTGCTCGACAAGCGTCGTTTTTCCGAGACCGTACCGGGTATAGCACCGGAACCTTCGCCTGATCGCCTCCAACCTGAATTCTTGTTCCGGAGACAATTGGTGAGTATCTGAAGTATCCTTTTCATCTGCCACTTTAATTTCGCTTATAATTCCAGGTGCAAGATTGAATACTCTCCAAAAATCCACACCGAGATAAAGTTCTTGATCCAAACTAGGTACTAGGTAAAAAGTGATATTTCGTTTTAAGTTTTTGTATCCTACTTCTAAGTCTATTTTACCAATTATTGATTGTGACTTGCCATCTGCAGTCTTAACATTAGATATAAAAGGTGTAATTTGAACTTTAAGTTCGTTAACTAAAAGTTTGCATCCTTTTCCAAGTATACTAACACTTGCTCCACTATCAAGTAGACCTAAAATTTCCTTATTAGCTATTTCCACTTTTGCGTAAGGTCTGGGATCTCCAGAAACATCTATTATAGTAGATAATAGATTGCTTTTTATTTGTTTCCTTAATTTATATCTATTTCTAGTTTTAAGTATCTTATTTTTAACTTTGCCACTGAAAATTCTTTCTTTAGCTTCGTTATACTCCTTAATTCTAATATGTAAGGGCTTTACATAACTAAACTTAACGTTTTCTTTCCCATAACCATTGCTTTCACCAAAATCATTCGTGCTTCTCTGCAAGATTGTGATTTTCTTTTCATCACTACTTTCAACTTGCTCATTTTCTAGAGGTTTTGAGGGTCTGATAATTCGGGTGGTTGTTTCGAACGCGATTCCCCCGTTGGAATCACGTTCTTCTGTCCGTTTTTCTGTTTACACTTAGGACAATTAGACACTATAAAATTTTCTTCTCCACACTTAAAGCAGAAGAGATTTTGCTTCGGAGATGGGCATTCCCAATATAAATGTCCAGTTACCTTACAGTTCCAACATGTAAGAACTTTATTAGGTGGTCTAGGTCGATTGTTGTTAATATATTGCACTGCTGCAATATTATCTTCGTATTTAAATTGATCATTTTCATAGTGTTGTACTTGTAGTTCATTAGCATGTATTCTTGGAGCTGACCTATATTGTCGATTTGTTGGAGGATTGTGTATAGGGAACGTATTTTCTGCTTCTTTACACACAAACCTGAGTTGATCAAGAGAGAAGATTGACATTGGATAAACCAAAGGACCAATTCTATCATTAAGGTTACCTTTTACCATCTTGATCAATTCAGTATCTGGTAACGATATTTTTAATTGAGATCTGATTTTCATAATCGCAGCAAAATACTTATCGCAAGATTCTGAAGAACCTTGTTTACGGTCTGACAATTCTCTTAATATCTGGTAGTCGGACTTGCAACTTCGATAATGAAGCAGTAATGCTTCACGCATTGATGGCCAATCTGGTTGGTGATTGGTTTTATGAAATTGATAATACCAAGTTGCCGCATCACCAGTAAGTGTGAGATGAAATTGTTTAAGAATTTCAGACCAAGGGCAACCATATTGTTTCTGCAAGGTCTCAAGCCGAAAGATAAAGTCTTCAACAGACAAGTTCTCTGGTGTACCATCAAACTTCAAGTTCCATCTATCAATTTTTATAACATCTTTATAACTTCTGTTATAATAAATATTATTCGGTGCCATATTAAAGTTTGAAGGACTTTGTTGGAAACCGTTCGGATTTCCAACTTCAGGATTAGGTGAGGGAAATTGAACTTGAGGTTGCATTTCAGCATTAGGTATTAATCCTTGAAGAGGCTTGAATGTGAAAGATGTTTGTGAAACAGCTGGGGTGTTGTTGTATTGAAAGTTTTGACCCGGTATTTGACTTACACTTTGTTGTTGCTGAGGGTAACTAGAATTTTGAGAAAATTGTTGCGGTTGTATAGGATAAATGGTTGGTTGTGGTTGTTTTAAAGGATTTTGAAATTGTTGAGCTAATGGACTATTGTTGGATTGCTGTTGTTGGAATTGATGATTCTGAATCGATGGTGGTTGAGCTACAAAGTTTTGACTTGATTGAGGCAGTAATTGTTTTGCCCCGCTAAGAAACTGTTGTTGTTGGAATAAATGGTTCGGGTTTTGAAATGTTTGTTGGTTTTGAGAGTGATTGCTCTGATGTTGATCGTTATTGAAATTTGGTTGTTGCAAACTATCACGATTTTGTAGTTGCGAAAGGTTGACATTTGACTGTTGCGAATTATTGAAATTTCGGAATGATTGCTGTTGAACGGGATTATGTTGATAAGCCTGTTGCTGGCTGTTTGAATTTGCAAAATTTTGATGAAATTGCAAATTTCGTTGATGGGATTTCGTTTGTTGTGGTTTAGTTTTCTGTTGGTGAAGATTTGGCTCTGGGTCCTTTTTATTTCCGGTAGGTTTTTGAGCGGTCTTAGTTGTGGGTTCTTCTCTTCTTAAAGGAAGAGTTACTTTATTAATATCACTGAGGAATTCAAGGAAGTCAGCCCTAACGTTTTTCTGGACGTTTTCGGATATGCTTGAACTCGTTGTTCGAGAATACGACTCAAAAGCATTCACCAAAGCATAATTGATATAAGCTTTTAAATCATTTGGTACCGAGCTAAATTCAATAGGTTCTGTACTTGCTCCTGCGTTTCCATTATCAGGAATATGGGTATTGCGAATAGTTTGGATACTATGATCCGACTCTAGACAACCTGCGCCTAAGCTGCTTAAACTACTGAACGTAGGGGCAGTTATCGAACTTGATTCTGTTGACGTGTTAAGGGGCCCAATACCAGACGTGTTAGTTAAAATGTCATTCATATCGTGAGGTTGCGGCTGTTCTGGAATTTGATCCAATGTTTGACTTTGAACTGTATTTTGCATTTGGTTGATGTTTGCTTGTGGCGTTCGGGCAATAAGCGGACGTGAATTTAACGCGTCATCCATATCAACCAAAGCTGAATTTTGATCGGTACTTTGAGTGGTTGTAGAAAAACGGACTTCAGTAGATGGGATGAGATTCAACTCGCTTTGATTTGCGTTGATGTTGTTGTTGCTAACATTTAATAAGGGTGTGTTGAGCGGAACTCTTGGACTTAGACCGGTAAGCAAAAGTTCTTGGCCGTTCGGGTTCAACCTAGCCGATTCTCTTGTACCTTTCTTCCTTATAGCGCCAGTTTTAGAAGACATTTTTGTTAATAGGTTTAGAAAATTTTAATTTTCAAAACAATTATTTAGACACAATTATGTATAAGATAGTTGTCGAAATTCGTGAAGACACAAATATTTATGTTCGATAATTTTAGTAGATTGTAACAAAATAAGAAACAATTCTAAAATTAGCGAGAGTAATAAATTTGTAAATTTTGAAATGAAATTGGTTTTGAAACGTTATTAAAAAAAACAAATGTACAAAAAAAAGAATATGAAAATGGAATGAAACTGTTGCATACAAATAAGAATTTGAATTTGAACAAAAAAAAAAGGAATGTTGTAAATAAATAAATAACCAAACCAAAAAAAAATAACAAAGAAAAAAAAAATGAAACGAAAGAAAAGTAATTTAAAGAATATCAAAAAAAAACTAGGTAACAATCTAAAGCTATTGTAATCCTGTTTTTATCTGAAATTTATGTATACAAATAATCGAAAAGCAAAAATAAAAAAAAGTTTGTTTTCTACAGAAAACAAAGATTTTTATGTTTTCGAAGATAATGTCAAAGACAAAACTGAAAAAAAAACAATAACAAAAAAAATGAAAAAAAAAAATTTAAGTAAGGAAACACTAGGCAACAATCAAAAATTGGTAACCCTATTTTGCCTTAAACTTTATTTCGAACTATAATCGAAAAGCAAAAAAAAGGTTTATTTCCAAAAAAAAATTTTCGAATGAACGATTTCAAAGAAAAACAATCCAAAAATATAAAGATGGGTTATTTGGTGAGCCTATAACTCTTAAGTGAAAGAAATATACGAAAAGGTATAAAAAGAACAAAATTATTGTTAAATTTAAGTAAATTAGATAACTCAATAAATCGAAAAATGTAATATTCCAAAAATTGTTTTTTTTTGAATTAGTTTTGTTGTCATGTATCACTGCGGGGATGCTTCAGGTAACTGATTCGGTGGTGAAAGTTTTTGTCGAATTCGGTGAGCTGAAATTGCGGTGATAATAGAGAGTTTTCGAAGACTGTCAGACGGACAAATGTTGAATGTTTTCCCCCTAAGTGGTAAGTAGTAACATAGAATTGAAACAAGAGACAAAAACAACATTTTGTTGCTATCTAGTTGCATTCGCAATACTATACTGGCCTGAGACCTTAAATAGTAGACATAATGCAACCAGACAAACAATACACAAAAAAAAGGAAAAAAAAGTAATTGTGCAACTGTGCAACACTACGTCATCAACAGGCCACAAAACTTTGAAAGTAAACAAGACAGATGAGTGAAAATTAAAAAGAAGAAGATAGAAAAGTAAAATTTATAACATTATAGGATGGGTAAAAAGAAACAAAAACAGAAGGTTAATTGTTGTTGTTATCATCTTCTTGTTGTCTCGTCGCAAGTGAAGGTGGTATGTTGCAAAAAAACTTCCCGATCACGACATACGAGTTTCCGAAGATGATTACAAAAACAATTGGGAATACTAAAATTGGGAAAAGGTAAACAAAAACAAGGACAACGTTGCGGGCGCCATTTGTAATAGGCTGGTTGTTGTTTTTTTAAGAAGAATTATTTTTGGATTTTATCTTTGCGGACTGGCATGCTTGCGAGTGCACGGCCTTTAGCTCGCCGGAAACGGTGTGGGATCTTGTCCACAAAAACAAAAATTCAACCTATTACGTAATACATAAAACATGCCAAAAAAAATAAATTTAGAAGAATATATAAAGAAAACAAAAGTATTGTAGCAGACGGACGTTACCACCAGAGGGCGCCGAGGTGTTATTCGGCTTGACCTGTCCCACCCTTCCTTGGGGGTCGTCGGTCGAAGTTTGACCCCCCGTTGTACCTAACTCACCATTTCAGCTTCCTCACCTTATCCACCGAATCATGTCGTCACCATCCGCATCCCCTGAAAATAGAGAACTAGAAATACATCAAGCTATTCGCTTGATCAAAAAAACCAAAAATTTTTACCATCTTGGCACGATGCACGGTTCAAAATTTTATTTATTGATTAGGATAGATCTTATCAGTAAACCTTTGGAAAGGTTTTTCTTTTAATGATAATGACTTGTATTTAACCATTTGATTGTACAAAAAATAAAAAAAAATTACAAACGAAAGAAAGATAAGACAATTATTAACAAAAAAAATTAAAAGATACCTAGCACTGAGGAATTGAAAAAAAAAGAATTTATCACAATTCAAACAAAATAAGTACCTTGGTAACTATACATATATATGTCATATACATATACGTACAAATATTTTATTTTTTTCTTTTAAATTGTGGGAAATTTTGCTTCCCTTTTTTTTTGACTTTTATACTTATCCTCTTATTTTATTTTGCCAAACGATTAAGGACTTTTCAAAGGGGGGATTAGCAACCCTACCTAAAATCGAGCTCAATTTTTGGACGAGAAGGAATCCTAACCCGAAATCTCCTCCTAACGCGAAACTTTATAAAAAGGGAAATAAACTTATTCCACAAGATCGCTTATATAAAAAAAAAAAAGAATTTACTTTACTCAATCCCTCAAGACAAGAGGTATTTACAAAAAAAACAAAATTAGTAGGTATAGAGATTCACATCAACATATGTAATTATACAATACAATTAATTTATATAATTGGAAACGAAATTTTTTTGTCAAAAAAAAAAAAACTATTCATTTGTACGTTACAATTAAAACGAACTAGGCTCTATGCGAAGGTTACTGATAGTATAGGCACCGATTCGTATGTCGGTGCATACATATATACATCCGTGTTTACAGATATGATATATCCACTGAAGATTTTTTTTTTTCTTTGCGAAATTTCTGATGAAAGTTCGTGCATATATATGTATACGTATATTCGTATAAATGTTCTAGGATTGAACTTTTCGATTTTTGCTTCTTCGATTGAATTCTGAAGTTTTCTTGATTTAAAATCACAGTGGAATACAAAATGAATCGGCGACCACCCCTACCATTTATCTGTAGGTTAAATCTGGTGATCGCCCGATGGATAATTCCTAATAATGAAAAAAAAAAAATCGAGGTTAGACCGAGCATCTATTTAACGCGGCATATATATGTACATAGATACATATATGCTTGAATCACTTTTTCACTTTTGATTAGCTTAAATTTTTAGGACTCACCAAATAATTGTCAACTTATAAACTTTCAACTGGTAGGTATAGTTGAAATAATCCCGTGTTTTACAGGTGCTGCGCTCCCCCGCCGTGTAATTAATGACTGCACAATGTATAGGCGCCCTTTGGTAGAAAATAAACCTTTATTAAACAAAATGTTCTCTGGGGTTTTATTTTCTTTCGTTAGTTTTATCACCTTTATTCGCAATTAACACTGAATGGAAGCTAACTATGTTTTATTGAACTTTATTATAATTTTAATTTTACATTCAAAAGTAAACTGGCGGAACGGAAGTAACAAAATATGTTCTTCGTTTCATGGGTTTGCGCACTATGAATCAACAACTTTTCTTAATTCTTGTGCTTTCCCCCTTTTTTCGTCTTTGCCTAGTTCCGTTTATTTGCCAAAGCGGTTAAATCATCCTACCCAATCTCCCAATCAACGAAGTATATAAGCTCTTCTGCCACTCAAGTACCAGCCATCAGATATTGGTTGCGTTCATGATGTTTTCTGAACGTAATCGATTGATTATGGATGTCATCGACAAACAGGTGGGTGGTTTAAAATTTCACAAGTGGGATAGTGGGTCATTTTAGTATAACTGAACATCCTTATACCCTTTTTAGATTCGTACGAAATAATCATTTTCCTAAAATTTCTTTTAAAAGATGCCTAGAAACTTTTTTTTGTATGTCGATTGCCGGCAACTTTTAGACAGCGACATCTATTATTAGATAGGACATCGATTACTGGTCGAACATGCCGAATCTCAAAACGTTCCCGATTAAAAGTGGCCATTATGAATTTTGCAAGAGTAGGACCACCGCACGCACGACCAAGAGGAAAGAGGTAAGCTATAGAAAGTGAGAAACGTCAAACGAAGACAAACAAACATGTCGGTGGTTGGCTGTAATTTAGGTAAATATTTAATTTGTAATTTATTATTGTTTTAGGCAATAATAAAACATTATTCTTAAGTTCATATTATAAGTGTATGAGTTTGTATGGTATTAACCTGAATATTAATTTCCATTTTTACAGCGAACATAGGACGGAGCACAGGACACCAACCACAACCAACACAACAGCTGCTCAGAAGGTATTTTCGGTAAGTTTAATGAAATGTATTTTCTTTACAATTCAACTAATGTAATCTTTCAATCTTCGTTTGTCTAGGAAACATTTTCACCAAGGGAAGGAGGAACGCAGCACAACTGCCCAAAAGTCAACAAAATATCCTCGAAAAACCTCCCATGTCTTTGCTTCGTATAAAGACATTGGCGATGGTGCGAGTTTCAGAGGAATTCATCACTAAGGTAAGATCATTTGTATAAAGGTTTCGTTTTATTAATCGAATTCTTTACTTTCAGGTGTTCATAACAATGCATTATCAAGGATTTACGAGGAAATAGTAGAAGCTCTGGGTTTTGATAGTTCGGTTGTGAACGAAGCTTCCGACGTCCTGCACGTAGATCTTGAGGATCCCAGTTTTAAATCTGAGGGATATTCCAAGATTATTGACACAGTCGAAAATCAAAAGAACCAGCTACCGGACCTTCGAGTTTCGAACAATTTCGTTTATAAAAGGGTCCAACATTGTACAGGTAATCCGTTGGAGGATGACCTTGTCTGGAAGCTTTGGGTTCCTGAAGCGTTGACTGGTCGTTTGATAGCTCTTGCTCATCGGCCGCCTCGAGCATCGCATGGTGGTGTTTCAAAAACGTTGTACCGACTTCGTTCTCGGTTCTTTTGGCCCGGCATGGCAGCTCAGGTGAAAACATACATCGGTGGCTGCGATACTTGCAAAATGACTAAAGCACCAAACAGCACTTTAAGGCCGCCAATGGGAAAAGCATTTACGGTTGATAGACCATTTCAGTTAGTGTATATCGATTTTCTTGGACCGTATCCTCGCTCGAGAAGCTGTAACATCCATATAGTAATTGCTCTCGACCAACTTACTAAATTTGTGGTTATTAAAGCACTCAGAAAAGCAACCACGGACACATTTGTCAAATTTCTTCACGAGAATATCTTGTGTTTGTTTGGGGTGCCTGAAACTATTCTTTCCGACAGCGGAAAACAGTTCGTAAGTAGGTATTTTGAGAAGCTGATGTCCTCGTACGGAATAAACCACGTGAAGACAGCTGCATATTCCCCACAAGCTAATGCGAGTGAGAGGGTTAACCAGTCGATCTTGGCTGCGATACGGTCATACATCGATCCAGACCAGGGGAATTGGGATTTACAACTACCCTCGATAGCGAGCGCCCTTTGCACAACGGTCCATTCGGCAATTGGAGTTTCACCGTACGAGGCTCTGTTTGGTCAATCCATGGTCGAACACGGTTCCGACTACAAGCTACTTAGTGACCTGAACGGTCTTAATAATTCTGAGATTAAAGTCTTGTCGAAGGCATCCCAAATGAACATCTTACACACATACATTAAGGAGTCTTTGGCCAAGGCACACGCTAAATACGAAAATGTATACAATACTAGAAGCAAAGCTATTAAGTTTTCTGTAGGTGAACAAGTTTATCGTAGGAATTTTATGCTAAGTGATGCGTCTAAGAAATTTAGTGCCAAATTGTCACCGAAGTTTCTCAAAATGAGAGTAAGAAAAGTTATAGGAAATAACCTTTATGAGTTAGAAGATTTGAATGGGAAAAGAGTAGGAATCTATCACAGTAAAGATATAAAACGATAGACAGTATCTTTGAGCCCGGCCGTCAGTCTGTGCATGAGAGCTCTTGATAGTGAAAGAGAGTTAAAGAAAAAAAAAGTAAAAGGAGTGGTAAGTCATTTTCAGTTTCCAGCTCCATTTCGCGCATTGAAACGGCGAAAAGTACCAGTTTTGTGGGAAAATGACCTTTTTAAATTTATGGGTACATCCAGTAGAATATGAAATTAATCAGAGTTATTTTTTGTTTTTACTTTGAACCCAACGATAATTAGTTTGAGAACGATAGGAGATTAAGTTTCATTCACTAGGATCGAGTTTTAATAAAGGTTGTTGTCTAGCTTTGATAAAGCTGTTAAAAACGTAGAATCAAGTAGGAAAGCGTAAAATTTATCAGATAACCACTTATGCTCAGTAAAATGTGTAACATGTTAAAGAGAATCCGAAACCAAAAATACACAGAAAGAAATTTTTCACTAACACACCTATATAGTTACTATGGAAGTGTTTCCGGTGCGGATTTTGACTGAAAAACGAAAATATCATCACACCTATTTTTAATAAATTATAAATTTATTTTTCATATCAAAAATGTGATTTTGCAGTCAAAATACAAACCCAAAAGTACATTATACCGGAACCAAATGAAAGCCATCTTGAAGAATTTCTCTTAAATCCTTGGTAAACGTGAGCTAGTCTCTTGTAAGCCTAAAAAAACAGTTCAGTTGCTTGTTATGCTGAGCGCGGGAAAGTCACGAGTTTGAGTTTTAATGTGAACTCGCAAAAGAAGAACGAAAAAAAAAATAAGAAAAAAAAAGAAATATAAGTGCGAACCAATATCCAACATAAAACCTAGCGACAAACAGTAATTACGAATTAAGAACAGAAAAACAAGGTAAGAAAAAAAAAGAAAAGAAAAACAAAAAAATCAAAAGAAAACCTTAAATAGACCTAGAACTACCCACAGTCTCCACCATCAGCAGAAGCCACACCAGCCACAGAAACTACTCCTGCAGAAAACAAAAAGGAACAAAACAAGCCAAAATAGGAAAACACCACGTTGAGCCAGCTACGAGATCGTCCAGCCGACCACCTGGGAGCGAGAAGGGCTCACGTGGGTAAAATTCCATACGACGGCAGCGGCGGCAGCTGCAACTTCCCCAACCAACGCTAGGCAGAAACGAGCAACGCCATCGAAACTACACCTCCGACACTATAAGATCGACACGAACACAAAAATTCAACAAACATCAATATTTACGAGCAAGTTTCTACAACATCTTTAACACCACCAAATTTCAGCAAAACCTATACAGTAAACGAATCGTCTAAAACTTACAACATCTACTCAGCCATAATCAACATCAGCAAGGACATACACCACCTAACAGCCAGAACATACCACATCTACATTACAATATCATTAACAGTCAGAACATACCACATCTACATTACAATATCATCAACAGCCGGATACAACATCTACATTTCATTATCATCAACTGCCAGAACAAACGACATCTACAGCTGAACACCAACAGCAGAAACATACAACACAGATACGACAACATACAATTACGTATATGTAACATACATACATACAAAAGCTAAGTACCAATCGTTCTTTTATTATAATTAGTTTTTTTATCCTAGTTTGCTTTATTGTTAAATAAAAAAATATTTATATCAAATAGGTTTTGATTGTATACTTGGTATTTAGGTATACGAATTATATTAAAGTAAAATAAATGAAAAAAAAAAAGGAATAATATTAACTTTACTTTTTTACTATTTATACTATACTATAGGCAGAGCAAAGCAAATTCTATTTAGAACCGAAATAAATCAAAATAAATCTTATGTTCTACAGGTTGAAATATAACACCGATCATCGTAACAACAAAAAGAAAGAAAAAAAAAGAGAATCATTAACTGTTCATCCCAACGAAGCGGTGCACCTCCTCGTCGGAACAACATCATAAAATAATAAGCAAAGTATGAAAACAAACTGATAAAGAAAAAAAAAATAAATCAAAACATACGGCGTAAGTGAAACCTTTTATTGAATGAGATTTGATTTGACTATTTTGGAATTTTAATTGAATTTGCCATTGTGAGTGTAGTTAAGATGATCAAATAGACAGACTACAAAAAGTAAAATATTTATAGTATACTTTTAAGCGAATATACAAATGAATTAATTATCTACTTTTGTTCCAAATAAAGTAGTATATTTTGTGAATAGTAACAATTTTAAAGTTGACCTGAATTAAACAGATACTGAAATAAAAAAAAAGGAAATATATAATAAATAAAGAAATAAGGTTAAGAGCGAGAGTATGTACTTAATTAAAAAAAAATGGATTCGTCATTACACATTAATGTATTGCATTTAACATATCGAGTTTAATAACGATTGGTACCCGACATTACCTTTATTTATATGTATACTTCTTTTATATTTATTTGGTTACATTATTATATGCAAACATATTGGAAACTTATTCTAGGATATCTTAAAATTCATATTTTTTTTTATTCGTTCTTAAATAAATTCCTTTATAACGTTTACCGAAATTTGTGTTGTGCTTGACTTCCTGAGTTGAAGTTCGTATGATGGGAAGGAATCTCTACTACTTCTACTTTCATTTAGGTTAATAGGGAAAAAGAAAAGATAATGAGATAAGTTTTTATATAAAAGAGTGGATGTGGTGATCCGACGAGAATCCGGGATGTTGCAGAAAATCGAAAATGAGGTAAGGCTGTAAAATTATCAGTACTTCGAAATATGGGGTCACTGGATTAATGCTTAAGAGGAAGCCGTGGCCAAGGACGCTAAACTTATGTCGTTTTCGATTGGATTTTCGGTAAATTGTACTCCTTTTCAATTCCAATCGAATATGAAAACACTGACTTTCCTAAATTTACACACACAATACCAAAGCTGCCATTTAACAAAACGGCTTCTTCAAGTATTTATCACTTTTGACAAGTAATCCAACGCAAAACTTTATATGTATGTGTGTGTTCCTCATCTACTCCAAAATGAAATTGGGGACAGAAGAACACTCCGAAAACATTACTCGGAACAGCCAATCGAAGGCTTTTGGAGTAGTAGGAGTGAAAAAGGAGTGTAAAAGGAGTACTCCGTACATCCAAACGAAAACGACATTAGTGATACGCGGGTGGGATTAGCCTCGTAGGACTCAACATCTTGTTATTCTTTTCTTTTTTCTTTTCTCTCCATGGTTGCCAACTTTTGTTTTCTCTCACTTTAACCTTTTCTCGTTGGATTTAAGTAAATAATTTACTTCCTTTCACAAATTGACGAATTTCGGGCTCAAACTTTTGAACCTATGAACAATATAATATTACATACATCTTCCTATTGAAATTTTTTTTGTCAACGGCATGAATAAAGATCGTAACATTTTGTGTGTGTTATTAAGGCAAGAACCCATACCATTTTCGACGAGCTAGGCATTGGCATCCAGCAAGCATGCCGTGCCTTGATGACACATACACCCTTCACTGCAGGTGCCTGGATCGGCTTTTAGATCCCTGTAAGCTAAAGGTCGTAAAGGTACCACATGCGGTGAAGGTATGCATAGGTTTTTTTTACTTTCTTTTTTTGAGACATTTCATTTGTGCTTTTCATATATTTTTGAGGGTTTTAGCATCTTCAGAGGAGAATCGAATTGTCCTGGATTAAAGTAAAGGAAAACTTCTGGGTAAACACATGCAGGTTCCGTTACAACAACGAGAAATTAGACTGCCTTCGATGCGATCTTAAAAGAAAAGAGGTACTTTTCCTACTTCGTGTTACGGATACCGAATATCTTATTTATAATTATTGATGTGTAAACATCTATGCTGGCGGTAGAGTGAAAAAAAAACGTGAACGTTCGTGTGCAACGTTACTTCGTGCACTTTACGTTGTAGCACGTTACGTTACGAAATCTGATTTGCCCCGACCAAAAGAAATTGATTTTAAAGCGACCGACAATTAGACTTTATCGCGACCACTCATTTATATTGTTTTTGCCAACGACGAAAGCAAATTGTTTTTAGTGCGACCGACGATTTTATCATTTTAACACTTATATTTTTATATTTTTTTCTTTAATTTTTAATTATTCCCCGAACAAAATGGACGCGACACTAGTAATTAAAACAAAATCAAAACAAAATAATAATAGTCAGCTGAAGGGATTGACAATTGACTGTAGGTATGGTAGATCAATGGCTGTAGGTATGGTAGGATATCGGGTGCGTTCAGTGATATAAATCTAAACCTAAATTCTAGTCCCCTTTCACACGAGGAAACAAGTTGCTGGAGATTTTTTTGACGTTTTCTTTTAAGTTCCTTAAAAATCTCCTGTACCTTTCACACGAAGAAACAAAATCGTGGAAACTTTCTGTATTTTCCTTTTAAAATAGCTTGGTTGAACACACTCTACTGTGTGTATGAAGAGGAATGTCAAAAAAATCTCCTCGAATCGTTGACCGGGGAGATTTCATTTTCCCCTCTTACTTCTTGCCCTTCTCACCTTCAAACTGATTGTTGCTGGCAACTCAGTTTCCTCGTGTGAAAGGGGACTTACATTATACTGCTTTTAAACGATGCAATTTCTTTTTGCAATTTGTAGGCTGGGATATACAAAATTGCAGAGTTTTCGGCTACCTTTGTACTTCCACAAAGTTAACATTCATTAAAAATCACAGCGTCCAATTCCATAGGCGATTGGTGGTGTCAATCGATTGAAACTGCGATTTAAGTGATTTCCACTGACAACAACTGCAGCTAAATATTCTAAAAACTCAAGATATATAATTCGCCGGCTATCTCATAGTGACATTCATTCGAGGTTCGTTCAGTATAAAATTAAGACTGAACTTTTTGTAAGTTTTACTCGATGGAAAGATGGAGTTTCATAAGGGTTGCAAGTTCGTTGACAGTTCTAACTGGATATTTTAATTCGGCCCCTGTCAGTCAAACCATTAAGTTCCTTTGGAATTTGGGTACAGTGTCATTCAATTGAAACCACGATTTTAGTGCTCTCCGCTGGCAGTTGTTGTTTGTCGATGCTCAGAGAGTGATTACCATAAACAATAACCATGTGTAATGTGAAGTCATCTTAAGGTTGAGAGTGAACTACGAAACAGGACCTTTCAGTACCGAACCTTCACCGTTCGTTGGACACTTCACCACCAGCCTTTTAGTGCTTGGAAATTTCGTTACAGCGGTTCCCCCACTGGGTATTTCGCTGCCGTTCTTTCAACACTTAGGTTTTTAAGCACTGCCTACAGATAGGTAATGTAGTGTTGATTATTCAACATGTTTCTTTTGATGACGTTCAGTAACAAAAATCAGGCACTTGGACAAACGTTGATGTTTACACATATTTAACCGTGAGTCCCGGCACTCACATATTTTTTTTTTTAATAAACCGAGCGCGAACTTATAGATTTAGATATATTTTTTTTAGAAGTTAATAAAAAAACAAATTATTGTAAAATCTAATAATCCATATTCAAGAACTCAAGAATAATGAATAAACGGAAAGAATTGTGATTTTACGAAAATTAACAAAATGAGTGTCAAGTAAATCTTTTTTAAAGAGAAAGGATGAGGAGAGGGAGGAAGGAGGAAGGATAATGTGACGACGGGAAGATGCCAATTTTAGGGGTTGCTCTAGCGAGGGAAGCAACCAAGGTAGGGAGGGTGTAGATAATAGTCTCGCACGTCAATAACACCTTTGACGTTAAGACTGGCATGGTTTTTTTTTGTAACGGGTTTGATGGGTCAAAGAACCACCCCCACCGACGAGCTAAGGAAGGGTTCCTGCATGCCAGCAACGACCCCTGTTAAGAAAACCGCCCGCTACATTCGTAACCGAAAGTTAGCTAATCCTATTGTTTTCCCCTATGCTGAGCAGCCAAACACAAACGAAAATCTGTAATTTCCCCTCTTTCCAGGATCGTTGAACCTTTAGAGCAGAAAATACGTCACTTTCGAGCTAAAGCTTCCTTTGATTTCCGCCAGCTCGAAGTCTAACTTAAACGTGTAATTCAGGAATTCTGCAAAAAGTTCTCTTTTGAGTTACAACTCAGAACGCATTTCAAAGCTTAACCTGGGGAATCTACTACAATAATTTGTTAGCCAAGAGAAAATAATCTTTTGTCTCTTCTTTTTTTTTTTTTGTAGGCGTTTGTCACTTTTCTGTATTTTATGCTTATGTCCTATCTGTATTTCAGTTCGGTTGTTATTTAGTTAGTTTATTTAGTTAAGCTTGCGCAGCTTATTATTGTTGTTCGTTCGTCGTCGGTCATTTTTTTTTTTATCATTTTGTCTATTTATTAAAATAACTTTAAAAAAAACGAAATTGGTTACAGGAGTCTTATAACAAAATTATATACCGTTTTGGTAAACAACAACGAAAAATGCAATTTTTGTTTTCAACGAATAAAAATACAAAAAAAATTGTTTTGTTTTGTAATGAGCATTATTATGTGGCGTTTTTCTTTTTTAGCTCTGAGCAGAGGCTGAGCGATCAGAGTAGGGGTGCCAGCACGTAACTTGATACAATCGAGGATTGTCGATCGTCGGTCAACTCGAAACAAATTAGTTTTGGCAGCACGTAATTTGAGACGAGTTTCATTGTGACTTCCGCTTAAAAATGTCATTGTGAATAATTTTTTCCTCCAATTCGTCGATTTTTTTTGCATGTATGGACCTCCACCCGTACCTTTTATGTGAAGTTTATTACTTCTTAGCTTATTTCAGACCTTGTATTTTAGGTCACTCCAGGTCTAAAAATAAGGATCTGGAAAATGTATGTATGCATATACTTGTATTTTAACAATAACCTATCTTTTTCCAATCTTTAAGATTTTTGTTCGAGTACCCTCTGTGTTTAGGAAGTCAATCAGTTTTTCCCACAGCAAATTGCAGTTTTTCCTCCCTTGGGCAGTTTAACTATAAAAAAATCACTGCCAACGATAAGTAATTTCTGTCGAGTGAAATTTTTTTTTTTCAAGTGTCATTTTCAAGTTTGTGTGCTGCCAAATCTGACGATACAATCGAGGACACTCGATTGAACCAAGATATGTGCTGCCAATGCTCGATTGTATCGATAAAACTAGATTGTATCAAGTTAAGTGCTGGCACCCCAGAGCTTTGAGCAGATTATGATCAGAGTCCTCAGATATAACTATAAAACACATTTGAGCACTGAACTGTCATTTCATAGGGAATCCATTTTTAATTTTTAGTTGTGTGAAGTTGGGGATCGTTAAGAAATCCCGCAGCATTTTGGTGATTTCGAATACAATATTTTTCTGGATTTCTGGACCTGGACAGAGGGGTTGGCTACGAAATCCCGCATCACAAATCCCGCGTCACGAAATCCCGAGTAACGAAATCCCGCATCACAAAATCCCGCATAACGAAATCCCGCAAATTCAATACTTTTACAATACTTTTTCAATACAAAGCACAGCGCATGAAAAAATTTAACTAAATAAAAATAAAACAAAAATTTAAAAAGTTCCAAAATATGATACGTCCATTGAAAGGTGGCACTCCCTAGATCACGAATATGCAATTTTTAATTCTCTAAGATATCTAGTTAAGCCAGAAATTACGTTCGATGATGTCAACTTTGGGGGCGAAGGTCCGTATAGCCGCAAATCGCGTTTAAAGATAAAAATTATTTTTTCTTATAATGTATGTTGTCAATTGGTGTGCTTGCAGTTTATGTTTAATAAACAGTTCTTTGGGTAGCCCGCTCTGCGGGTTCTCAGGATTTTAACTCCCTTTTTCGGAGGCACACCCGCTCACGCGACTCCGTCGCTCCGCTAAGGGTATGTTGAGTCGCCAGACAGGCGCCTATACCAACAGTTTTCTTTTTTAAAATATCTCCATACAATCATTTTGTTAGCCGTTAAAAGAACATTTAATTTTTAATAGCTGTTATTCGCTGCGGCGGCATTCTAAGATGATGGGCAGAGAAATATCTGACCTATTTTCCACGTGTTGACTGTCAGTGGCACCAAATTTTGGCTTCGGCATCGTCGCCAGCCATTCTCCATTCTATTTTCAGAACAAAAACACATTTTGTTGAACTCACACATCACACTAAGTTGTATAAACAAGAATGAAAAAACAAATTCGCCGTCCAAAAAAAGTATTTAAGTTGAATTAATTTTTAAATTCTTCAGTTCTTATTAGGACTCAGTAGAGGTTTTCGAGGTAAAAAATGGCTATTTGAGAGATGTTGGCCTTATTTCATTTTGTGTGGGTTTTGCTAGATATAAATCACTATTTTCAAAAATTAATGTTTTCTTTTAAAAATATTTTTTTTTTTCTAAAATTATGTTTTTTTTTTTTGTAGTATTTTTTTTCAAATTTTTCAAGCTTAAAGTCAAATTTAACTATCTCGAGCATTTGGACAAATTTTTTACTTATGTTATTAAAACAAATTATTAAATTGGTATTTAAGGGATGTTTTCGACTTTTAATACCTAATTTATTCTTGAGATTGAGATTCTGCTTTCTGATTTTCGTGTTAGAACTAGAGGAGCCTCTGTGATTGTATAACACTTCCAGAAACAGTTTATACTGTAACGATTTTATAATTACCCAACTACTTTGAATTTGAAACAAGAGAAAATCCTCTAACTGTTTGCAGCGCCATCTCTCGGGAAAACTAAACATGAAACCTTCAACCGTTCACAGTGCCATCTTGTGATTCAGCTGAGTATCAATTCCAATGTTCTATCTGTCAGCGACTGGAAAGGAAACTTCCAGAAGGAGATATTCTCGAATATTCCAGTGGATACTAGTGAAGACTAGAACTATTTACTTCCCTATATAAGAAGAGGTTTTCGAGCGAGTAGGGACAGTTTAATTTTGAATGTAAAAGTGTATCCGGAAGTGAATTTTAGATTGCATACTAGTGAGATTGAAGAATAATAAAAACGATTTGAACTAAAATAAAGTGTGTTTATTCTGAATAGTAAATACGTGGAAGTTATTATTTAAAGGAAATAAGTTTTACTATCGAACCTAGGTAGAACATAACATTGGTGTCAGAAAAGTGGAATAAAACTTATTTCATGTGTGCATTCAGATATTTATGGTGAAAAGTGTTTGAAAAATAATAATAAAAACAGTGATAGTGTTTTTGCTATTATTACGAAGTGTTTTGTGCAAAAAGAGACAATGGGTAAGATAGTGAATGAATTGAATTGTGTTGAACTAAAAGCAGAACTGAACAAAAGAGGCCTTCCTACTGCTGGAACGAAAAATGACCTCATTATTCGTCTGCAAGAAGAGTTAAGACAACACGGAGAAAACCCAGACACGTTTCTCTTTGAGATTGAAATGGCCGAAGAACAAGTAAGTCCTAGCTTAGACATGAGTAATATGATGACTATGTTGCTTGCTCAGTTTGAAGAGCAAAGAAAAGAACAAAAGAATGAACAACAGAATCTTCTCGATAGATTTGATGAACAACGCAACCAACAAAAGAATGAACAAAAGAATCTTCTCGATAGATTTGAAGAACAACGCAACCAACAAAAGAATGAACAAAAGAATCTTCTCGATAGATTTGAAGAACAACGCAACGAGCAAAAGAATCTTCTCGAAAAACAAGAAAACAATATGCTGGAAAGATTCCAAGAACAGAAAAATCTCCTGGAAGGTAAGCTAGATGCATTCCAGAACAAATTTATTGCTCTTGACGAACGTGTCGAAAAACAATTTCTAACAGTAGACGCAAAACTCGAGAAAGTTCAAGAAGGTTCGAGAAAGTTCTGGGGACTTTCCAAAGCGAAAGGAAATGCATCCACCAACCTTTGATGGACAAACTTCTTGGTCGATCTACAAGAAGCAGTTTGAGGCAGCCGCAGCAACAAATGGCTGGGATGACGAAGACAAATAAATAGCTCTGACGCTTGCCCTTAGAGGATCTGCTGCTGAACTATTGCAAACCATACCAGCAGACAAGAATGGCAACTTCAGTGCTCTTGTTCAGGCTATCGACAAACGTTTTGGAGATGGCCATATGCAAGAAGTCTTCCGCGTCCAACTCAATACTAGAGTTCAGAAAAGAGGAGAGAGTCTGCAGCAATTGCAAGCAGATATCGAAAGGCTTGCCCATTTGGCATATCCAACTGTAGGAGACGAAATTACAAGTCAATTAGCAACAGAAGCCTTTGTCCGTGCTGTATCCGACATCAACCTACAGCGAGCAATTCGAACTGCTGGAAAACGGACGCTTCCGGAGGCATTAGCATTCGCTTTGACTATGGAAGCAGCAGAACAGGCTTCTCAAAGAGTTCATCGAGTAAAAGAAGTGGAAGTTGAAGAATGCTTTTGTCAGAGAATCGCATTCCAAAGAAGCAGGCGAGACGGACCAGTTCGTTGCTGGAACTGTAACAAGACCGGACACCTCCAGCGCCAGTGCAGACTGCCACCGAGAAGAGCTGCATGTCAACACTGTGGAAGCAGAAATAATACTCGAGAACGACAACAGTGGTGTTCGACATGTGTCTCAGTTGGGAAACGAGTAAGAACAAACGTCGAGGCGCAGAAGCTGGATTCTGATATCAATGGCCTCAGAACCACCATCCAAGTCTCGCAAGCTAAAAGAGATAACAAAAGTCTGACAGTGGAGGCGTTCTTAAACAACAAGAAACACGTGGCTACAATTGACACTGGTGCCACTGCCTCTATTGTACGAAGAGATTTGGTCAAGACCACATGGCTGCATAACACCAATAGCTATCGTCTGAAAATGGCAACTGGAGAAGCAGCAAAAGTGTATGGAGAAGTTCGTCTTCTTATCCGCTTGGCAAAGCTGGAGTTTACACACGTATTTCTGGTAGCAGACATATGTGACGAGTGCATCATTGGAATTGATCTTATGAAAGAGCATGGCGTAATCCTGGATTTTGGTAAGCAAGTTCTTAAGTACCAAAATGTAGACATTTCAATGGTTTACGGAGACGAAAAAACATCAACACTAAGAACTGCCATCAAAGAAAGCATGTGCTTGGCTCCTTCTTCAGCAGAGTTGGGTTCAACAAAAATAAACGTTGATTTGGGTATTCATCGAAACCTTATGGCGGAACCAGACACCGAGACTCTTGTGGCACCAAAGAACAACATGGTGCCTGTACGGACATTGCACATTAAACCAGACAAAAGTAAGGTCAAGAAAGCAAAAGTAATTGGGCCATGTCCATCTGCGCCCGCGATATCAAAGATTGACAGTGTGGATAACCTTAAAGAAAGACTTAATGACATTCACCAAAGAACAAGGACAAACATAAAAACATGCAGTGACCGGATGAAAACACGATATGACGCACGAGCAACATCGACAGGATTTCAAGAAGGAGACCTTGTGTGGTTTTATAATCCCCATCGACAAAAGGGGCTGTCACCAAAACTTCAACAAAACTGGGAAGGCCCTTACACTGTTGTGAAAAGAATTAATGATGTGGTTTACCGTATACGGAGAGGGGTGAGAGGCAAATTAAAAGTAGTTCATTGTGACCGTTTATATCGTTATAATGGTGAAAGTAGTAATGGAATTGTTCGGGACGATCAATCCTAAGAGGGGGGCAATGTAACGATTTAATAATTACCCAACTGCTTTGAATTTGAAACAAGAGAAAATCCTCTAACTGTTTGCAGCGCCATCTCTCGGGAAAACTAAACATCAAACCTTCAACCGTTCACAGTGCCATCTTGTGATTCAGCTGCGTATCAATTCCAATGTTCCATCTGTCAGCGACTGGAAAGGAAACTTCCAGAAGGAGATATTCTCGAATATTCCAGTGGATACTAGTGAAGACTAGAACTATTTACTTCCCTATATAAGGAGAGGTTTTCGAGCGAGTAGGGACAGTTTAATTTTGAATGTGATAACGTAAAGTAAGAAGTAAAAGTGTATCCGGAATGGAATTTTAGATTGCATCCTAGTGAGATTGAAGAATAATAAAAACGATTTGAACTGAAATAAAGTGTGTTTATTCTGAATAGTAAATACGTGGAAGTTATTATTTAAAGGAAATAAGTTTTACTATCGAACCTAGGTAGAACATTACAATACGTTCTCGAAGCATCATTTTCGTTAATCAAAAAATCCCAATTCTCAAATCGTAGTCTAATATTAAGTTCATTTAAGTTTATTTTGGTTGTGTACGAATCTAAACTATTTTGGAGTTGAACACATTTAATACTTTCTACAAGAAGCCCTGTCATACAATGATCAGCAATGCTTAAATTAAGATTAATGCCAATGAGAGGGTGTAATTGAATATTTGCAAAACGGCCGAATACTCGGCCATGGCAGGTGCCTGAAATTGGTATAGTAGGTTCATTTAAAAAGGATCTTAAACCATGTTCAGCCATGACTGCTTCATACGAATCGGAAATAAAACTAGTATCTATGTCCAAGTCCCCTAGAATGATAAAATTTTTACATTTTTCATTTGCTAATAATTCTGAAAAATCATCAAAAAATAAGCTAGTTAGCTAGTCTGTACACACATAAAAAGGTAAAGGGTTCATCCTGAATTATGCATTGCACCTTTATGATGTCAGAGTTTCTTAACAGCCCTATTCTGCTATTCATGGGGGGATTTTTTCTTGAATTTTCAAAAACCACTATTCTGCTATTCATTCGAAGTAAATCTGAGTTAAAGTAGGTAAAGTCGCTAATACTCCGCGGTATTCTCTTATTCAGATCCGGATATGAAATGTTGCTAATTTCGAATATTTGTCTGTAAATGATAGCATATTATCATTTTTCGGGGTAGAACAACAAATAGAGATCAATCCCTCTATTTTCTGCAATGAAATGAAATCCAGTTTTTCAAAAAACAAGTGCTCTGTTTGTTGATTTTCTTATTCCTCTGTTTGGAATTGGAAATAAAGTTTAATAACTGTTTATATTTGATGTTTTTTAATTTAAAATGATTAACCAAAACAATTTACCCAAACTTCCCAAGATTTTCATATGAACAGCTGTTTACGTGAATGTCAAATTGGTTTGGGATAATGAAGTTTACCCGGCGGATAGCAGAATGGAAAGGTAGAGCGAAAGGGAATCGAATGGGTGAATCGAAAGTACGATTCACGTGAATAGCTGAATAGGGCTTTTAGCTTTAAATATTTAAAATGTTTTTCTTTTTCAATTTTCTAGCTCCCATGAACAAAGATCGTGTATATTTAGCAAAGCTATCATTAACAAAAATATTAGTATTGCTACCTTCTACAGTCTTCATTTTCGTTAGAGTTTGAATGTTTTTGTTTATTTATTTTTTTTACATAACATTTATTGATATCGTTCGCCGACATACATTAAATGCTTTCTGAAAAATTGTTTGCATTCTTTCATATGCATTAGAATTGTAAAGACCCCAACGATTTCCACAACGTTTTCTAACAGCTTTAGCTCCCTCCAGTTCACCCTACTCTCCAGATGCCCAACTTTTAAAGGCAGCAACTTGTTCTCCTCCTCCAGTTTGTACATGGTATTAAGCACAGATTAGCCACATGAAGATGAGAATCCCCTGCAGCCATTTTAATTTGTCTACAAGCTTGAGCTGTCAGATATCAGATAAAAAATGAGAATGTGTGTATAAAAACCTCACACATAGACAGTAGGGATCTTCACACACCTGGTTAAATTGTTGTTGCATTTCACATCTATTCATCGACGCGGGAAAAAATTACAAATACAACAATGTAAACAAATGGGTTTTGGAGGGTGAAACGTACGAAACATTCTCATCTTCATATGGCTAATCTGTGGTATTAAGTATATCGATGTCGAAATATCGAAAGGAAGTTTTGTCCCATCATTGCATGATTTGCCAGGGCCCTCATCACATAAAACAAAAACGATCGGACGATATCGTTTCCACCATTGCTATCTCTATCATATCTGTAGAGAAAAATAAGGATAGCTATCTTCAAAACGATATCGTTCTATCGTTTTAGTCTTACGTGATGAGGGCCCTGATTGGCTTATTGCGGGATTTTTTTGTGGATGATCATTAAAAAAGTTTGTTGTTGTTTTTTTTATTTTATACTAATGTTGTTATGCAAGTTTGATTGCAATGGAAAAACATGATATTCAATCAATGTACGGCGCAAAGTCAAACGTATTTCACACCTATGTATATGATGAGTTATTTGCAAACACATTTTCGATATCAATTCTTAAATCGTTTCTACGACCTTTACTTTTCCACACTGGGCAATTCATTTTTAAAGGGATTGATTAGGGATTCATGCAACGTCGCAAAACACTATAGATAAGTTTATCTTTTGGCAAATGAACTGTCAAATTTTGTATGGGAAATGGTTAACGCAAATTGGATAAAATTATCTAAGGAAACTTATGTCGTTTTCGATTGGATTTTCGGTAAATTGTACTCCTTTTCAATTCCAATCGAATATGAAAACACTGACTTTCCTAAATTTACACACACACTACCAAAGCTTCCATTTAACAAAATGGCTTCTTCAAGTATTTATCACTTTTGACAAGTAATCCAACGAAAAACTTTATATGTATGTTTGTGTTCCTCATCTACTCCAAAATGAAATTGGGGACAGAAGAACACTCCGAAAACATTACTCGGAACAGCCAATCGAAGGCTTTTGGAGTACTAGGAGTGAAAAAGGAGTGTAAAAGGAGTACTCCGTACATCCAAACGAAAACGACATTATACAAATTTATTTGGATAAACTTATACAAACGTCATTGTGACGTCAAGTCAAGTCAAGTATCTAGAATTCTCAGAAATAACCATGGTTATGGCCTTTTCGATAGGGGTCAGAATGACAGTTCTTCTTCTGAAAAGAAGAGAAATTTACTTCTGATTTTGTTTTCAGAATCGTTCCAGAAGGGTTCACACGTATCAAATCGTTCTCCCGGATTACCAATCAAAAAGGCCATTAGTGTTAGATCTTCTAAAATTGCATCCTCTTTTTCTTTCTGTTTATCTATTGCTAAAAGTTAATTAGAAGGATTTTACTTTTGTAACAGAAAATGCACAAACCATCATTTTCCCGAATAGTTCTAAAATGAGTAAATCATTAAAGGCAATTTTTTCATATAATTGTACTAATTTCTGTTGTTTGCTTATTTTTTGACACGAACACCCAAGATGGCAGCCAGATTAATTAACAAGAATGACTGCGAATGAAAAGCTAGAAGGAACTTGCGGTTAACTGGCTGAACACAATGGAGACGGAGCTGCAACTGGTGCTGCAGCTCTCTGTCAAAATATTGAATACACATAATTTCAATGTTGCGAATACAATGCCACGTAGCTGCAAACGGTGCCGCAGCTGCAAGAGTTCACCAACAAAATTGATAGACGAGAACAAGCCCATTTCAAGTCGGTTAGTGTTTATATGGGGGTGAAATAAGTTTCAAGCTGTATTCAATCCTTCATGTTAGAGATATCAGTGCTTCTGCTGTCAGAATGTCAGAAAGCCGTACAGCTGCATTGTGGGCACGTAAAAAAAGTAAGTACGACACTTTTTGACAACTATTGCAGCTCCAGTTCCAGTGGCAGCATTCTATTGTGTTCAAGCAGTTAGTTGCAGGTGTTAATCGGAAAAAGCCAGCTCTTTCGGAAAATGTGAAAGCAAGCTTTAAGTTCTGCGAAGAAAATACGAACTGGGTTGTTGCAAATTGGAATCTATATATTTTGGTCTCATCTGACCAAATCAATCGCTTCCTGTCTTCAACAGTCCAGTCTTCTATTTTTCGCAGAATTAAAGGCGTGCTTACACCTTAACATCTTCCCCATTGCCTTACTTCTTTAATACTTACTTTACAGCCTTGAACTTCAAGACCAAGTTGGTTCGATCTAGTCGAACATAGATGAATAAGTTCAATAAATAAATAACAACTTTGTTTAATTTATTTAATACCTTAATTTTCCTTGTTTTATATTCTCAGTAATAAACTTTAATTTAAATTGTCTATATGTATACAGTGTCAGTTTTTATTAAATAATTGCCTCTATTTATCGTAAGCGTATGTATTAAATACTATTTAAGAGAGATTTTTATATTATATCAATTGATACTAAGCTACGAAATAAGAACAAAATCGTAAATTAACATTTAAATCACATCAGTAAACAAAAAAATAATTCTTTAAATGAATAATAATATAGGAAATCTATCTTAAACCACATACAAATTCATTAGTAAGTTTAGAAAGTAAGTTTAATAAATACATAACTAGGCTATTTACTTTTATAAATGTCTCTTTTTATTCATAAGACCAAAATATTTTTTTTGTTGTTGGCTAAGGAATAAGGGTTGATTGACTTGTGTGGGTTATCGAGCATTAATTTCTTTTTATTTGGAAAACAAAGAGAAACCTTAGAACATTCAAAGTGGAATGCGGAAAGAATTTCAATTGGACTGATATTTTTTAATTTGACATTCAGAGGTTTTGGTGCAATGGAGTCTGATAAATTTTGAAAATATAAAACTTGATTTAAATTGATGATATTTTGTATTATTATTATTATTATTATTACGGTAGTATTTTATTAAAATATAACCGTAAAAAAAAATCATTTTTATATTTAGCGTGCTTTGTTTGCTCATCTAAAGGGTGTTTTTTTAGACGTGTGGTTTTCAATGTGGCAATACTTTTTTCGGAGTTGGTCTTTTTGACAGCTGTCACTTGATTTATGCCAAGTTTGATTTGCCATTTTATCAAATGCCAAAGGGATCGAACCCACGATATCAGATTTTCTCAGTCTTAGAAAATCTGATATCGTGGGTTCGATCCCTATGGTTGGCATGTAGAAAGTTTTTCATAATAAAATTGGATTAAAGCTCAGCACCACTTATAAGGACGAGACTGATGATAGGCGGCTTGGCACCCCTTGAAACAGCTGTATCTCTAGCCAAATAAACGAATTATAAATTAATTCGTAAACAAATTGGTGGTAGCACCTTTAAGTTGTTGTTCAAAAATTCAATGAAATTGACGGAATAAAGAATGGTCAAGTCAAATAAACTGACATTCTAGTATGAATAGTAGAAAATATGCACAACTTGATCGCACGAACTTGCTCTTGTGGTTAAATATTGTGTGTAACCTCACATTGAAGATGCATGATGTATATATTTAACGAGAAAATGGCCAAAAGCACTAAACAATTAATTTTTTGTTTGATTTTTTAGTTGTTTCTAAAAAAATGTTTTCAAAAATTCTTAAATGCATTATTGTTTAAACTTATGAGAAGCATCAGATTGCAAAATTATAATAAAATCGGTCTAACCATGGCAAAGATATACGCGAATAACCCAAAAATAAGACCATTTTCTCAAAAAAACTGGAATTCCTACTTCCGTAATGTGAATTTTTTGAGAAAAACCTGAAATGCAGTTTTCTTACAATTGACTTAATTATTACAGGTACGAAGTACCCGTTCTAGATGAGCTAAAACAAAAATTCGAATTTCCCGTCTAGGGAATCACATGTAAATGCTCTGTACCAAATTTCATGGAAATCGGTCCACCCGTTTAGGCTCTAGCTCAAATTACAATGGACGCCCCGACGCACAGACGCACAGACGCACAGACGCACAGACGTACAGACGTACAGATGCACAGACCGACGAACGGCATGACGAAACCCACTTTTTCGGACTTCTCGATTATCGTAGTGTTAGTTTTGATTATAACCTCAAAATTTTTTTTTGTTACACGAAACCAATACTTACCCTATAGAGCAAGTAAAATTACACTTAAAATAATTAATAAAATAAAGAAAAGTGGAAATTCAAGAAAATTTGAATAAAAACAAACTAAGCTATTGAGTGTTTAAATGAGCCAACAGTTGGGAGCAAATAATTAAAACCGTTAAGAGCGTTAGAAAAAAATGTATTCTAACCAACTGAAGGTTGTGTTTCTTTTTATCTTTGTACTCCATTTGAAATTTCAATTCGTGATTGAAGTTTGAGTGCATAATTTGTTTTGTTTTTGATGAATTACGCTAGTGAAGAATATTTAGAAATGATTATAATATTCGATGAAATGGGACGATGTGCTCAAAGGGTAGCTCGCGAATACACCCAGGGCCTTCCAACCGTGCCTCCAGGTAATATTGGCAGGGAAGGCCGAAATTTGCGATTCTTTTGTGATGAACTTTTCTAAGAGCACGCGAAGAGCAGCTCTTACCCTAGCAATCCCGAGGAACAAGTTCTGGCGTACGTTGAACCGGAATATTTTTCTCCCGTATCATTACACCAAGGTACAACACCTCCATCCCGGTGACCATGAACGGCGCTTTGTTTTTTGCGAGTGGATTCAGCGCATGAATACCCAACACTCAGATTCTATTTTTAACATTATTTGGACCGTCGCGTCAAAGCAATTTTAACTTGTGGAGGATTTTTTAATAGTCTTCACTACTATTTCTGGGCTGAGGAAAATTGTAAAGCTCCACGGGCTACACAATTTCAACATCAATTCATTTTCAATTTGTGATCTGATACGTATTTCTTAAAATAAAGTTTTTGTTGACTAGAAGACATTAAAATAATACTTAACGAAATAATGTGCTTGAAAACTTTAATTTATTAAAAACTTTAGTTTTTTGTTAAGATTGAACCTTGGAAAATGCCCTCATGACATAATGGACAAATTATGCAGATTTTTTAAGACATAAGCTACCAGATTTAATCGAAGACTTGTCCTTTGAGCAACACAAACTATTTGGTTCATGCACGATGGTGCACCAGCCCATTACGAGCAACTTTCTCAATGGGAACTTCCCGGGGCAGTGGATCGGCCGAGGAGGGCCTTTTAATTGGCCGCCAAGGTCACCGAAAATGAATCCACTAGAATATTTCTTGTGGGGACATTTGAAAAACCAAATAAATACATTTGAGGACTTAAATCACCGTATCGAAATGTGACAAACAATTCATTTTAATTGTATATTATCTCGAATTACTTTTTTTTGTCTTTATTTTATTTATTATTTTAAGTGTATTTTTTTGGTAAACAAATGCTACTATGTATTTTTTGATGCGAAACGAAATTTTTCGGTGGTCTCCAACACGACAGCGAAATGCTTAACCTCAGCGAAAAAATGACAATTGAAATTGAAAGCGTCACCATTTGCAAAAAAAAAAAAAAAATAAAAACAAAAAAAAAAAAAAAGCCATGTTGTATTGAAAGAAACAACAAATACAAACACGAACAAACCTCAAATGTCACTTTTCCGCACACAATTAATGGCCCGGGCAATTAATTGAGTGCGAAAAAAGAGCGGAGACTTCTCCAAATAATCTGCTACAATTATCGATTTCGCTCATCGAACAGCGTACTGCAAACGAAAAGGAGGACGAAATTTTTCGTTTATGATTTCGTTGTGTCATTTTTGTATGGGATTTTTCGTTTCGCATCAGCAGCGTACTAGGCTTAAGGTAAAATTAAGGGGATAGCAATGAAAAGTGAAGAGGACAACGAAAAAAATCTCAATGGAAAAATCGTTCAATGTAAACATTTAACACGATTTCTGGAAAAATCTTCGTGGAAAAATCGGTCAAAGTAAATGCAGACAAAGAACGATATAACAAATACAAACACAAAAAACCTCAAATGTCACTTTTCGCAGAAGAGACACCCTTAGTCATAAAAAGTGTCCTGTGCATGAAATCATCAACCAAGCATGGGTGGAAGGTAGCATGACCAAGTCTTCACACTCAAGCAAATACTAGTAAGACAACCAACAATGGACTTCGGTTCTAGGCGACAAGGAAGACCGAAACTCAGGTTTAAAGCCCAAGCCATCGCGAATGCAAAAGCGTTTGGTCTAGATCACTGTAAGCAGCACGCCCGGGATCGAGGAGAATGGAAAGCTGAAGTGACCCTTCACGGGTCGCAAACCCGTTATATAAGTAAGCAGTCATTCAAATAATAAATAAAACGACATATTATTGAAAGTCACGACTGTATTCGATGGTAGAACACTTGTTACATGAAAACAGGACTTGTTCCACATTTTGTAAAATCAAAACCTACGAAATGCAAATGCTACAACTAATTAAACAAAAACCTATCGAAAAGCAAATAAGTGTTAAGGTTTTGATTTTCATAACAAAATTTGATATTTCAAACATTTTAGCTGCAAGATTTGTTTACCAGACTCCATTGAAGATATACAAAATAGGGATTATTCTCCATTGAAGTTATAAAAAATAGGGATTTTTCAAACACTGAATGTCAAAACAAATGTCTTAATATCCATTGGATCTAAATTTATATTGGCAAAAGACCTTAACTTATTTTTACTTCGGACTCCAGTTAATGAGGTACTTTCTATTGATTCAATACTTAACTTATTTAGTGTCATTTGGGATAGTGCATCAGTTTTTTGGGAGATATCACCACAGGGGATTGCATTTTCTTGATCTCCAATACTACAATCATATCCTTGCCGATGTAATATCATCAAAGCTGACCTTGTGGGGAATAACTCCAATTGTTCATCAGATAAAGTTCGCAGGTTAAGCAAATGCAGATCGCAAGGTAATGAATGTGAAATTAAGGAAACCTTACTTCGTAAATTAACAGGAGGTCGTATTTCAAGATTTTCAATAAAGTATATATTCGGTGGGTAGCGCAGACCATTTGCTAAATAATTCGATGCTGTACTTAGAACTTCATATTTATTTTTTGTTTGAGGAGGCATTTCTTCGATGACCAGCCAGAATTTGTGCCTCGTAAGTCTACTATCAACAATTCCCTCTCCCATGCCGCGGTAGTCGTCGTAAAGTGTTCGGCGGTCGAGCATGACTTCAACTTGACCAGGTTCATAACTAGCTGCTCCTTGTGCATGAGTTGTAAGCAGAGTCAACCGCACTTTGTTGTCTTGAATAAAAGCTCCCGAAGTGATTGGAAAATAATTTCCTTCGATACCAATGGCTGAAATTTTTACTCGTTTATGAAACTGAAATCCATTCTGATCTGAATAAAATTCCGGTGTTTCACCACCGTTTTCGATGTCTGTATAAAATCTCATAAATAGTTCGGTTTCTCTGTTTTTTGGTGGTGGTTCAAAATCAATATCATTTTCAATATAAATAGCACTGTCTAAATAAGTGTGGGTATTGAAGATTCTCATCGTATGGGCCAAGAATGGCCCGTATATCACAGTAACATCACTAGTAATTGGCCCGGATGTTATTATTATGCGAATATCTTCATATTGTTCAAGGATATCCTTTTCAGCTTCGTTTTGTTCAGGGTCCGTTTTGAAAAGATACGCGCCCGAATGAAATTGAGCACTTCTATATGCAGCAAATTTTACAGCACATTGCATTGCTCGTCCTGAATTTTTACGTGTGATCGTTTTCAAAAAGCCGGATTTCTCATTGAATAAAAGCCGCATTTTGTTATTTTCTAACTGAATATCACCGGAGGGTTTTGCTTTAACATCGAACTCGCTACTTCCATTACCGTCATTGCATTCGTCACAGTATATAGTTGCCATTTGTTTTTTGTAATTATCGTCAGGGACAATTTTAAAAGTTGTCAATGAAAGGGGTTCTAATGCAACTAAAAATTGAATCTCAAATTGCTTTGCAGATATTCTTATTCGCTCAGAGTGCATAGAATTTGGGTTCTCATAATTATCAGTGATGTTCCATACTGGGTTCACTTGCATTGGCACTGCAACGTTCTCCTCGTTAAGTATTTTCAAATTTGGGTTTGTAGTTCGTAAGTTTAAAATTTCTAATCTTTTTTGTGTGAGGGCGTTAAACACAACAAAAGATGCTTCATTATGTTCTGAAAGTAAAATTGGAGTCTTACGAGGTAATTTATTATAATTGTCACGTTCCAATTCACTTAAAAGAAAATTATGGTTTGATGTTGCGTTTTGGAGTAAAAGTTCAATGGTTGATTCTTGCATTTTTACAACATCTTGTATACTCTCAAATAGGCGCAATCCATAGTCTCGCATTACCGCAGATTTGGAAGTGCCTGTAATAGCATCATGATGCTGAAATAAGCCAAGATTTCGTCGAGCAAGGATCATTTTCTCATAGTTCTTTTCGAAAACCTTGATAGCGTTTTCATGTTTAAACTGACGAGCTGTGTTGTAAGCAATTGTAAATAATATTTCAGCAGCTCGCAAATTGTGTTCCAAATCTGTACTAAGAATCTTATAAAATGGACGCGTGGTAAAGTATCCAGACCAGTAAGCTGGTCGACCTTCAGAAAATATATCTGAATAAACAAAGAAATCACCCTTAAAAGTGGGGAATCTATCTGATCGTTTTTTAATTTCACGAAAATAATCTCGTGGTGTGCCAAAAGCAATATCCACGTTATAGATTTCTTTATTGGCGTTAATGTGATCGATAAGTTTTTTATAGTTTCTGTATTGCTGATCAACTTCACGTTCTTTGTTGTAGCGAAAATCATCTCCCACCGGAATAAGCGCCACATTATGAGGAAACAATGATGCAGTTCGGGAATATTGTTCCAATAGCAGTTGTGCTTTTTCTTCTACATTTTCATCTGTTATAAATTGAGCTTTAATAGAATATTCAGTATATTCTCCAGGAATTTTACGAAAGTCAAAATTCAAGCATATAAAAGGATGTGGTCCACATGAGTGCTTAATGGAGTAAATGTCAAATGGCATGTTGTGAGTAAGCAAACTATGTTTAGGTATTCGATTTGTTTCACTGTTTTCCTTATTCAAATTCCAATACGGAACCCATAGAAAATCACCACTCTGATGTTTTGCAAACCATTGTTTCCATGCATAGTGGATTCTTTGTATGATTGTACCTTTGAACTCACTCTCTGAGAGAAGGTAAGGCACAGTACTACCATGTCCGAATGGATCGATTGACCATCCTACTTCGGGTGTAACGTTAAGATTTATTCGTAGCCACTGGTGACCTGCAATAAGTAAAAGTTATTACATATTCATAATAAAAATATATAATATATTTTCATAATATCTCTTAGGAATAACAAACAAAGAAAATCGAAATTTTCATCTATGGCATTGTTCTTTTAATCCGAGTTGGTATAGAAGCATATTAGATAATAAATGCACTCATGTACGTAATGTACCTCAATGTAATATATAGAACCTATAATACTATCATCGAGCCGATTTTTCTTAGATTCTTCGGAGCTACTATGTGGCGTTATAAACGGCACAAATTTGACACTAAAGATAATGAAAAATGTAACGAGCAGATTTGCCTTTCGGTACATATCTGCTGTCACTGTTGGTAACGAACCCCTAGCTCAACCTTGAGTGTGGTTCTTGGACCCGTGTCTCGCTACAAAAAAATTTTTGGTGGAAATTTTGCATCGTGGTGTTGAGATGCGCGAGATAGTTTAAAATTATCCCTTAACTAGGCTTGCTCTCGCCTCACCCCATTATCCCTCTCTCCTTCTCATTCTTTTTTAAAAAAAATATACCCGATTGGCCGTTGCAGCATAGTTGAGGTACATTAGAAATGAGAAAGCATTTATTGAACTAAACAAATTTTATTATTTTGTTTAAAGGTATAAGTAAATATGAATTACCATTCTGTATCAATTTTATTTCTATTTATTTTTGGTTGAGGTTCATTTTCTGAATCAGAGTCCGCATCATAAATATATATATGTACATACATACATTATGTACGTATTTGGTGTAGTAAAATTTTTCTTTAAAAATATTTTTTTTTTTGTAAATGTTCAGAAGTTTTTATATATGTTTACTATTTGACCCTCCCGCCTTCGCACGGCCAGACGAACTTAAGCTTTGCATAAAAATTACAAAAGAAAACATTATTTTTTGACTTTGTAATCGAATATTTCTTTCTGGGTTTCAACCAAACTTTATTGCTTTCCCAACACAGACACAATTTTTGTATTCGAAAACCACTATTCTATTTTTATCCCATTTCACTCTATAAATAGATTTTTTTTAAATAAGCTTTCAAACACAAACAGCATTTTTGAAATCCGATACTGCTTTTCGTTTTTATCACCTTTCATCCTATAAATACCAAATTAAAAAAAATTGTTTCTAAAGCAATCCACTCAAAATAAGCTTTCAAACACAAAAAGAATTTCTTAAATAAAACATTTTTTATTTTTACCATATTTCACCCTACAAATAACAAAGTTTGGAAAATAATATCCCTTACACAATTTCCTCCATTTCACCTTACAAATAGCTAAATTATAAAAATATGTGAGTGCCGGGACTCACGGTTAAATAAACGTTAAACATCAACGTTTGTCCAAGTGCCTAATTTTTGTTACTGAACGTCATCAAAAGAAACATATTGAATAATTAACACTACATTACCTATCTGTAGGCAGTGTTTAAAAAGCTTAGTGTTGAAAGAACGGCAGCGAAATACCCAGTGGGGGAACCGCTGTAACGAAATTTCCAAGCACTAAAAGGCTGGTGGTGAAGTGTCCAACGAACGGTGAAGGTTCGGTACTGAAAGGTCCTGCTTCGTAGTTCACTCTCAACTTTAAGATGACTTCACATTACACATGGTTATTGTTTATGGTAATCACTCTCTGAGCATCGACAAACAATAACTGTCAGCGGAGAGCACTAAAACCGTGGTTTCAGTTAAATGACACTGTACCCAAATTAAAAAGGAACTTAATGGTTTGACTGACATGGGCCGAATTAAAATATCCAGTTAGAACTGTCAACGAACTTGCAGCCCTTATGAAACTCCATCTTTCCATCGAGTAAACTTACAAAAAGTTCAATCTTAATTTTATACGGAGTTTTTAGAATATTTAGTTGCAGTTGTTGTCAGTGGAAATCACTAAAATCGCCTATGGAATTGGACGCTGTGATTTTTAATGAAACTTTGTGCAAGTACAAAAGTAGCCGATAACTCTGCAATTTGTTTAACCTCAGCTATTTTGTATATCCCAGCCACCTGCGTCCCTTGCCTACGTGTCTAACAATTGCAAGAAGAAATTGCATCGTTTAAAAGCAGTATAATGTAAACGTAGAATTTAAGTTCAGATTTGTATCACTGAACGCACCCGATATCCTACCATACCTACAGCCATTGACCTATCATACCTACAGTCAATTGTCAATCCCTACAGCTGACTATTATTATTTTTGTTTTGATTTTGTTTTCTTTTTAATTACTAGTGTCGCGTCCATTTTGTGCGGGGAATAATTAAAAATCAAAGAAAAAAATATAAAAATATAAGTGTTAAAATGATAAAATCGTCGGTCGCGCTAAAAACAATTTGCTTTCGTCGTTGGCAAAAACAATATAAATGAGTGGTCGCGATAAAGTATAATCTAAGTGTCGGTCGCGTTAAAATCAATTTGTTTTGGTCGGAGCAAATCAGATTTCGTAACGTAACGTGCTACAACGTAAAGGGCACGACGTAACGTTGCACACGAACGTTCACGTTTTTTTTCACTCTACCGCCAGCATAGATGTTTACACATCAAAAATATCCTTGAAGCCATTTCCTAAGAATAAACTTTTAAACGCAGGTAGAGTTTTTTTTAATGGGATACGTCTTTTTCATTTTACCACATTTCACTCTACAGTGATTTTTTTCCGATATTAATTATTATTATTCTGCTATTCGGGGCGAAGACGAATCCAACAAATCAGAGATCATTAAAATCGCTCCAGCCGTTCTTGAGTTATAATTGGTGTAACTAAACCGACTTTGTTTTAAATATGTTTATATAAGAAAACCAAAAAGCGATCCAACAATTTTCGATTTTCTTTTTGCATAAATTTATATTTTTTTAAGGATTCAGACGACCGTTTCTTTTATTTTGAGCTAAAAACTTTTTTAGGAGTTGTAATAATATACCCATCCTTCATAATATCATTAAAATTCTAATAAACTTGAACCGCTAGAGCAAGTGCGAGCGATTCAATGGCACATTTATTATTTTTACGTATTTATTGTCCTTTTCAATAACACGTGACACGTTACGCATGATCATCAAACTAATAAAAAAAAAAAAACTGCGCCAACGCGAACAGACTGAAGAAATGACAAAAACAAATGAAAAGCAAAGCAATTACGAAAATCAAACCAAATAGCCGAACGAACACTTCTCGTTTTTTTGTTGTCCGCTTTTTTGGTGTCAGTTTTATCATTTTCTTCGTATTCATTGCCTTTGGGTGTTTACTGTTTGAATGCGCGACCAGGAATAGGAAGAACAACGAATAAACGCTATAATTTTGTCTATTCCCCTCACGTTTCGTCCTCTTTGCCTTCAAGAAGTTTCACATTTTTGAGATTTTTTCAGATTGTAGGTATACCTTCGTTTAAACATTTCTAATGTTAAATTGTAATCATTTTTTTCATTTTTGTATGTTCATATCACTTTAAAAATTTATTCGATTTAGTTTATGTTTTCATTGCTTATTTTACTTTTAATTTTAATTTCATTCAATTCTCATTGAACTTTTGAATAAATAATATAAAAATATAAAGATTTCGTTCATTTCAAAAATTATTACTTGTACAAATTTTTCCTTTTTAAAAAATATTAAAATCAATCTCTGGCGGCAACGCGAAGTTAATATCGAAATCGTTATCAAACAACTTGACCACATCTTCGATTTATTATCAATTCGGGATTTTTTTAATCCTCTTTTGTCTCTCTTTTTCTTTTATTTAACTCGACACTTTATTCCCCTTAACAAAAAAAACCCTCGATTTTGTCAGGATTGGTTTTCAAAGTACTTTGGCCGACAATGTATCCGAGATACTTAATCTTTGCATGCAAAACTTGCTTTTATCGAGGTTAATAGTCAGATTTGCCCTGCGCAGACAAGCAGCCACCTCGTTAAGGATACGTATATGTGACTAAAAATTATTCGAACATATTAACAAATTGTTTAAGTAGACGAACACATTTTCACGGAGAGACTTTGGCACTACTTGGTCGATCACTCTACTCATTGTTTGACCCACATTGCTCAAACCGAACGGCATAAACTTAAACTGGTAAGGAGGCCTACCAGGTACTGCAAATGCTGTCTTTTCTCTTGATTTTTCATCTAATGGTATTTGTCAATACGCGTCCTTCAGGTCAATTTCCGTGATAAAATGTGTGTACTTGATACGTCTCAGTAAGCCTTCAATGTGAGGAAAAGGATACGCATCCTTAACCGGGTTTCCCGACTAAAACTACTGGACGACTGCAAGGTGAAGGTGCTAACCTTACCCAGCCATAGTACGACAAAATTAGGAAAAAGCTTTTTCGTGCGTTCTAGCTCAAAATTTTGCTCAGGCGAAAGTTAAATCAGCCTCATCCTTAAAATTTACCTCGTCTTCACGATCTGACGTCGGCTGGTATTAAAATCACTTATTTCAGGCATTACATTGAATTCTCGCCAAAAATTCATCCCCAAATACAACTTTTGTGTCAAGTTGAGAATTAAGTAAAAAGTAAGGGATTTTGTGATTCCGTTATATTTGGTTTCGATTCCACAATTACCCATGATGTCATGTGACTTACCATCTGCAGTACGTACAACGTTTTTATGCGGTCTCACTCCCACCCCAATCCTTTTTACCAATTCCCAACAATCATTCCCTAATACTGATATGGATGCTCCGCTATCGAACAATCCAAAAAGCTGTTTCCTAACAAGTAACCTCATGTAAATCTCGACGTCACTTTGCAACCTACCGAGTTCCTTTTTCATCGCCATCTCAACCTCTGATAATTTCGGTGCTGCTAAATTAGTAGTAGTAGTAGTAGTAGTAGTAGTAGTAGTAGTAGTAGTAGTAGTAGTAGTAGTAGTAGTAGTAGTAGTAGTAGTAGTAGTAGTAGTAGTAGTAGTAGTAGTAGTAGTAGTAGTAGTAGTAGTAGTAGTAGTAGTAGTAGTAGTAGTAGTAGTAGTAGTAGTAGTAGTAGTAGTAGTAGTAGTAGTAGTAGTAGTAGTAGTAGTAGTAGTAGTAGTAGTAGTAGTAGTAGTAGTAGTAGTAGTAGTAGTAGTAGTAGTAGTAGTAGTAGTAGTAGTAGTAGTAGTAGTAGTAGTAGTAGTAGTAGTAGTAGTAGTAGTAGTAGTAGTAGTAGTAGTAGTAGTAGTAGTAGTAGTAGTAGTAGTAGTAGTAGTAGTAGTAGTAGTAGTAGTAGTAGTAGTAGTAGTAGTAGTAGTAGTAGTAGTAGTAGTAGTAGTAGTAGTAGTAGTAGTAGTAGTAGTAGTAGTAGTAGTAGTAGTAGTAGTAGTAGTAGTAGTAGTAGTAGTAGTAGTAGTAGTAGTAGTAGTAGTAGTAGTAGTAGTAGTAGTAGTAGTAGTAGTAGTAGTAGTAGTAGTAGTAGTAGTAGTAGTAGTAGTAGTAGTAGTAGTAGTAGTAGTAGTAGTAGTAGTAGTAGTAGTAGTAGTAGTAGTAGTAGTAGTAGTAGTAGTAGTAGTAGTAGTAGTAGTAGTAGTAGTAGTAGTAGTAGTAGTAGTAGTAGTAGTAGTAGTAGTAGTAGTAGTAGTAGTAGTAGTAGTAGTAGTAGTAGTAGTAGTAGTAGTAGTAGTAGTAGTAGTAGTAGTAGTAGTAGTAGTAGTAGTAGTAGTAGTAGTAGTAGTAGTAGTAGTAGTAGTAGTAGTAGTAGTAGTAGTAGTAGTAGTAGTAGTAGTAGTAGTAGTAGTAGTAGTAGTAGTAGTAGTAGTAGTAGTAGTAGTAGTAGTAGTAGTAGTAGTAGTAGTAGTAGTAGTAGTAGTAGTAGTAGTAGTAGTAGTAGTAGTAGTAGTAGTAGTAGTAGTAGTAGTAGTAGTAGTAGTAGTAGTAGTAGTAGTAGTAGTAGTAGTAGTAGTAGTAGTAGTAGTAGTAGTAGTAGTAGTAGTAGTAGTAGTAGTAGTAGTAGTAGTAGTAGTAGTAGTAGTAGTAGTAGTAGTAGTAGTAGTAGTAGTAGTAGTAGTAGTAGTAGTAGTAGTAGTAGTAGTAGTAGTAGTAGTAGTAGTAGTAGTAGTAGTAGTAGTAGTAGTAGTAGTAGTAGTAGTAGTAGTAGTAGTAGTAGTAGTAGTAGTAGTAGTAGTAGTAGTAGTAGTAGTATTTGAGAATTTGCTGTACTAGACGATTTGTGTGATAAGTTCAATCTATGGGACAAGCCCCTAAGTTCCATTTGCTGCCGAGTGAACTTACCTACTGACAGAAAGGCGGAAATTGCTACCATTCAAAGTTAATTTTCTGAGCTGTTTACAGACAAACCTAGGGTAAGTACAAAGCTTAAAGTCCAGCTGCAGCTCAAACCAAAATTCATCCCTATTTTTCGAGCGAAACGACCGATATCATACTCTATGGTTCGTCAGTCAAAAAAGAGCTGGATCGACTTCAAAGTCTTGGTATAATCTCACCAATTGACTACAGTGAATGGGCAGCACCTATCGTGGTAGTAAAGAAAGCGAACGGTCAAATTAGGATCTGCGGTGATTATTCAACTGGGCTTAATGAAGCATTACAACCGCACCAATACCCGCTGCCAGTTCTGAGCGATATATTTTCAAAGCTGGGCAAAAGTACAATATTTTCGCATAACGATTTTTCATATGCATATTTACAAGTTCCTGTAGACGATGCGTCAAAGCAACTGTTAACGATAAACACCCATAAAGGACTATTTTCATTTAATCGCTTGGCTCCAGGGGTGAAATCAGCTCCAGGAGCATTCCAACAAATCATGGACATAATTCTGGCTGGAATAAATGGAGTCGCAGCTTATTTAGATGACATCATCATTAGTGGAATGGACATAAGCTGCCACATCAAAACAGTTAATTCCGTACTTCTGAGTATGTTTCCGTATAAAAATTGAAAAGTGTACCTTTCTGTCAACACACATATCAAATACCTAGGACACATCATCGATAAAAACGGATTACGCCCGGATCCTTCAAAAATAGAAAAATCAAGTCAATGCCAGCAAAAAAAAACAGAGAAAAAGTACAATCAGTTCGAAAAGAAGGACTCGGATTAATCTTTGCCGTTACAAAATTTCATCGATACATAGGAATACGGTCGAAAATTCAAATTACTGACGGACCACAAACCACTATTATCAATATTTGATTCAAAAAAAGGGATACCTGTCTATACTGCCAACAGATTGCAGCGCTGGGCATTAACATTAATGCTGTACGATTTCGACAACGAGTATGTATCAGCAAAAAATTTCGGATTTGTTGATGTTCTATCCAGACTTATTATGTCACATCCAAAGTCAGAAGAAGAATATGTAATCGTTTGTGCACAATTCGAGAGTGTTATAGAAGAAGATGTAGAAATGTCAGTGAAATCTTTACCATTAACATTCAAAATGATCCAGAAAGCAACTCAACATGATGAGACACTGAACATAATAATTGATTATGTTAATAGTGGTTGGCCATCATCAAAATCAAAAATGGAAGATAATCAAGAATGTATGCAGTATTTCAATCGAAAAGATTCATTATCAATTGTGAAAGGATGTTTACTCTTCGGGGAACGTATTGTTATACCAACGAAATTCCGCAACCGTGTGTTACACCAGCTTCACCGAGGACAACCTGGAACGGAGCGCATGATTTCACTAGCAGGAATACATGTGTACTGGCCAAAAATTGATAGAGAAGTAGCAGACTATGTAAAGCAATGTCATAATTAGGCGAGTGCAGCGAAATATCCAACCAAAACTACATTACAGTCATGGCCAATTCCAGAAGCACCAATGGAAAGAATCCATGCAGATATCGCTGGTCCATGTAAAGGAAAATACTATTTAGTTAGGGTCGACGCTTTTTCCAAATGGCCAGACATTTTTCAAACAGAACGCATAACTACATCTGACGTCATCGATAAATTGCAGAAAACAATTTAAAGCTACGGTGATTGCAAGCAAATTGTTTCGGATAACGGCACGCAATTTGTGAGTATGCAATTTGAAACTTTTTTAAAATCGAGAGGTATATATCATTTTAGAACCGCACCATATCACCCACAATCAAATGGGCAGGATGAACGTTTTGTCGATACACTCAAACGTGCTTTTAAAAAACTTCAGCAAGAGTGAACGAGTGAGGAGAATTTAGAAAAATTTCTTCAGACATACAGGTCAACACCCAACGGAAATTCGCCGAACGGATTGTCACCGGCTGAAGTGTTCATTGTTAGGAAGATAACTACTACTCTCGACCTTTTAAAACCAACTCATACAAATTCATCAATACCTTCGAAAAATAATGAGAAAAAAAATCAACAATTTAACCGACATCATGGAGCGAAACACCGTGAATATCGCAAAGGTGATTTTTTATTTGCAAAAATTTACAAACACAAGGATTTCTGGGATTGCGGAGAAATCGTAGAACGAATTGGAAGAGTCAACTATAATGTTCTAGTGGAATATAATAATAAAACCAAGTTGATTCGGTCACATACAAACCAATTAAGAAGCCGTTCAAGTTTACCTAATGAAAGTTCATGCGAAAATCCAAAATTATCATTTGAAGTCCTGCGCGAAACGTTCAACATACGACGCGAAACAACAATCACATCATCTTCTTCAACATCACCAATAACGTCATCATCACCCAAGGTACATATATTAAAGGTAATATCATTAGCGTTTTCATTTTTGTTCAGTTCTGCGCATCTGAGAAAATGGCGGATCTAGTGTCTCTTTACTTGTCAAAATGCTAATATTTGTTGTTGTTTCTAGTAATGCCATGTGCGATTTTCGTGGACACTAGAGCCGCCATGTTTAATTTCTGACTGACAACCAGCACAATATATTACCTTAGATTTGTGTACTGTAATCATCACCAATAACATCATCGACACCAACAACGTCGTCATCACCAATAACATCATCAACACCTAACTAGCGGATCCAGAATCCAGTGAAGTTTTTACCACACCAGAGCCAGAACCGATACGAACCCGTGGAGGTAGGGTCATTAAGGTCCCAAGGTACCTGAAGGACTACGTTCCTTAATACAAAAAGGGAGATGTTGGCACCCTATGAATCATGTTCGCAGATGTGCTAACCGGAAACATTCTGGCAGCACTGATGTCGGCTGTCAAGCCTGTCATATGGTTATTATTAACACTAGATATTAACTTGCTTAAATGACATATATATAATTGAATTAAGGAAGTAACTATTTCATATCTTGTACCTCCGCTTTTATTTTGCACATATGTTATAAAGGATAACATACAAATTCAGCAAAAGGTTACAATGAGGAAAAAGGCCTTAGAATCTGTCAAAACTTGTCACAATGAAAAGAAATCATCATTTATGGCAATTAAACAATCAACATTTGTTGTAAAATTTAATTATTTATATTTATTAAAAATGGATTATTGATTGTAAATGAGGTGTGAGGTGATGTAAGTTCTTGCAGCTATGGTTTGTAAAGAAGTCTTCAAAGGAATTCGAGGCACTTTTCCAGTGAAAAACTTTGGTCCACCATCTCCATTTCTTGCATGAGGACCTACATTCCTACATATTATGTTTTTGAGTTGTTCAGCTACCAACGTGCAATGCATTTTTTTCAAACACTTCAAAAAACCTGATACAATCTGCATGTTTTTTTTATCAGCTCGACAAGTGCCCAGAACTGTAGAACTGTATCTGATTTGTGTTTTTTTTTACCATAAATTAGAAAAATATTTAAATTTATTTTGTTGATAAATTTATTAACAAACTATTTTATAAATTAAATATTTTAACAAGGACACGTATGATTTTGTGTTCTTCCATTTTCTTGTCGTTAGCAAAATTAACAACGACAGATACTGCTCGTTCAACGACATTTGACATTTACATACGAGATGACTTTAAAACGAGAGTGAATGATTGAAAACGACGAATGGAATGCAAAGTTCTGCTCGTCGTATTTTTTGGATTCGTTTACGACATCGGTAATAGGCATTATTATTTTGTGCAAGGAATCTAACGCTTGGTATTTGTGTTTGTTTTTTATACAACTGTAAATAAAGATACACTGTGAACTGTCGACAAATAAATTTTTTTTTTAATAAATGAAATAATTATAATTTAAACAAAAAAATATTTTTTAGTGAATTTTTTTGACCAAGTTGATTGTTAGATGTGTATCTGAGAATAGATAAAGATGATTCTCATCGGCTTTTGTTGGTCGAAAACTTTAAAGAAATAATCGGCAAAAACAAAATTGATGTCAACTTGCCGTACAAGTAATCCCAGACCATGGCTTCCCTCTTTTCAGGTCTAAAAAAGAAGACAGAAAAGGACCGTTGTACAGACGTGGTGTACAAAGTAAACTGCCAAGGTAAAACCAATAATCCATGTAATCTATGCTACGTCGGCACGACCAAACAACTCCTTCGACAGAGAATGGCGGGTCATAAGTCGGACATTCGTTCAAAAAATTCTGGAAAGACGGCACTGGCTTGCCACAGCGTTGAAACTGGCCACCAACTGGACTTTGATGGTGTGGAGATCTTGGCAACGGAAAACACACTTCCAAACGATACACGTTAGAAACACTACACATAATCAATAACAAGAACAACATGAACCGTAAACAAGACACACAAAACATCTCAGCAGTTTACTGCTCCTAAGTTTCCAACAGTAGATCCAAAACTTGATTGTACTCATTGGACTAAACTTCATCTGAAGTGTTTAATTACTAATTTGCTTTTAAATTATTCAAGTTTAAATTATTAAATATTTCCAAATATTGTTTTTTTTTTTATATACATAATTGTTTACAACTTTAATGTAAGTGTATACCACGTCCGCCCTATATACATTGACACTTTTATGTAATTACTTCTCTTTTTTTTACAAATAAAGATCCCCTGAAGAAGACGGCAACCACCGTCGAAACGTTGGGAAAAAGTAAATTAATTAACTTTTCATTTTAGTCATCAAAACGACCAACAAAGCCGATGAGAATCATCTTTATCTATTCTCAGATACACAAAAAAATATTCCTTTATAATTTGAAAATACCTTCTTGTAAAAACTTTTTCATACGCATTTTGTCACGAATCAAGTTACAATCTAGTTACCACGATTGATCTGACCCCCAAATCTGAAATGGTTGATTGGAAAACCACATTAAATAGACGTCAAGAGGTGTGCTTTTCCGCCTAATTTCATCTTCAATTGACGGCTTTTAATAGATCCAATTTCTCCTTGCGATTTTTAAGCGCGTAGGTGAGGGACGTATGTGGTGTCCGGGGTAGATGAAATTGCTGAGGTTGAACGTATTGCAGAGTTATCGCTCATTCTTCTTTGTGTTTTTCCTTATTGTTCGAATGTGTTTTATTTTCATTCGTCGTCCACTCAGATCGCTTAATCAAGTGGAGTAAAGAGTGCAAAGAGATGATACATTTTCGCTTGCAAGAAGTTGCCTTTCATTAAAAATCGATGTCGTGTAAAATGTATTTGCAATCAGAAGGAAACCAAAAGAGAATCGAATTTTTAAAACCGCTGTCGTGTAAAAGCAGTCATTGGAGTCCCAAAAACTGTTATACATTGTAGGGAATACGCTATAGGAGTATTATAGAGATCAATGGTTTATCGGCGCTAACTGAACGGAATTGTTGTATTGTATATGGAAATAATTTTTTGAGCGGATATACATATATGCACTAAAAAGCACACCTAATAAGAATCAAGCAGTAATTGAAAGAAAACGTATCAGTTAAAACCTGTTAAACGGACCCCAAATACCTGGAAATTGTTTTTACAATTATAAAGATAATCATTTAAGAGGGCTTCTATAGAGTTATTTGCAGGTAATTTGTTAAAAAAATACATGTTGATACGTTTAGTTGTTTATTCCTGAAATAGAAAGATACCAAAATACCATGAAAGTAAGTTATAAAAGGCAAAGTTTAACTAAAATTAACAATTTTTTAGTTAAGGGATATAAGAGCTTATCTGGGTTATTATCGTATCTGATCGTAACAAAATTCTATCCGATTTTGTATCATTGTAGCTGTCCTGATTGATAAATAAAAAAATAAAATGTGCGTTGAAATACCTAAATTTATGGTTAAATCGATTAAATATTTACAGGAACGCTACAAATATTGCTTCACAAAAGAACAAACAATTTGATTGCATTGTGCCCCATTCAATGAACCGACGAATCAATAAAACAATGGGTCCAAATTTGAAAATTAATTCTTACATTCTTTTGTACCGATAAGCGTTTGGCACAGTAAGAATCAATAACTCAGTTAAAACTTCGGATTTTCTATACCTATTTCTGATAAAATCGAATTAAAAGATTACGAGCAACTGGTAGTTATATAAACATAAATAATTGACAGCAAAGTTCTGTTTTCAAAAACTCAAAACTCTACTTTATGTCATATGATTTCACTTAAAAGAGAATAAAAATAAAACTAATACATAAATCTTGAGGTCACTATAATTTTCGTGTATTGTTTTCTTTAAAAGTTGAACAGTAAGTGAATTATATTTATCGACCCATCAGGTAGCTTGCAGAAGGCAAAGCCAAAACCTCATGAATTGGTATTATTAATACACAGCGCGTGAAGCCAGACGTTGCACTTTTGTAAGATCACATTTCGTCTAGTCTCACACTGCTGTGGTAGTTACTTGAAATATTAGAATAAACAATATAATATTAACTAAAAGGTGGGAAGTAAAAAGGAAATCACTTCCCATCGTGTCAGCATATTTCAGTCGTGTGCAACTGATGTTGATTGTTGTATTAAATTGAACAGTTCAATAGGTTTTTGTAGCTAAAGATCTCTAGAATCAAATTCTTAAACAAACGTCTACTGCTATATTAAACTTATAAGTTACACACTTCTTACTTGAATTCAGGGTTCAGATAGGTACGCCCATGAGCGGCTCGCGAGCGTGCCTTTCCAAAAGAGCGCTTACCAGATAAACCAGCGCTCGCGAGCGTTCGATTTATAAACGCTCACGTCAAGAGCGCTCTCATTAAGAGCGATGGCAAAACGCTCACGTCAAGAGCGCTCTCATTAAGAGCGATAGCAAAACGCTCACGTCAAGAGCTCTCTCATTAAGAGCGATAGCAACCGCGCACGCTCATAAGCGTGAGACGAGAGCGAGTCAATTTAGCGTTCGCGAGCCTTTGAGAATTTAGAAAAAAAAGAAAACAATTAAATGGTTTTGCGTAAGATATTTTTAAATTTTAATATTAATGCTAGTTATATAAATTAGTGAATTAATTTCATGAAAAATGTCTTAAATTCCCTCGTTTTCAAGTATATCTAAAGTAGATATTTCTATTAAATTATAATTTAATTTATAGAGGAGAATATTAGCATGAGATATTTTTGAAAGTTTTGTTTGATTTTTTGGGTTTTCAATGCTATAATTCGGGGTTTTCTTATGACCATGTTGCTTATAATTGTATTCTACTGTATACAAATGTACGCAAAAAAGGGTGCATATTCTAATTCCAAAAATAAAATAGAACCAATGCACGTGCTACCTGCTATATTAAAAAAAAAAAACATTACGAACAACCACGCGAATAAACTGTTTGTTATTACCTAACTTTCAAAAAACTAGAACCTTTGTTTCTGAAACAGGTTTTTTTATAATCGTTTTTCTAAGAAGTGCGATCTAAATGTATAAATTGTATTAGGAAAGGAAAACCAATTATGCGCACCACTGCTCATGAGCGCTCACAATCGCTCACAATTGCTCACAACCGCTCTCGCTCGCCCGCGAGCCATGGGCCAAATAATTTTTTCGGCTCTCGCCCATGAGCGGGCGTTTCGATATTTTGTTTTTGCGCTCGCGCTCGCGAGCCTTTGAGCCCTGCGTACGGTCGTGGGCGAAATATGAGCTGAGAGCGTTTTATGAGCGCTCGTGTGCGAGCGTTTCCGTACCCTGCGTTGAATTGTATCCAAATTAAAGGCATTTTAACTATTGTAAGGTTTACTTAAGTTTTGCTTCAGGTGAACCTAGTTCCTCGAAATTTAAACTTTATAAAACCATTATGAAGAAATAAGACTCGTTTTTTTGCAACCCAAAAGGGAGTTGGATAAAAAGAAACCATATCAATATCGATCTATCTCTCGCCGAGTGCACATCGTCTGTGTGTCGTGTGTCCTGTGATCTTAATTGTTGTCTCCCGTTACCCCCTTCTTCGCTTTCGCAATACAATTTTGAAAACAAACAACAATAGCCCTTAAACAAAATCAAATTAAAATAGCCCAAGTTTTTACTACTCTTCCACTAATGCCAATATCGTGTTATATTTGTGTTTATTATAAATGTGCTATAAAAAAAATAAATTCATATTCAGTGCCCCATTAAAAATCAAAAATCATTACAAAAAGTCGCATTACATCAAAACACACCACACCACACGACCAGCGCGACGTAATTTCCATGTTTCCCTTCCCTCTTCCCTCACAGGTGTCTTGGCTTACCATACATACATATCTACCAAAATCTACCAATCTCTTACAATTTATTGTCAGAAGTTGGCTGACAATTTATTGTCAGATAATTGGCTGCATACCTACCAATAAATTGTAAGAGATTTAACCGTGTACATGCACAACTACTTGTCAGCTCATTGGTAGACAATTGTCTTTTCCAGGTTATGGAAACTGCTTCATTTGCACCTTGGCCTGACTTTTTTTTCCTATGTTTTTCGAGATTGGAATTAAATGTCATGCGCAGATTCGCCCATTTGCCCTTGCATTCCGTTATGATCATTTCTACAGCATATCTGCTACTTCTGGCCATAAAATTTCTTTTGGCAACTTATAGTCGGGGCATCCAGCATCTCACATACTGCGTCGTATCTCAATTCCTTGAATAAACTTCAAGGTTGTGTCGTGTGAGCATTCACTTTCAACCTTCTTCCTATAGGACTTTTGTTTTTTTTTTATTTTATTTGTAGATTGCCGAAATGTTGCATCGCTTTCAAGTATTCTTTCCGATTCTGGTCTCCATGTTAAATTGTTAAATAAAAACAAATTGCAAAAAATTAACCACACCGCACCAGTAAAATCAACTTCCAAATTAACTGCAAATTGTCTGACAGTGAAAAAATTGTATGATGTTAAAAAAGTGCATCTGAAAATTTCTTCACTGTCAGAAATATCAGACAACGATAAAAATTGGCAGGCCTGACAGTAAATTGTGTGTGTACACGATTATCAAATACCTTACAATTTATCGTCTTACAATAAATTAATTGTCTGATACATTCTCTGAGAATTAATTGTAAGAGTACACGATTGTCAGCTAGCGTACACAGGATTGTAATGCCGAATTCCTTTCAACAAAAGAATCGATTCCGTTCAGATTTTTTTCTAAACAAAATCGATTCTTTTCTGTCAACACAAATCTTGCGTTTTTAGTAAGATTGCACACACACTATGAAGAATTGACATTTCTATAACGTCAAATTGAAAGTCTCGGAATTTTTGGAAGATGAGTTGCTTATTTTTCGGTTGCAATGAGTTCTACATAATTAAACAAAATATTCCATAATATTTTCAGTCAATATAATTACAAAAATAATTAACTGCGGGTGTCTAGTAACACGCACGAAAAAAAAATTCAATACTTTTACGAATTCTTTTCAATTGACAGAAAAAAATCGATTCGGTTTAAATTCTGTTTAGAAAAAAATCGAATTCTTTGTTGAAAGGAATTCGGCATAAGATCTCTTACAATTAATTGTCAGACATTCTTACAATTATTGTCAGACTGTGATGTACCTTTTGTCTGAGGCTGAGGTTTCGCCCGTCGTTTTGCCTGGGTTCGTTCCAAAGTAGTACAAACTTTAGAATTAAGTCTTTATTTCCTTTTATTAAAATCAAAAATCGCTTAACATTAAACCTTAATAACTTATATGCTTAAATATATTTCAATGTACTCCTGGCTCGGGTTCTGGTCACGCCCTTGCGTCTGGGTTAGTTATCCGGCGGACCGCTCTCCTGGTACTGTTGGTTTCGGCTTGGATTACTACCGGCGAATAACGCTGGTGAAGCAGGTAAAAATCGCGGACAAATCCGGTAAGATCTCAGTTACTACTGGTAAATATCTCAGTTACTACTGGTAAATATCACGGACAATTCCGGTAAGATCTCAGTTACTACTGGTAAATATCTCAGTTACTACTGGTAAATATCACGGACAAATCCGGTAAGATCTCAGTTACTACTGGTAAATATCTCAGTTACTACTGGTAAATATCACGGACAAATCCGGTAAGATCTCAGTTACTACTGGTAAATATCTCAGTTAGTACTGGTAAATATCGCGGACAAATCCGGTAAGATCTCAGTAACTACTGGTAAATATCTCAGTTACTACTGGTAAATATCTCAGTTACTACTGGTAAATATCACGGACAAATCCGGTAAGATCTCAGTTACTACTGGTAAATATCTCAGTTACTACTGGTAAATATCTCAGTTACTACTGGTAAATATCTCAGTTACTACTGGTAAATATCGCGGACGAATCCGGTAAGATCTCAGTTACTACTGGTAAATATCTCAGTTACTACTGGTAAATATCACGGACAATTCCGGTAAGATCTCAGTTACTACTGGTAAATATCTCAGTTACTACTGGTAAATATCACGGACAAATCCGGTAAGATCTCAGTTACTACTGGTAAATATCTCAGTTACTACTGGTAAATATCTCAGTTACTACTGGTAAATATCGCGGACAAATCCGGTAAGATCTCAGTTACTACTGGTAAATATCTCAGTTACTACTCGTAAATATCACGGACAATTCCGGTAAGATCTCAGTTACTACTGGTAAATATCACGGACAATTCCGGTAAGATCTCAGTTAATACTGGTAAATATCGCGGACAATTCCGGTAAGATCTCAGTAAATACTGGTAAATATCGCGGACAAATCTGGTAAGAATCTCAGTTACTACTGGTGAAAATCTCAGTTACTACTGGTAAATATCGCGGACAAATCCGGTAAGATCTCAGTTACTACTGGTAAATATCGCGGACAAATCCGGTAAGATCTCGGTTTGACTCTTCGGTTGAAAGACCCCTTACCACTGGTGGGGGGAAGTCTTGAGTCGTGCTGGCTGGTCTTAGTTCGACTGCTATGATGGCTACTGGCACACTATATTTTTGTCGATTGTATGACCGTCTCTTATCCTATTCGACGGCCAAACAGAATGTGAGCCGTAAGGCGATGAAATGTAAAATTCCATGTTGTAATTTGTTATTTACGACGTCATCATCTATTGGCCTGCATGCAATACTGTTTGCATATAACAAGAACAAAGGGACGGGTATGGTGTTCTTTGCCATGGTAAATGTAACAAGCGAGCGGAAAGAGGTTTGCATTGCATTAATTTGAATTGCTCACCGTCGGTGTTCTGGAACATCATCTACTGTGCTTACTTGGTCATTATGGTAAGGTAAGGGACGAGCGGCAATGGATTTGTTTGCTATTATTTGTATATGAAGGTTTTTATAATACAATTTCTATATACTACTGAAATACATCAGCCAAGTAGAAGACTTAGCACTATTTAATTGGACTTGTTGAATTATTGATTCAAAATAGCTTTTATCGGCCTTTAGTCCATAAAAATTGGCGTTTCGTCCCGGCGATCTCACTTGGACTCATCAGTTGACTAGTGAGTGCCTTGTCAATACGCAATTTTTATTAAGTTCAGTTCAACTTACATGAACTTTTTGACAAAAATCCAATGTGAACTATATCCAACAAGATTAAAATTCTTAATCATTAAGCTGGAAATTTTGCCCAGGGCCAGGCTTTGTTTTTATATGAAGGTTTTTATAATACAATTTCTATATACTACTGAAATACATCAGCCAAGTAGAAGACTTAGCACTATTTAATTGGACTTGTTGAATTATTGATTCAAAATAGCTTTTATCGGCCTTTAGTCCATAAAAATTGGCGTTTCGTCCCGGCGATCTCACTTGGACTCATCAGTTGACTAGTGAGTGCCTTGTCAATACGCAATTTTTATTAAGTTCAGTTCAACTTACATGAACTTTTTGACAAAAATCCAATGTGAACTATATCCAACAAGATTAAAATTCTTAATCATTAAGCTGGAAATTTTGCCCAGGGCCAGGCTTTGTTTTTATATGAAGGTTTTTATAATACAATTTCTATATACTACTGAAATACATCAGCCAAGTAGAAGACTTAGCACTATTTAATTGGACTTGTTGAATTATTGATTCAAAATAGCTTTTATCGGCCTTTTGTCCATAAAAATTGGCGTTTCGTCCCGGCGATCTCACTTGGACTCATCAGTTGACTAGTGAGTGCCTTGTCAATACGCAATTTTTATTAAGTTCAGTTCAACTTACATGAACTTTTTGACAAAAGCCAATGTGAACTATATCCAACAAGATTAAAATTCTTAATCATTAAGCTGGAAATTTTGCCCAGGGCCAGGCTTTGTTTTTATATGAAGGTTTTTATAATACAATTTCTATATACTACTGAAATACATCAGCCAAGTAGAAGACTTAGCACTATTTAATTGGACTTGTTGAATTATTGATTCAAAATAGCTTTTATCGGCCTTTAGTCCATAAAAATTGGCGTTTCGTCCCGGCGATCTCACTTGGACTCATCAGTTGACTAGTGAGTGCCTTGTCAATACGCAATTTTTATTAAGTTCAGTTCAACTTACATGAACTTTTTGACAAAAATCCAATGTGAACTATATCCAACAAGATTAAAATTCTTAATCATTAAGCTGGAAATTTTGCCCAGGGCCAGGCTTTGTTTTTATATGAAGGTTTTTATAATACAATTTCTATATACTACTGAAATACATCAGCCAAGTAGAAGACTTAGCACTATTTAATTGGACTTGTTGAATTATTGATTCAAAATAGCTTTTATCGGCCTTTAGTCCATAAAAATTGGCGTTTCGTCCCGGCGATCTCACTTGGACTCATCAGTAGTCCATAGAAGTAGTAGTATATAGAAATCAGTATCAGTAGTATATAGAAATTGTATTATAAAAACCTTCATATAAAAACAAAGCCTGGCCCTGGGCAAAATTTCCAGCTTAATGATTAAGAATTTTAATCTTGTTGGATATAGTTCACATTGGATTTTTGTCAAAAAGTTCATGTAAGTTGAACTGAACTTAATAAAAATTGCGTATTGACAAGGCACTCACTAGTCAACTGATGAGTCCAAGTGAGATCGCCGGGACGAAACGCCAATTTTTATGGACTAAAGGCCGATAAAAGCTATTTTGAATCAATAATTCAACAAGTCCAATTAAATAGTGCTAAGTCTTCTACTTGGCTGATGTATTTCAGTAGTATATAGAAATTGTATTATAAAAACCTTCATATAAAAACAAAGCCTGGCCCTGGGCAAAATTTCCAGCTTAATGATTAAGAATTTTAATCTTGTTGGATATAGTTCACATTGGATTTTTGTCAAAAAGTTCATGTAAGTTGAACTGAACTTAATAAAAATTGCGTATTGACAAGGCACTCACTAGTCAACTGATGAGTCCAAGTGAGATCGCCGGGACGAAACGCCAATTTTTATGGACTAAAGGCCGATAAAAGCTATTTTGAATCAATAATTCAACAAGTCCAATTAAATAGTGCTAAGTCTTCTACTTGGCTGATGTATTTCAGTAGTATATAGAAATTGTATTATAAAAACCTTCATATAAAAACAAAGCCTGGCCCTGGGCAAAATTTCCAGCTTAATGATTAAGAATTTTAATCTTGTTGGATATAGTTCACATTGGATTTTTGTCAAAAAGTTCATGTAAGTTGAACTGAACTTAATAAAAATTGCGTATTGACAAGGCACTCACTAGTCAACTGATGAGTCCAAGTGAGATCGCCGGGACGAAACGCCAATTTTTATGGACTAAAGGCCGATAAAAGCTATTTTGAATCAATAATTCAACAAGTCCAATTAAATAGTGCTAAGTCTTCTACTTGGCTGATGTATTTCAGTAGTATATAGAAATTGTATTATAAAAACCTTCATATAAAAACAAAGCCTGGCCCTGGGCAAAATTTCCAGCTTAATGATTAAGAATTTTAATCTTGTTGGATATAGTTCACATTGGATTTTTGTCAAAAAGTTCATGTAAGTTGAACTGAACTTAATAAAAATTGCGTATTGACAAGGCACTCACTAGTCAACTGATGAGTCCAAGTGAGATCGCCGGGACGAAACGCCAATTTTTATGGACTAAAGGCCGATAAAAGCTATTTTGAATCAATAATTCAACAAGTCCAATTAAATAGTGCTAAGTCTTCTACTTGGCTGATGTATTTCAGTAGTATATAGAAATTGTATTATAAAAACCTTCATATAAAAACAAAGCCTGGCCCTGGGCAAAATTTCCAGCTTAATGATTAAGAATTTTAATCTTGTTGGATATAGTTCACATTGGATTTTTGTCAAAAAGTTCATGTAAGTTGAACTGAACTTAATAAAAATTGCGTATTGACAAGGCACTCACTAGTCAACTGATGAGTCCAAGTGAGATCGCCGGGACGAAACGCCAATTTTTATGGACTAAAGGCCGATAAAAGCTATTTTGAATCTATTATTTGTATAGCTCATCGTCGGAGTTCTGGAACATCACCTTCTGTGCTGAATCTCTATTACCTCCATGGCCTATGTAAGGGCAGCGGTAAGAGGGTAATAGGTCTTGCTCCATTTCGGCAGGAGAAATTTCACCATTCAGACTGTTGATCGCGGGAAGGTGAGTGGCAAAAGGGATGAGGGATCTTGTTAATTTTCGAGAGCAGAAATTCACCATCGAGGTTGTTGATCGTTGTCCAGATGCTGCCTTCAGTGGAGTTCTTTCTCCTTTTCGTCTATTTTCTTATCAAACCTACCACACTTAGTTGCTGTATGTAGGTCGTCAGTGTGGTGAGTTTCTATGTCTACATTGACTAGGCTATTTGTTATCTTGCTAATCAGTTGTCGATCGTTATTGGTGGAGTGCACATGCTATAGGAGCATGCTGCCGGTCAGGTAAGTATTCTTATTTTATTCTCAAGAGCAGACGCGTAGCTAAGGTAGGGGTTATGTAGAGGAAGATAGGTTATTAAAGTACAATGGGTACTTTTCGGATAGTTAGGGATTTTTATGTATGGAAACAGGGAATTTAGGTATGGAAACTAGTGCGTAGCTAAGGGGAGGGGAAGAAATTGTAATGCTTCATTACAAACCCCCTCTTCTTCGGAGACGAGAACCTTCTCTTTTTCTCTTTTTTTTTGTGCGTTTTTTTTTATCCTCTTTTTTTTTTTTTTTTTTGTTTTTATTAATAGGTTTATATAAGTATAAAGAAAAATATAACAATTCAATTAATAATAACTTAAAAATGGTTCAACACTTAATCTAAACAACAAAAAAAATAATTCTCATAATTAACAAAAAAAAAATAGGCTTAGAATGCCACCGTTTTTGGCTGTCTCCCAAAACGTAGCTCCGCTACCCCAGGCTTCTTTATTAAGGCCGTCACCTCTCCCCATGTTCGCTTAAACTTCAGTTTCTGACGCCTGAACTTTGGGTCATAAAATTTATGCCTGCGGATATCGATATCCGCGAAGGGATCCTTCGGAATTCGGCTCTGTGCGTGCCTTTGGTTCGGCTTCGGGGGGGCTAGAGATGTTAGGCTCGCCAGTGAATGGATAATCGGGTTGACTGTGGGTAGGCTTTCCGCATAGTCGACGACCATCTCCTGGGGTTTACCGTTGTCTTCCTTCGGCAGTGGGCTAGGCAACCTTCCAAATAGTAAGGGCAGATCCGGGGTTTTGGGTCGCTGCTGCAGTGGGTTGGTCTGGAATATCTCGTTGTTCCAGTTGGCGTCTTTCCTGGCGGACGGCGACGGTGCGTCCAAGCTTGGCAACCCGGTGGTCGGGGTGGGTTTCGGTTTCTTGGTGACCGATCGGGATTTTATTTTACCCGGGCCGGTTACTGCTTCTGCCTTCGTTATCCTTTTGGTCCTGGTTTCCGGGTCTTGTCGTGGTGCCGGTAACAAAACGATGGACCGGATGGTTGGCTTGTCAGGGTCCCGGTTGGCTCGTGGTAGCGGCATGAAAGTGCACGTCTGCTGCTGGCCACGCTGAGGTTCCGGTTGGCACCTTTTGGCCATAGGTTTGGGCTGGGTGCGTACGCGCACGGTAGGGTCGGACATTTTTGTTGCAGAAGGGACGGTTGCACTTGATGGTTCGATGACTGACACAAGACTGATATTCTGTGCTTCATCGTTAGCTCCTTTTATATCCTGTAGATGGCAACGTACCATCTGTTTTCTTGCCGTGTTGTTTTTGTCTTGGCCTATTTCTCTCAATAATACGATGAATGGGGAAAAAAATTTCACCACTTCGAATGGTCCTTCATATCGCGGGGCTAACTTCTCGGTGAAGTGGTTGATTACTGATGATAACACCCTCACCCTCCGGTAGACCCGATCGCCTATACTCGGTTTCCAAGCTCTTCTTCTCAGGTTATAATATTTGCCTTGCACTTCGGCGGCTCTTTTTAAATTGCTTGCTACTAGCTGGTAAAGAGCTTCCATCCTCTCTCGCCTGGTAGAGATCTGTTCAGGTCCACCCTCGGAATTATTGTTCGGTGGCTCAGGTTGGCGGGGCACTCTTAACTCTCTGCCGTAGTTTAGGAAAGCTGGCGAAAAACCTGTTGATGAGTGTTTGCTCGTGTTAATTGCGAAGGTGAGCTCTGGTAGGTGCTCATCCCAAGTTCTGTGGTTATCTTGCACGTATTGAGCAATCATTGGACTCTGTTTACCCTTTCGGTTGGGTTTTCCTGCGGCGTGTACGGGGCGGTTAAGAGTTGTTTAATCCCTAGTTCTTCTAAGAAAGATTGGAACTGCTTGCTTACAAATTGTGAACCGTTGTCGGACAATAGAACCCTGGGGGTTCCAAATTGGGACAGGATTCTCTCCCTTATCGCTTTTATTAATGAAGTTGAGGTGGCGGCTCGCAAGGGCACCGCCTCTATCCATTTCGTGAACTTGTCAACAAATACCACCATCATGGTATTTCCTTTTATGGAACGGGGTAATGGTCCGACGAAATCTACAGAAACGGTATCCCACGGCTTCTCTACTGGGTTGGAGTGCATCAGTCCACTAGGCTTCACCTGGGGCACTTGATACTGGTTGCAGGTAACGCACTTCTTTACGTACTTAGAGATGTCCCGAAACATCCCTGGCCAATAATAGCTCTTCATTATTCTGTCGACAGTCTTCGCTATACCTAGGTGACCGGCGGTGACAGCATCGTGGTTTTCCTTTAAGACTGCATCTCTGCTTTGCAACGGTACGCACAATTTCCAATCGTGGCTTTGATCGGCCAAAGGGTGAGCTGCGAATTTCCTGTACAAAAGGTCGTCCTGTATCTTATCGTCAGTAAATCTTTGTGGGTTATGGATTATTTGTCTCATACGGCGTTGCGTCCAGTCCTCCTGTCCGTCATTCATAGTGGACAAGTCGCTTTCTTGGTACGGTAAGGGATCTCTCGACAACGTGTCGGCCACTACGTTCATGGCACCCTTTCTGTATATAATGTCAAAATCGTATTGTTGTAGTTCGATTGCCCATCTTGCAAGTCGGCCTGACGGATTTTCTAACGAATGCAACCACTTTAAGGAGTGGTGGTCGGTTACGACGGTGAAGTGATATCCTTCTAAGTATGGCCTCATTTTCCGTATCCCCCATAGAATGGCCAAACATTCCTTTTCCGTTACGGAATACTTTCTTTCCAAATCAGACAATGTCCGGCTGGCGTAAGCGATTACTCTCTCTTGACCCTTTGTGTTTTGAGACAGAACTACCCCCAGCCCATATTGACTCGCGTCCGTCTGCAAGGTGAAAGGAAGTTCGAAATCTGGGCACTTCAAAACTGGCGCTTCCGTGAGTTTGTTTTTGAGCTGCCTAAAAGCTGCTTCTTGGCTCTCTCCCCATTCCCAGGATTGACTTTTCTTTAATAATTTCGTCAAAGGGGTTGCCAACATCGAGAAATTTTTGATAAACCTACGGTACCACGATGCGATTCCTAGCACTCGGCGCAACTCTCGCACGTTCTTAGGCGACTTAAGTTCTTGTACGGCTGTTATTTTATCGGGGTCGGTGCTAATACCTTGGTCACTTACTACGTGGCCAAGATATTTTGTATGGGTGCTGGGGACGGATTCTGACTCACTTTCTGAATATGTTCATATTCTTCGGCTAGTCCGGTCAGTTCTTCCAGGGTTTTGAAATCCCTTCGCCGGATGTACAGGTGGTACTCGGGCCTAAGTCGGTCGTAGATTCGGTCAACACAGTCGCTGATTTGCATTACTACGTGGCCAAGATATTTGAGTTCCCTTTTACAGAACTCGCATTTTTCGGGATTTATCTTGAGATTTGCGGCTTGCAGTCTTTTAAAAACTTCTTTTAAATGCTTTAAATGGTCGTCGAACGTTTTGCTTACTATGATGATATCATCAAGATATGCGAACGCAAACGGGTCTATATCGGGTCCTAGTACTGAGTCTAGCATTCGCTGGAACGTTGCCGCTGAAGAGTTTAATCAACATGGCAGCACTTTCCATTGGTATAAGCCGCACCCTGGGACGGTGAATGCGGTAGCGGGGCGGGATTCAGGTTCCAGAGGTATTTGCCAGTACCCCTGTTTCAAGTCTATAGTAGATATAAACTTTGCCTGCCTCAACTTGTCTAAGATAGCTAGTATCTGAGGTAATGGGTATACATCCATTATTGAGACCTTATTTAACTGTCGGTAGTCGACACAAACCCTCCAGCTACCGTTTTTCTTCTTCACCAAAACGATAGGTGAGCTATACGGACTTTTTGATGGTTCGATCCTCCCGGCTTGGAGCAATTCGTCGATCTCTTCGTCTATTATTTTCTGCATGGCAGGATTCCGGGGGTAGTACCTTTGTCGAAACGGTTCATTAGATTTTAACCGTATACGGTGTACGGCGGCATTTGTGATATTGGGGAGCTTCTCAAACTTCGGTAATTCTTGTTTTATGAGATCTTCGAGAAGCTCTTCTTGAGTTTGCGAGAGGGGTTTGCCGCCTATTAGGCACAACTTTTCTCGCTGTTTGGTCTGAGGGTTATGTGTTGTTGTGAGCTCCGTACTCCCTATAGACATTGAGAGGTTCAATTTCTTAAGGAGGTCCATGCCGAGCACAACTGTATCTGATAATCGCTTTAGATAGGTCACTTCTCCTTGAATCTGTTGGTCTCCTACACCTAGGCTGACCTCGTAATGTTCGTTACTGTGCACCGGGGCGCCGTTTGCCAAGTGCACTGCATGTGGCTGGTGGCGGAGAGGAATTTTCAGTCTCTTCAGCAGTCTTCTTACTTTAGTATTTATAAATGACTTCGTAGCCCCGGTGCCTAACAGAGCGGTGAACGTGTGACCGTACAAACGTATGGGCAGGAAGTATCGTGGATCTGTCCATAAACCTACATTACGTGCTTGTTGCGATTGCTCAAGCGGCTGTGTGTTGGGCATTTCGTTTATAAGGTTTCCGGATGGGACAGGTGCCAATGCCGTGGGTGCAATTTTTGGGTTTGAATCGGTGGTGCTTGCTTTTGTAGTTTCAGTACTTACGGCTATTGTTTCTTCTTTAGGTCTTACGGTTATGGCTCCTGCTGAAGGACTTTTGTCAGCCGTAGCTTCACTTGTCATGGAATTTATTGCCTCTTGGATCGGTGCCACCGGGTCGGTAGCGGTGTCAGGTATGACATTCATTACTGAAGCGCTATGCGGATGACAGGGACAGTCCCGCGTCATACGTCCGTCTTTCCCACAGAAAGAGCAAAACATGCGGAAGGGACGGCGGCAATTTGTCTTGGAGTGCCCTCGCTGTTTACAATTCCAGCAGTGGGTCATTCTATCGTATTGGTCAGGCGGTGGTTGGGCTAGTGTATGGCCGACCGACTGGCGAGGCAACATCGCGGGGTTTCTTTGCAAAGGTCTAGTCATGGGTGCTGGGGTCGGATTCTGACTCTCTTTCTGAATATGTTCATATTCTTCGGCTAGTCCGGTCAGTTCTTCCAGGGTTTTGAAATCCCTTCGCCGGATGTACAGGTGGTACTCGGGCCTAAGTCGGTCGTAGATTCGGTCAACGCAGTCGCTGATTTGCATTGATGGGTGTTGGTGAATCAAATATTGCGTAGCTCGTATGAAATCCTTTGCCTTTTCTCGAGGGCCCTGCCTCTTCTTGGCGATCTCATCTTCTAATTTATTTATAAATCGGACGGGCAGGTAATGGTTTAAGAAGGCTTTGTAAAAGTCCGGCCAAGCCTTAAATCCCTCCCGATTAATGCGGTACCACTCCAGGGCGGTTCCCCTGAAAATTTCAGGAAGGGTACGTAGCATGTCATTCGGAAGTATCTTATAGCAATCGGTAAGTTCTTCAATTCGTTTCATGAATTCAAGTGCACTTCCAGATCCGTCAAATTTGAGTCCCCATTTCCTCACAACGTTCATTACTTCTGCTTCGCGACTTATTGACATTTTACTGACGGCCTGGTGCAACTTTTCGGTTGTAGGGAAAAACTGATTCTGGCTTAGCACTGGTGTTACCGTTGGAGCAGACACTTGGTTATTAACGCCATGAGGGTAATACCATTGACTATACTCAGTTAGTTTCGTTAATCTGTCATACTCGGTCGTGGCTGGGTATGGTACTCCAGTGTTTAGAATCGTCGATGTCGTGGTAGGAGCAATGGTCGTTGACATGTGGTTGCTGGGGGCTATGAGGCTGGGCACAGGATAAAAACAATTTGTATAACCTTGAGGTTCAGTCCTTTTGTCACGTGAATATGTTCATATTCTTCGGCTAGTCCGGTCAGTTCTTCCAGGGTTTTGAAATCCCTTCGCCGGATGTACAGGTGGTACTCGGGCCTAAGTCGGTCGTAGATTCGGTCAACACAGTCGCTGATTTGCATTACTACGTGGCCAAGATATTTGAGTTCCCTTTTACAGAACTCGCATTTTTCGGGATTTATCTTGAGATTTGCGGCTTGCAGTCTTTTAAAAACTTCTTTTAAATGCTTTAAATGGTCGTCGAACGTTTTGCTTACTATGATGATATCATCAAGATATGCGAACGCAAACGGGTCTATATCGGGTCCTAGTACTGAGTCTAGCATTCGCTGGAACGTTGCCGCTGAAGAGTTTAATCCACATGGCAGCACTTTCCATTGGTATAAGCCGCACCCTGGGACGGTGAATGCGGTAGCGGGGCGGGATTCAGGTTCCAGAGGTATTTGCCAGTACCCCTGTTTCAAGTCTATAGTAGATATAAACTTTGCCTGCCTCAACTTGTCTAAGATAGCTAGTATCTGAGGTAATGGGTATGCATCCATTATTGAGACCTTATTTAACTGTCGGTAGTCGACACAAACCCTCCAGCTACCGTTTTTCTTCTTCACCAAAACGATAGGTGAGCTATACGGACTTTTTGATGGTTCGATCCTCCCGGCTTGGAGCAATTCGTCGATCTCTTCGTCTATTATTTTCTGCATGGCAGGATTCCGGGGGTAGTACCTTTGTCGAAACGGTTCATTGGATTTTAACCGTATACGGTGTACGGCGGCATTTGTGATATTGGGGAGCTTCTCAAACTTCGGTAATTCTTGTTTTATGAGATCTTCGAGAAGCTCTTCTTGAGTTTGCGAGAGGGGTTTGCCGCCTATTAGGCACAACTTTTCTCGCTGTTTGGTCTGAGGGTTATGTGTTGTTGTGAGCTCCGTACTCCCTATAGACATTGAGAGGTTCAATTTCTTAAGGAGGTCCATGCCGAGCACAACTGTATCTGATAATCGCTTTAGATAGGTCACTTCTCCTTGAATCTGTTGGTCTCCTACACCTAGGCTGACCTCGTAATGTTCGTTACTGTGCACCGGGGCGCCGTTTGCCAAGTGCACTGCATGTGGCTGGTGGCGGAGAGGAATTTTCAGTCTCTTCAGCAGTCTTCTTACTTTAGTATTTATAAATGACTTCGTAGCCCCGGTGCCTAACAGAGCGGTGAACGTGTGACCGTACAAACGTATGGGCAGGAAGTATCGTGGATCTGTCCATAAACCTACATTACGTGCTTGTTGCGATTGCTCAAGCGGCTGTGTGTTGGGCATTTCGTTTATAAGGTTTCCGGATGGGACAGGTGCCAATGCCGTGGGTGCAATTTTTGGGTTTGAATCGGTGGTGCTTGCTTTTGTAGTTTCAGTACTTACGGCTATTGTTTCTTCTTTAGGTCTTACGGTTATGGCTCCTGCTGAAGGACTTTTGTCAGCCGTAGCTTCACTTGTCATGGAATTTATTGCCTCTTGGATCGGTGCCACCGGGTCGGTAGCGGTGTCAGGTATGACATTCATTACTGAAGCGCTATGCGGATGACAGGGACAGTCCCGCGTCATACGTCCGTCTTTCCCACAGAAAGAGCAAAACATGCGGAAGGGACGGCGGCAATTTGTCTTGGAGTGCCCTCGCTGTTTACAATTCCAGCAGTGGGTCATTCTATCGTATTGGTCAGGCGGTGGTTGGGCTAGTGTATGGCCGACCGACTGGCGAGGCAACATCGCGGGGTTTCTTTGCAAAGGTCTAGTCATGGGTGCTGGGGTCGGATTCTGACTCTCTTTCTGAATATGTTCATATTCTTCGGCTAGTCCGGTCAGTTCTTCCAGGGTTTTGAAATCCCTTCGCCGGATGTACAGGTGGTACTCGGGCCTAAGTCGGTCGTAGATTCGGTCAACGCAGTCGCTGATTTGCATTGATGGGTGTTGGTGAATCAAATATTGCGTAGCTCGTATGAAATCCTTTGCCTTTTCTCGAGGGCCCTGCCTCTTCTTGGCGATCTCATCTTCTAATTTATTTATAAATCGGACGGGCAGGTAATGGTTTAAGAAGGCTTTGTAAAAGTCCGGCCAAGCCTTAAATCCGTCCCGATTAATGCGGTACCACTCCAGGGCGGTTCCCCTGAAAATTTCAGGAAGGGTACGTAGCATGTCATTCGGAAGTATCTTATAGCAATCGGTAAGTTCTTCAATTCGTTTCATGAATTCAAGTGCACTTCCAGATCCGTCAAATTTGAGTCCCCATTTCCTCACAACGTTCATTACTTCTGCTTCGCGACTTATTGACATTTTACTGACGGCCTGGTGCAACTTTTCGGTTGTAGGGAAAAACTGATTCTGGCTTAGCACTGGTGTTACCGTTGGAGCAGACACTTGGTTATTAACGCCATGAGGGTAATACCATTGACTATACTCAGGTAGTTTCGTTAATCTGTCATACTCGGTCGTGGCTGGGTATGGTACTCCAGTGTTTAGAATCGTCGATGTCGTGGTAGGAGCAATGGTCGTTGACATGTGGTTGCTGGGGGCTATGAGGCTGGGCACAGGATAAAAACAATTTGTATAACCTTGAGGTTCAGTCCTTTTGTCACTCTCAGTTGTAGTTACTCCTGAGGGGTTCACCTGGTTCGCAGTCTGCCCATTTGTGGTTTCGAATGGCCATGCTCGTTCGCTGGTCGTTTTCTCGATTTCCTCACAGAGGTTTTGGGTGGATTTGCGAACTCGTGCCTCCTTTATGTATGCACTGAAACGGGCACGGAGCGTGGTTAGCGTGCCTTCCGTGCTGATTCCTAAGCGTGCCATGCGGTCCACAAGTTCCGTTTTATTAAGCAAGTATATTGCTCCTATACTGGCGTATATGTCAAATTCTTCTTCGGTGTCTGACATTTTTATTTCGGGTTATTTTCGGGTTGGGTCTAGTTAGTTCGGTATCGGTTGTTTTGTACCACGAGGGATTTTTTTGTTATGGTGAGTTTTCGGTATGATTCGGTATATATTGGTTCGGTATAATACGGATTAGTTCCGTCGGTATGTATTTTTGTTCCACTAGGGATTTCGGTTCAGGTTCAGGTTTCGGTTCAGGTTCAGGTTCAGGTTCGGTTCAGGTTTAGGTTCGGTTCGGGTTCGGCTCAGGTTTTCTGGATATTGGATTTCGATTTTCTTATTCTGGAATGGACTTAATAAGTCCCTGCTCGGGCGCCAATTTGTGATGTACCTTTTGTCTGAGGCTGAGGTTTCGCTCGTCGTTTTGCCTGGGTTCGTTCCAAAGTAGTACAAACTTTAGAATTAAGTCTTTATTTCCTTTTATTAAAATCAAAAATCGCTTAACATTAAACCTTAATAACTTATATACTTAAATATATTTCAATGTACTCCTGGCTCGGGTTCTGGTCACGCCCTTGCGTCTGGGTTAGTTATCCGGCGGACCGCTCTCCTGGTACTGTTGGTTTCGGCTTGGATAACTACCGGCGAATAACGCTGGTGAAGCAGGTAAATATCGCGGACAAATCCGGTAAGATCTCAGTTACTACTGGTAAATATCTCAGTTACTACTGGTAAATATCACGGACAATTCCGGTAAGATCTCAGTTACTACTGGTAAATATCTCAGTTACTACTGGTAAATATCACGGACAAATCCGGTAAGATCTCAGTTACTACTGGTAAATATCTCAGTTACTACTGGTAAATATCACGGACAAATCCGGTAAGATCTCAGTTACTACTGGTAAAAATCTCAGTTACTACTGGTAAATATCGCGGACAAATCCGGTAAGATCTCAGTTACTACTGGTAAATATCACGGACAATTCCGGTAAGATCTCAGTTACTACTGGTAAATATCTCAGTTACTACTGGTAAATATCTCAGTTACTACTGGTAAATATCACGGACAAATCCGGTAAGATCTCAGTTACTACTGGTAAATATCTCAGTTACTACTGGTAAATATCTCAGTTACTACTGGTAAATATCACGGACAAATCCGGTAAGATCTCAGTTACTACTGGTAAATATCTCAGTTACTACTGGTAAATATCGCGGACAAATCCGGTAAGATCTCAGTTTCGCTCGTCGTTTTGCCTGGGTTCGTTCCAAAGTAGTACAAACTTTAGAATTAAGTCTTTATTTCCATTTATTAAAATCAAAAATCGCTTAACATTAAACCTTAATAACTTATATACTTAAATATATTTCAATGTACTCCTGGCTCGGGTTCTGGTCACGCCCTTGCGTCTGGGTTAGTTATCCGGCGGACCGCTCTCCTGGTACTGTTGGTTTCGGCTTGGATAACTACCGGCGAATAACGCTGGTGAAGCAGGTAAATATCGCGGACAAATCCGGTAAGATCTCAGTTACTACTGGTAAATATCTCAGTTACTACTGGTAAATATCACGGACAATTCCGGTAAGATCTCAGTTACTACTGGTAAATATCTCAGTTACTACTGGTAAATATCACGGACAAATCCGGTAAGATCTCAGTTACTACTGGTAAATATCTCAGTTACTACTGGTAAATATCACGGACAAATCCGGTAAGATCTCAGTTACTACTGGTAAATATCTCAGTTACTACTGGTAAATATCGCGGACAAATCCGGTAAGATCTCAGTTACTACTGGTAAATATCACGGACAATTCCGGTAAGATCTCAGTTACTACTGGTAAATATCTCAGTTACTACTGGTAAATATCTCAGTTACTACTGGTAAATATCACGGACAAATCCGGTAAGATCTCAGTTACTACTGGTAAATATCTCAGTTACTACTGGTAAATATCTCAGTTACTACTGGTAAATATCACGGACAAATCCGGTAAGATCTCAGTTACTACTGGTAAATATCTCAGTTACTACTGGTAAATATCGCGGACAAATCCGGTAAGATCTCAGTTACTACTGGTAAATATCACGGACAATTCCGGTAAGATCTCAGTTACTACTGGTAAATATCTCAGTTACTACTGGTAAATATCTCAGTTACTACTGGTAAATATCACGGACAAATCCGGTAAGATCTCAGTTACTACTGGTAAATATCTCAGTTACTACTGGTAAATATCTCAGTTACTACTGGTTAATATCGCGGACGAATCCGGTAAGATCTCAGTTACTACTGGTAAATATCTCAGTTACTACTGGTAAATATCACGGACAATTCCGGTAAGATCTCAGTTACTACTGGTAAATATCTCAGTTACTACTGGTAAATATCACGGACAAATCCGGTAAGATCTCAGTTACTACTGGTAAATATCTCAGTTACTACTGGTAAATATCTCAGTTACTACTGGTAAATATCTCAGTTACTACTGGTAAATATCGCGGACAAATCCGGTAAGATCTCAGTTACTTGTAAATATCTCAGTTACTACTGGTAAATATCACGGACAATTCCGGTAAGATCTCAGTTACTACTGGTAAATATCACGGACAATTCCGGTTAGATCTCAGTTAATACTGGTAAATATCGCGGACAATTCCGGTAAGATCTCAGTTAATACTGGTAAATATCGCGGACAAATCCGGTAAGAATCTCAGTTACTACTGGTGAAAATCTCAGTTACTACTGGTAAATATCGCGGACAAATCCGGTAAGATCTCAGTTACTACTGGTAAATATCGCGGACAAATCCGGTAAGATCTCGGTTTGACTCTTCGGTTGAAAGACCCCTTACACACTGGTGGGGGGAAGTCTTGAGTCGTGCTGGCTGGTCTTAGTTCGACTGCTATGATGGCTACTGGCACACTATATTTTTGTCGATTGTATGACCGTCTCTTATCCTATTCGACGGCCAAACAGAATGTGAGCCGTAAGGCGATGAAATGTAAAATTCCATGTTGTAATTTGTTATTTACGACGTCATCATCTATTGGCCTGCATGCAATACTGTTTGCATATAACAAGAACAAAGGGACGGGTATGGTGCTCTTTGCCATGGTAAATATAACAAGCGAGCGGAAAGAGGTTTGCATTGCATTAATTTGAATTGCTCACCGTCGGTGTTCTGGAACATCATCTACTGTGCTTACTTGGTCATTATGGTAAGGTAAGGGACGAGCGGCAATGGATTTGTTTGCTATTATTTGTATAGCTCATCGTCGGAGTTCTGGAACATCACCTTCTGTGCTGAATCTCTATTACCTCCATGGCCTATGTAAGGGCAGCGGTAAGAGGGTAATAAGTCTTGCTCCATTTCGGCAGGAGAAATTTCACCATTCAGACTGTTGATCGCGGGAAGGTGAGTGGCAAAAGGGATGAGGGATCTTGTTAATTTTCGAGAGCAGAAATTCACCATCGAGGTTGTTGATCGTTGTCCAGATGCTGCCTTCAGTGGAGTTCTTTCTCCTTTTCGTCTATTTTCTTATCAAACCTACCACACTTAGTTGCTGTATGTAGGTCGTCAGTGTGGTGAGTTTCTATGTCTACATTGATTAGGCTATTTGTTATCTTGCGAGCATGCTGCCGGTCAGGTAAGTATTCTTATTTTATTCTCAAGAGCAGGCGCGTAGCTTAGGTAGGGGTTATGTAGAGGAAGATAGGTTTTTAAAGTACAATGGGTACTTTTCGGATAGTTAGGGATTTTTATGTATGGAAACAGAGAATTTAGGTATGGAAACTAGTGCGTAGCTAAGGGGAGGGGAAGAAATTGTAATGCTTCATTACATTTTCTGACGATTAATTGCAAGAGTACATGGTTGGAAGGCATTGTAAGCATGTTTTTCACTGACAGCTCGACAATATTTAAGATCCACCAATCGTGTACACTTAGCTTTAGACACTAACGGATGCGGATGTATATGTAATCTTAATGATTGCATAATGTCGTTTTCGATTGGGTTTTTTGGTCTATTCTACTCCTTTTTAATTCCAATCGAATATGAAAACACCTACTTTCCCAAATTTACACACACACACTACCTAAAGCCATCATTTAACAAAATGATTTCTTCAAGTATTTCTCACTTTTGACAAGTAATCCAACGAAAAACTATATATGTACGTGTGAGTTCCGCGTCTACTCCTTTATGAACTTGGGAACAGAAGAACACTCCGAAAACATTACTCGGAACAGCCAATCGAAGGGTTTTGGAGTAGTAGAAGTGAGTAGAAGTAGTCTGTCAAAGCTCTTCAAATCCAGAAATCTCACCATAACTTCAAAACTGCTGCTGTACAGGACCATGGTCCTGCCAGTACTCACATATGGATCCGAGACTTGGGTGCTTAGCAAAAGGCACTCCGACCTCTTAGCCGCGTTCGAGAGAAAAGTCTTAAGGAGAATTGTTGGCCCCATATGTGAGGAAGGACGATTCCGGAGACGGTACAATCATGAATTGTACGCAATCTACCTTGAAGCAGATATCGTGACAAAAATTAAACTCGGTAGACTCCGGTGGGCAGGGCACCTAGCTCGCATGAGCGAAGAGGAACCTGCTCGGAAAGTTCTTTGTGGTACATTCTATGGTAGACGACAGCGTGGTAGACCATGCTTGCGCTGGAGAGATGGCGTAGACCAGGACGCCCGGAGCCTTGGGGTGCGCAACTGGATGGCGGCGGCTCGAGACCGGGATGGGTGGAGAGACTTGTTGAAGGAGGCCAGGACCGGACCCCGGTTGTCGAGCCGACGATGATGAGAAGTGAAAAAGGAGTGCAAAAGGAGTACTCCGAACATCCAAACGAAAACGACATAAGATAAATATGAATAATTTATAATAAAAAAGACAACTTCAGTTGTTGAAATATATATTTGATTCTTTATTGGCTCGCTGATATATGAGAAGTGATTATTTTACAAGGAAGGGTTAAAATGGTGATGATTGATGTGTGATAAGGAAAGGAATATACTTTACAAGAGAGTAAGATATATTTAGGAGCACTGATCTCTATAATACACTGAATAGTGGATTCCCTTTATGTATAACAGTTTTGTTTTACTCCAATTGAAGATGACATTTTGAAGGTGTCCTGGGGCCCAATTCCGCAAGCATGAGTTTTTTCTGTGTGCACAAAAATCAGTGTACACATTAAATTATGCGATTCCGCAAGAGTGAGGTGCAATCTTTTTGACAGAGAAAGCGTACACAGATAAGCAAATTTATTCATGCATATTTTGAGCGTGAATAGAAAGTGTACACGGAAGACTAGTTGTCTAGTGTCGAGTTTCTTTCAACCATTTTAGATTTTATATTTAACATTTTTGTGTGTGATGGTGTGAGTTCTATTTGAAAGGAATTTGAACACAAAAAATAATGCTCCTACAAATTAAATAAAAATATTTCAAACTGCATTTAGTTTACCATGTCCCTTTGATAAGATTAAATACAAATTTATTTTAGTGAATAGATGCAAAACAAAAAAAAATTGTGCATTTATCCAAACAACAAAAAATTACAATTCAGTGTTAGTTACAATTTGTGCAAATTCGCAAGAAATGTCACCTACTATTTAACTCCCAGAATCGCGTTTGCGGCTACAGATCCATTTTTCAGACACAAAACCTAATGTGAACACATCTGACTCATTCTGACGTGCATCAGTCATTAAAATAAAACAAAAATCTTTGCTCGTTGAAGGATGAATCAAAAACTTTTCACTTACAAAATATAAATCTTATTAGGAAAATGCTTCCAATTAAAAAAATTGGATTCCGTAGGATTTAAGTGCAAAAGATAAGGTACAGACAGATAGAAAAGATATCACAAAAGAAAACGTCAACAAAAATGAACAATCTTAAGCAAAAAATCCTTACTTTCTTCGCCATCATTTTCTGACCATGAAGTGTGAGTGAGATAAAATACAGAGACGCCAAAAAAAAGTCGAAGGAGACAGTCCAATGTGAACACCGTTCTATAACGAGATTTTATGTATTTTAACATTGTAAGATAAGGACGCGCGCCATGACTCGCGTGTATGTGTTATACAAACCTGGTACCAACCCAATGATCCATTGACTTATTATAATAAGTCAATGCACTGATCTCTATAATACACTGGATAGTGTATTCCCTACAAAATATAACAGTTTTCGTGACACCCAATTGAAGATGACATTAGGTCTGTTTGGTAACGTGAAATTTCTTGCGAATTTTCACAAATTTTCACAAAAATGTACAATTTGTTACAAATTTCTGTTTGTTAACTCGAAAAAGTTGCAACGAGAGAGCACATCGAGAGAGAAAAAATTTCCCGTCCATTGGATAACTTGCGAATTTGTGCTACATACATTTCTGTGTGCAAGATGAGTAAAGACTGTCAAAACACCCAGCTGTTAGCATCTTTTGCTTTTAATTTGCATTTGTGGTTTCTGATATGTGAAAATTAACTTTATAAATAATAAATAACTTGGGAAATTTATAATTTATTTAATTTTTTTTTAAATTAAAAGCAAATTGTTAAGAAAACCAGACTTTTGGCATGTGATTGTTGATGTGAGGAGTGAAATTCTGACACTTCGTACACAAAAGTGCTTCAATGCGTTTGTTAACTTTCTGTAAAATTCTCCATTTTTGAGAAATTCGTTCTCTCTTTGGTGTTTTGACAGGTTGTACACATTTTGCTGAAAAAAGATACCAAACAGACCTATTAGTGTTACGAGAACACATTTTGACGTCTACCTGGGGCAAAAAAAAAGTAATTTGACGTACATTTTTCGCAATGCGGCTGAACACAATCCGCGCGTTAGGGAGCGCGTTCACACGCGCATGATTACTAAAACTTATGTTGAATTCCTGTCAACCATTTCAGACTGCTTATTTTTTAAAGTGAAGGTGTGTGTCCTATTTGACAGGAATTTATAACACAAAAGATGGTGCACCTAAGTATTCCCAACAAATATTTCAAAGTGCATTAAATTTCCCACGTCCTTTTGATAAGAATCAATACAAATTTATTTCAGTGAATAGTTGGAAAGCAAAAAAACAATTGTTCGTTTATCCAAGCATCAAAAAATTACATTCAATAATGAAAAGAAGTAGGAATTCGAATTGCAATAGAACTAATCGTCTTCAAAGACTTGGAGACCAAACTTTAATATTTCTTATTCTTTGCAAATCAACCAAGGCAAATTTTTGTTTATTTATTTGCATTTGAAACAGTTTTTTTGTTTTCTTTTTACGTGTTAAAAAAATTTCAACTTGATGAGAAATGTCAAATCAGACACAACCTAATGATGTGAACACATCTGACTCATTTTGACGTTTAGCAGTCGTTAAAACAAAACAAAAATCAGAGCTCGTTGAAGGATTAATTAGAAATTTTTCACTTACAAAATGCAAAATTTACTAGTTAAATATGTTTCCAAAGATAAAGTACAGACAGAGATAACAGATACCACGAAAGAAAACAACAACAAAAATCAATTAGCTTATAAAAAAATACTGTCTTTCTTGCTATATGTTTCTCACCATGAAGTGAAAGTGAGATAAAGCACAAAGACGTCAAAAAAAGTGGGGAATTTTTTCTTGTGAGTTTTCAGCGCGTAGGCAAGGGACGTATTTAGTGGACGGGGTAGACAAATTTCTGAGGTTGAGCAAATTGCAGAGTCATTGCTTATTCTTGTTTGTGATTTTCCTTCTTCTTGGAGTGTGGTTAATTTTCAATTCGTCGTCCACTCAGACACTGCGCTTAATGAAGTGGAGTGAAGTGCACAGAGAGACGATACTTTCTCGCTTGCACAAGGTTAGTATTCATTAAAAATAGCAGAGTTTAAAAGGTTTTTGCAGTTAGAAGGAAAACAACAGCATTAAATAAAAAATCGCTCTCGTCTAATCGCAGTCTAAGGACGCGCGGCATGACTCGCTTCTATTGTGTTCAGCCACATTGCCAAAAAAGAAATCTTATACAGTTATACTGTTATACAAAATTGTGTACGAGTACACCGTATACCAATCATTCAATTGGCGTCAACTTGCTTGTATGAATGCGCTATCCAGTGTATTATAGAGATCAGTGTGCCAAGCGCACCGTATAACAATCTTCAATTGGAGTCATTTTGTTTGTATGAATACGCTTTCTAGTGTATTATAGAGATCAGTGATTTAGGAGAGGTATGTATTAGGAGGCAAACTTAATTGTAAGTATGTTGCGGCAAGGTGATCTCTCACATCCCCCTTCATTACAAGTTTAGTGGGTTTGGTGAGGTGGTGTGGAAGCGCGGCTGTTTTGGATAATTTATTCGTTTCTGATCTTTTTAAGTTCTGTTGTGATGTTATTAGGTTGACTTGGTAGTAGTGATTGAGTTGTGGTAGGGATTTGTGATCTGAGGGTTCTGCAGTATTCATGAAGTTGAGGATGGCGAGATGATTATCTGTATTGTCGTACAGTTATCTTGTTCAATAACTGTTTGGCCGTCTGCACTGCTCTCTCCGCTAAACCATTTCCTCGTGGATGATGTGGTGAACTAGTATGATGGTTGAACTACCATAGCTTCGCAAAGTTTTTGAAGTCTGTAGAGAATTGGGGACCGTTGTCTGATTCCAATGTTTTTGGGATTCCGTGATAAGCGAAATTATTTTTTAAAAATGTTATAACGTTGCTAGCTGTTGTCTCGTTTAGTTTTTCAAATGTGATAAATCCTGAGGACGATGAATTCCTCTCCCTTGAAATGGAAAAGGTCGGTGGCAACAATTTCAAATGGATATTCAGGTACATCTTTGTATGCTATAGGATGCTTGTTGTTGCTACGTTGATGGACCTGACAAGAAGCACATTTTTGAATAAAATTTTGTAAGTCCTTATTAAGTTTTGGCCAGAAGACATAGTCTCGTTCTTGGCGTATACATTTTTCGTAGCTTAGGTGACCTCCATGAACGTACTTTAAAATTTTGTGAAGCATTGCTTTTGGTATAAGTGTTTTATGCTTCTTGTAGATAATACCATCTCAAACGGCAAGTTCGTCGCGGAAATATCAATATGGTTGTACAGATTCAGGTAGGCATTGTATATTATCTGGCCAGCCCCTTAAGATGTATTTCATTAGGTGCTGGCATGTCTCGTCAGCTGCTGTTAAATTCGTCAAGTGGATTAATTCTGCGTCTGAGATAGCCAAGATTGTTTGCACTTGCAATTCGCTATCTTCTCTGTCGACCATTGCTGGTGGATTGTCAGCATCGCGACGTAATGGGTTTGCGAGGAACATTTTGGATCCTTTTATATAGATTATGTTTGGGTTGTACGTAAGTAAGCTCAAACGAATTCCTTGGAGTCTGGCTGGACATGCATGATTCAAAATGGTTTTCTTTTTTGCAGACTTTGCATAGGTATTTAAATGCAGGACATTTGCGGAGTTTGTGCTTTTTCCCGCAGTTTCGACAATCAATTACTTTGGGCTTAGATTGTTTGCTTACGTAGCACAGTCCTTTTTCAGTTTCCTTAGTGATTTGTGCAGTTTGTTGTTGTGCAATTTCAGTGGCTTTACATTTTACTATAGCTTGATCCAGCGTGATATCTTGAGAAAGAAGGCGCGTCCGTAACTCGTCGTTTTTGATTCCTAAGATCAGCTGGTCACGCAATATTCGCAAGCCCCATTTTATTTGATTGAAATTTCGTAGAATTGGTCTACAAAAAGTTTAATTGAAACTTTGGTTCGTTTGCTCAGTTACAATTTAAATGAACGGGTTTCGGCACCATGCAATCTTTCATCTTTCAGTTGTTGAAATATATATTTGATTCTTTATTGGCTCGCTGATATATGAGAAGTGATTATTTTAGAAGGAAGAGTTGACAAGTGGTGCGTTCTTTTTCTTACTAAATTTTCATCGTTCCTTTAATTCAGAAAAGTAACTTTTAACACCATAAATTTGTTCCTAAACTCAAGGTTAAAGTGTCAGAAAGTAACTTTTAGTAACTTTTTCCAACTCATCTCATCGATATGAGTTGAAATGGTTAATCTGTCAAACACATCTGAAACTCCAATGTTTTCATTTTCTGGTTATCTTTTGTTTACTTTTCGTTCTTTTGATCTGAAATTGCATTTATTTTTGTAAATGTGTTTTCAATTTAACTCATTTTTGTTGTCGATTTCGATTTTGGGAATTGTTTTCTGTTATTATCTGATTCATTTTCCTTTTTTTGTCGACATTTTATGCTTTCCATTTGGTCAATTTTTTCTTACGAAATTTGCGCATTGTGCCCATAATGAATGAAACAACAATGTACACATTATTGTTTCGATTTTGTCCAAAAATTAAGTATACATAAATTTAACTAACAATTTGTTTCCATTTTTGAAGTGCAAGTAATAATTTTTGGCAATAAATTTAATGCAAACACGATTTTATCTCTTTTATTCATTCCAAATGTATTTCGATTTTTTTTTCAACACGTTCCTAAATGAAAAGTTATCCAAAGTAACTTTATTAACTATGACATTCCAACTTTTATTTTTGACACGTCAACCATAGTTAACTTTAGTTAGAAAAAGAACGCACCAAAGATGATGATTAATGTTTAATGTTTGATAAGGAAAGGAATATACTTTACAAGAGAGTAAAGGCTTAACTACATTCAACTCACTTTTGTACAAAAGTGAACCAAAGGTTTTGTCTTTTTTTAACGCTCTACTCAATTCTATCTTCTTTCTCAAATTTTACAAAAGTAAAAGTTAAAGCGGTCTTAACTTTTACTTTTGTACAAAAGTAGAACACCAATACACATAAGCAACTAGTTTTAAAAACGACTCATGGATGTCACTGCGGAGGGGGAAATTTTAAGGGAACAACCCATATCTAGACAGTTCGCCATTTTGTTTTGGTTTCGGTAAAGAAAAATATATGTATATCCTTATATATATATTTTATATAAATTTATTAAAACAAAATTTAAAGAAAAGATTATGTCGATTTTAATGAAAAGGAAAAAAAAAAACGCTGCATGTCGGTCTTATTCTGACAAGCTTTTATTTGATATAAAAATAAATTGCTTTACCCCCTCCCAATCCTCTTCCCTGACTCACTTTAGTTTTATCACAACATACACCAAGAGGAAGAACAAACGAAGAGAAATATGTAACACATTGTTTGGAGCCACCGTGCTTCTCCAGGCGGATTCTCGCGTTATTTTTGTTCCCCGGACGCCGCCTGTTCTGTGCATTTTATCGTGGATTCCGCGCACCAGTTTGTCTTGGTATCGAACTTCATCTTTTCATCGTGGGCAATATGTGATGTCGATGGTCAGCTAATTGAGTGCGGCTCGGTCGCTTTCTTCTTCGAAGGACTCTTGATTCAGACGACTAGGGCCGGGATTCTGGGGTATCGGTTGGTAGGAGTAGTTCGGTTGGTTGTTTTATGTGAAGACACTGTTACAAATTGGATGTCACTCGCTGGAAATGCCTTTAGATTTATTAGGCAATTTTTAAGATAGACGGACGAAGGCCAGAGAAAGGTCATTTTTTTTCAAAGAAATATGACAGATAATTTTAAGTGCGAAACACAATTTTGGTAATATTTCTCGCAAAGAGATGTCGCAAGAGTATGTGTGTGTTTTTTCACTCTTGTACATTTTGCAAAAAGTTTTGAATGTAGTTAAGCCTTAAGGCTAGGCGCGCACATGCAATTTTCAGTTTCGCAACAGTTTGGTTGCTCAAGTGACTACCATGGACTTGTATTTATGAGAGTGCGCGCACATGCAAAAACTATTCAGTCCTCGATTCGAGCAACTAACAAGTTTGTGTTTTGCCACAAATCAAACGATTGCCCCAAATCAGTTCCTCAGTTTGTGTCGCACCGAATTATATGTAACTGCGCGCACATTCAACCAAATAGTTGAACTTTTTTCTTTGAGTGCAAGGGAGAAAATCGTTGCAGTCAATATTTTCCTTTCACCAAAAATTCAGAGGGAAGAGAACCGCCGTACATCCCAATTACAAGGGTTTTCTCTTTCATCTGTTGATTGCGAAGATTGAACTGTTGCTCAAACTGAAAAAAATACCTGTGTCCTACGTGATTACAAGTAGATGCGCGCACATACAACTAAATAGTTTCTCGGCGATGTGTATTGGTGTATTTCATTCCAATGTCTTACTTAAGTGTGACGAGCTAAGTAGTATACCCGCACAAAATAGATTCTTCTCATTCGTTTTGATTTGACAGTTTTCTTATTACGGCCTGTGTTGTTGTTCGTCGAATAAATTAACTCGAATAAAGCAACTCACTTAAATAAAATATTTTATATTCAATTCCTTGTATTGTGTATTTTTAATCGGGATAAATTAAAAAAAAAAACTTCAAAGTGTCTACCCAAATGAGGAACAAATACGACGAGAACAAATTGGACAGCAAATTCCAGCAAGTTAAAAAGATTGGTCTTCCAAATGGCCAAGAAACTGAGCGAACTGGTCTTACAAAGCTTGGAAATCGTGATGTTCTTAACCTTGTACCTTGTATGTTATTTTTTTCAATGTTCCTTAATACTAAATGATCATTTATTTGTAAAATTACAGGTGCTTTCCCCGAAGAAGATGAAAAAGCAGTTTTGTTAAATCCCAGCAGCTCGTGAGCCAAAAAGTCTCAGTACAATGGCTGTAATAGTTTGCAAAATAAAGGACCACATCACGAATGAAGTGCCGAAAATTTCCGATGCTGTTTTTGGGTGCACCCTTGACATGACCAATATAAATTTCGAAGATTTTCCTAAGCATAGAATAAGTTTCTATGACTCCAGGCAACAAATACCCATTGTTTTATGGTATTTTTGAAAATAACAACAACCTCGTTTAAACTTGTGTTTGTCTTAAAGGACACAATACGAAATGTGGCTGACATGGGTCTATGGCCATTGGCATAGTATAAATATATTTATTTTTATATTTTATTTCGTGAAATATAAATTTAACAATAAACTTGAAAAATGTCTACATACACTGATATCTCTTTCTTTGTCGAGACAAAATACAAAAATATATTGTTTTTCATTTTTTTCAAGTAATGTTTATATTTGTCCCTTTCTTTCCTTGGCTTAAGAAAAGGAACTGAAATAGGAATAGAAATTGAGAGAAAGAAAAACTCAATAAATGTTGTCTATGTGTTGGTTTATCTCGACAATTGATTTTTAAGTTGCTTATGTGCGCGATCATCGTTCAACTAGTGATTAAACTATTCAGTTTCGGAAAAATTGCATGTGCGCGCCTAGCCTAAAGGCTTAACTACATTCAACTCACTTTTGTACAAAAGCAAACCAAATGTTTTGCCTTTTTTCAATGCACTACTCAATTCTATCTCCTTTCTCAAATTTTACATAAGTAAAAGCTCTTAACTTTTACTTTTGTACAAAAGTAGAACACCAATACGCATAAGCAATTACTTTTAAAACCGACAAATGGATGTCACTGCGGAGGGGGAAATTTTAAGGGAACAAACCATATCTAGACAGTTCGCCTTTTTGTTTTGGTTTCGGTAAAGAAAAATATATGTATATCCTAATACAGTCGACTCTCCCTAAGTCGAATTTTCACGGGCTACCAAGATTTCTTCGAGTTAGAGAGAGTTTTGGAAAAATTCGAGTTATAGAGAGAAAGATTTGTTTTATTAAATTATTTAAAAAAATAATAATAAAATATAGACTCATGAATTCATAGAAACAAAACAAAAATATAAAATAAGCGATGCTACAAATACATATTAATGTCGTTTTCGATTGTATTTTCGGTAAATTGTACTCCTTTTCAATTCCAATCGAATATGAAAACACTGACTTTCCTAAATTTACACACACACTACCAAAGCTGCCATTTAACAAAATGGCTTCTTCAAGTAGTTATCACTTTTGACAAGTAATCCAACGAAAAACTTTATATGTATGTGTGTGTTCCTCATCTACTCCAAAATGAAATTGGGGACAGAAGAACACTCCGAAAACATTACTCGGAACAGCCAATCGAAGGCTTTTGGAGTAGTAGGAGTGAAAAAGGAGTGTAAAAGGAGTACTCCGTACATCCAAACGAAAACGACATAAGGGTATTGAAGTGTGTAGGTACTGGATGGTTCGTAGTTACATATACATTATACATACAACCAAATACGAATTCCGAAGGGGTAATGTTTATTTATTTTGTTTTGTTCTAAACAAAATTCGACCTAAGGGGTGAAAAAAAATGCCATTAATCAAGAGAATGTGTTCGAGTTAGAGAGAGGTTCGACTCAGGGGGAGTTCTACTTAGGGAATGGTTTTTGTATGGAAAATTGAAGGGAAAGTTAAAATATGGCGAAAAAGTACGAGTTAGAGAGAAATTCGCCTTAGGCAGAGTACGACTTAGGGAGAGTCGACTGTATATATATTTTATATAAATTGATTAAAACAAAATTTAAATACAAAGATTATGTCGACTTTAATGAGAAGGAAAAAAAAACGCTGTATGTCGGTCTTAATCTGACAAGCTTTTATTTGATATATAAATAAATTGTTTTACCCCCTCCAAATCCTCTTCCCTGACTCACTAGTTTTATCACAACATACAGCAAGAGGACGAACAAAACGAAGAGAAATATGTAACACATTGTTTGGTGCCACCGTGCTTCTCCAAGCGGATTCTCGTTCCCAGGAAGCCGTCTGTTCTGTCCATTTTATCGTGGATTCCGCGCACCAGTTTGTCTTGGTATCGAACTTCATCTTTTCATCGTGGGCAATCTGTGATGTCGCTGGTCAGCTAATTGAGAGCGCTGATTTTTTGTTGCAGTTCTTCGGCGGCTCGGTCGCTTTCTTCTTCGAAGGAATCTTGATTCAGACGACTACGGCCGGGATTCTGGGGTATCGGTTGGTAGGAGTAGTTCGGTTGGTTGTTTTATGTAAAGACACTGTTACAAATTGGATGTCACTCGCTGGAAATGCCTTTGGATTTATTAGGCAATTTTTTAAGATAGACGGACGAAGACCAGAGAAAGGTCATTTTTTTCAAAGAAATATGACAGATAATTTTAAGTTCGAAGCACAATTTTGGTAATCTTTCTCGCAAAGAGATGTCGCTAGAGTATGTGTGTGTTTTTTCACTTTTGTACATTTTGCAAAAAGTTTTGAATGTAGTTAAGCCTTAAAAGATATATTAAGGAGAGGTAAGTATTAGGGGGCAAACATAATTGTAAGTATGTTGCGGCAAGGTGACTTCTCACAGTATAGAGGAAAAAAAATAAATTATTCTAATACACAGGGGCGGATCAATCGTATTGTAACCTAGGCCTAACACTAGTGACAATGTCTTATTGTGAAGCTTCGTTGTGAAGCAATTTTTATTTTTCTCTTATGGCGAATTCCTTTCAACAAAGAAATCGAATTTTTTCTAAACAGAATCGAATTTTTTCTATACAGAATCGAATTTTTTCTGTCAATTGAAAGGAATTCGTATTTCATAAAAGAATCAATTTTTTTTTGTGTGATTGTGTTTGTGTTTCTTGACAGCTGCAATTGACGCAAAACGACAAGAAAATTGTCACAAAACTATTAAGGTTGTTTGTTTTTGTTGTGAGAAAAATGTTTTATCATTAGAATTAAATTGATAACTATAATAATTCTATTTTAATAACAAAAGATATTATCCAGCTAATACGGGGCAATTTTATGGTGCATTTCATTTGTTTGATCTTCTACTTGCACATATATTTTTAAAGAAATTTGTTATTGAAAAGTTTTCACTTGGACTGAAAGTTTTTATCACGTCTTTCTCTCGCGAAAGGTATTTTGTTTGTCAAACTTTTGTTTGATAATGAACAACTCTTGGCAACACTGCTGTTAAAGTGAATAGTTCAAGTTTCGTGTCGCTCGTTAAAATTTTCAATATTTAATAGTTTTAAATTTAAATAAATTTTAAAAGTAAACTGTCAGTAAGATCTCTTTCAATTACACGGATACAAATTAAAACTTCAAGGTAAAACTAGTGATTAAGATGCTAAAATAAATGCTAAATCTGAAACCAGTGTCACATTACTGACAACAAAAGAAAAATTCACGAAACTTCACCAGAAGGATTACAAATTCCTGACCCTAATAATAGCAGATTAAGTAAAGTCTTCAAATATGACTCAATCTGATTTCAATCAAATCAAGGGTATCATTGATAACTCTCTCCAAATCGCCATTGCCAATCTGGCAACGAAAGATGACATCAGTAAGATGAATTTGGAAATCGATAATCTGCGACAAGAAAACCGAGAGTTATCAAAACAAATTCAAGTGTTTGAAATGTGCTGCTGTGCTTTCGAAGAAGAGCTTGAACTACAAAGTTGCGAAATTCGTAGAAAAAATCTAGTTTTTTCGATGCCAAACGACACCAATAATCCTCAAGAAAGAATTGAATGCATAACCCAACTTTTACTGGATAACGAACAACATAATCAAACTTAAACTTAACACGGGCGCTAATGAAATTGCAACAAAAATGTTAAAAAATACACAAAAACTAAAAGGCACGGGTGTTTATATACAGCACGATCAGAGTAAGCAATCGCAACTTAAAAATCGCATTTTACTTGGCTATAGAAAAGCAATCAAAACATGTAACCCAACAGAAAGAATATCGATTCAAAATTATTTACTATTAATTATGATGAATGTGAAGGAACAATAATTGTAAAATGTGTGAAAGAGAGGAATATGTGTATCGTGCCTTGCTACATTAATTGCAACCATTGGAATAATGATTTTGAAGAACTTTCCAACACAATACAAACTCTAGCTAACAACAGCATACTTCTTATCGGTGACTGAAATGCAAGAATCGGCAAAAAACAAACAAAAATAGCAAATAATGTATCAAATCCTGTGATATGTACCAACGATAGAAACTCAGCTGACATCGTATACAATAAAAACGGAGTCGAATTGCTTCAGTTACTTCAAATGCATGGTTTCACAATTCTTAATGGTTGTACAGAAGGAGATGAAGAAGGTCACTTCACCTTCATTGGCGGACAGGGTAAATCTGTGACCGACTTTTGGGCTGTAAATAATGAATGGATCAATCGAGTAAGCAGATTTGAAGTTGAGTGTAAAACTTTTTCGGATCACATGCCCATTGCTTTTGAATTTTTAAACGAAGCACCATCTACTGGAATAAATCTTAGACTGCTCCCTCATCTTTGTTGAAAAATGAACAAAAAGATTCGTATCAACAAAATTTAGAATTTTTTTTAAACAACGACTTGTCAACAGAATCCACAGAAGTTCTCTCAAATCAGCTTACTGAATGTATTCGGAATTCCACTCCAAACAAAACTATAAACCGGAAGTCATCATTTAAACAAGAATGGTTTGACAAGGAAAGCTGGAAAGCACGTATAAAATAGTTCTCTATTCTGCGAGCAATCCGTTCCTCAAACAACCCACATCTTAGGACTTGGTACATTGAAACAGATACAAATTACAAAAACTTATGTTGTCGAATAAAAACTGAATTTGAAAACCAACAAGCGTTACTATTGGGACAAACTCGAAACTAAAAAGATTTCTGGAAGATTGCGAGAGAAATCAATGGAATGAACTAAAGGGTTTTCCAATAAGAGGTGTTATATTTCATTATAAAGAGGAAGGTATGCCGTTAATAATGAAACACAACATCAGCCAAATCGCCGCCACGACCACGCTTACAGGACCATATCCTTTTCATGAAATTTTCCATAACCAAATCGCAAAGTGGCTGCCCTATGTCCTCGATAGCCTTACGAATTCCATCTTTGAGGTCTTGAATCGACGCTGGGCTGTTGGCGTAGACCTTATCTTTCACGTGGCCCCAAAGGAAGAAGTCGCAAGGTGTTAAATCACAAGATCTCGGTGGCCAGTTGTGATCACCTCTTCGAGAGATAACACGGTCCGGAAACTTTTCCCGTAAAAGATCGATGGTTTCATTGCTTGTGTGGCACCTAGCGCCGTCTTGTTGAAAGTAAACGTTGTCCAGATCAATACCATCCAATTCCGGCCATAAAAAATCATTAATCATCTCTCGATAGCGCAATCCATTGACCGTAACTGTTGCTCCAGCCTCATTTTCGAAAAAGTACGGTCCATTGACCCCGCCGGACCATAAACCGCACCAAACAGTCACGCGTTGAGGATGGAGAGGCTTTTCAACAATAACTCTTGGGTTTTTCGAGCACCAGATGCGACAGTTTTGCTTGTTGACGTAGCCTCCGAGGTGGAAATGGGCCTCATCAATCAAGATGATTTTTCGATGAAATTCCGGATCATTTTCATGCATTTCATCAATCAGCAAAGACACGACGTTGTTGATGATCAGCCGGCTTGAGTTCTTGTGTTAACTGAACTTTATAAGCCTTAAGACTCAAGTTTTTATGCAAAATACGGTGTAATGACGTTTGTGGAATGCCTAATTCCAAAGAACGACGAGGAATGGACAAACCTGGGTTTTCTTCAACACTTTGGGCTACAACAGCAATATTCTCAGTTGTTCTTGAGCGACGTGCACGGGTTTTATTCTTCACATCACTAACTTGTCCCAACAGCTCGAACTTGTCCACCAATTTCTGTATTGCGGTCCGACAAGGTGCTTCACGACGACCCAAAAATGTTTTAGTTTTACGAACCGTCTCTGCCAAATTTTCACCATTTTTATAGTGAATTTTAATAATTTCAATGCGTTGTTGAAGCGTGTATCGTTCCATTTTTATTAATGGCGTAGTTTCTACTTGTCAAATGTCAAAAAATGACAGCTTCAAAAGTGACAGCTACCGAAATAGCGGGCTATTCCTCTTATTGGAAAACCCTTTACAAAATCGGTACAGGGGTATCTGCTGAATCGCTAGCAAACCACTTTAAGCGTCTCCTTTCGAATAATGCTAATCTGACTTTCTCATACGCAGAACCTTTAAGCTCTGATGAATCATTAGACACCGACATCTCTATCGACGAAATACAACCTGTGTTGCTGAATGCGAAAAATGGAAAGGAACCAGGGGAAGATGGCATCCCTTATGAGTTTTATAAAAAATTCAACACCAACGTTTTATAACAGCTTACAAATCTTGTTCAACAAAATTTTATCAACGGCAAGCATTCCCTCTTCATTCAAGACATCTGTGATTTTTCCGATCCACAAAAAAGGACCTTTAGACGCTGTTGAAAATTAAAGAGGAATTTCATTCATGAATGTGATAGCAAAAATTTTCTGTGGTGTCATGGTTGGAAGACTAGAGAAATGGGTTGAAAAGAAAAACATTATGTCTGAATTTCAAGCGGGCTTTAGAAAGAATTACTCTACGATTGATCAAATATTTATCCTGACATCTATTGTTAAAGCGTTTCAAGCCAGGAATAAAAAAGTCTATTCGTTCTTTGTTGACTTCAAAGCTGCATTCGACCTTATCAACAGAGATGCTCTTTTCTACAAAATGTCACAACTTGGTATGTCTTCAAAGTTCATCAGAGTAATCAAAGAAATGTACACAAATACTAATGCTCTACATAATGAAACCAACACCATTCCGTTTTTGAGATATGTTCTTCTTCTAATGAAGAGAACCATGTCTAAACTTGATCATTCGGACAATGATTTGATGGAACAAATCTTAACATCTCAGGCTGAGTCCTCTTGGGACAACGTCAACTATTTATCGCCCATCGGAATTGCCTCAAGGGATCTTGATCCCTCCGAAACAATTCCACCGCGGTTTTATCTTAATGCCACCCCAAATCAAAATCGTGGCTAACCAGTAACCGTTTTGTGTTTATTATTTTCACACTTTAACTACCACATTTATTGATAGTTTACTTAAAAATATTCAAAAAAAAAAAAAGAGGAAAAAACAAAAAACAAAAAACAAAAACAGAAAACAAAAATAATAAAAACAAGCAAAAAACATAGAACAAAAGAAAAATTAAACCATAAGATAAGAGGAAAATGCTAAAATATAAAAACCGATTAAAATTATATCGACCTCAAAAATAAAAGAATGAATCATTTCCTACGTTTTTTTTTAAGATTGGGGGTCAGTACCTACACCCATAGGTTAAGTTTCCTTATTCATTATATTACACGCCAGTACAAATTTACATTTTTAATGTTTTAACGTTCGTAACTTTAATGTTCCTATACTAATCTGTGATAATATCTTGTATTTTGTATTATAAGTGTAGAGTTCATCACCTATATTTTCATTAAATATCACAGATTAGCCACATGAAGATGAGAATCCCCGGCAGCCATTTTAATTTTCCTACAAGCTTGAACTGGCAGTTATCAGATAAATAATGAGAATGTGTGTTAGAAAACCTCACACATAGACAGTAGGGATCTTCACACACCTGGTTAAATTGTTGTTGCAATTCACATCTATTCATGGACGCGGGATGAAATTACAAATACAACAATGCAAACAAATGGGTTTTGGAGGGTGAAACGTACGAAACATTCTCATCTTCATGTGGCTAATCTGTGTTAAATATATCCATTTGGCCATTGAAAAGAGAAAACGAATCTAGTATACTATAAATGTACCTAAATCTCAGAAACTTGTATATCGAGTCTTCCACTCATTCATCAAATGAATTAATATTCTTATATTATTGTACCCATTCTCGAGTATGCTGTGATAGTAACAATATGTGTAACACTCATATAGCGCTTTCGCTCTCTTAAAACAAAAATAAGAACAAAGAATGAGAAAATATCACATCGAAATTGTAAGAAATATACCTTTCATATTGCACTGGCGCATTTCTCGTTTGTATGTAGTTTAGTTTAGTTTGTAAGTTAGTATAGGTTTATTGTAAATATGTGAGATGGGATCTATCAATTAATACTGAAAAATCGAAAATGATGGTCTTCGAGCGGCACTCAAGAACATATAATGAGAGATGGTGGTATTATGACGGACAAATTCTCGAAACCGTAAAAGAAATTAAATACCGAGGTGTGAGACTTAATTCAACCCTCAATTTCAAGAACCACCTAACCGAAAAAAACAATAGCTCACAAAGCTTGATTAACCTTGCTTGGAAAAATGTGTTTTCAAACAAAAGAATCGTTTTATCCGCAAAACATAAAAAAATATTCAATTCAGTTGTCAAATCGAACCTTTGCTACGCTTCACAAGTCTGGGGCGCCGATGAATACGAGGAAATAGAACAATTTCAAAGGAATTTTCTGAAAAAAAACTATTTAACCTACCGCAAAATACACCAAATTACTGTATATACTTGGAAACTGGTCTTCCAAAACTCCTAACAAACACCCTCAAGTCACAGGCTGACTTCATAATTAAGTTATGTAGTCATTATGATGAGACTCGACTTTCGAAAAAACTGTTTTTTTTATGAGCTAAGGAATAAGGACTGGTGGTATAAAAGATGGCAGTTCATTGGTAACGCTTGTGGTGAAAACTTTGTTATTGAAAAACTTACGCAACTTGAAAGAAAACCTCTACAGCATTATCCAGAAAAATGATGACTCAACTCGTGATATGTTTATCGCAAAAGCTCGAGAATCCGTTAGCAGAGTCTTATATAGCCAATTGAATTTCAATTTAAACCGAAGAAATCGCCACGATTCGTTGAGCTATGATGAAATATCTATAATCTTCAAAGCAAGGTGTGAGGTCCTAACCCTTAATGGCACCCCCTATAATGGAAGCTTCAACCAATTTTGCTCTCTATGCAACCTAAAATCGAAAGAAGATTGCTATCATTTTATTAGTATATGCCCTATATTCAAACCACAAAGACTTTTTCATTTTGGTAAACCCACTTTAACATTACAAGAATCTGTACAACTTATGAACCGGCGTGAATGGAAAACCCTTTGCAAGTTCTTAAAAACAGTTTACAAATACAGAAAGTTGTTAATATCTGAATACGTTTAAATATTTTTATCATATAATTATTGATTTTAAATTCAAATATTGTAATATAATTTTGTATTTAATTGTTAATAAATGAATATCTTACTTACTTACTTACTTAATGAACAACTCAAAATAAATTATTTTTTAAGCTATATTATTGACTGAATTTTTGAATATTTTGTTAAATTACGTAGAATTCGTTTTGGTTTTTTGATCTTTTTTATTCTATGATGGCAGGTGGTTTCAGGGTTGACTATTCAAACATTCGAGGGTCAAGAGCCAATTTTCTGACGGCGTAATACCATACTGTTTTATACAGGCCAGTCGTTTTGGCGCTGAGTGAAACTAAAGTAGGAGAGGCTTCCGATCCGTCGGAATTTATCCTTCATGGGTATAACTCAATTCCTTTATTCTTCTACAAACACGATCTAATTGTCTATGTGAGGAATGCTGTTGCGTTTCAATTCCAACCCAATATGATCCTTGTATTAACTCCTTTTTTAACTTCATGTGGTTTAAATTCACTATTAATAAGCCTATATCGAAGCCCAAATCTAGACAGACTTTCAACCTATCTCGAATTCGATTGCCTGTCTAACTCCGTTAAAAAAACTGTTTCTCTGTATCCTCGCACCGAAATCGTTATTACGGGCGATTTCAATATCCACAATTCCTCCTGGCTTCGCTATTCTCGACCTATAACACCCGAAGGTATGTGTGCCGAGATATTTGCAGAATACAATCATCAGACTCAACTAGTTGACAAGCCTACTCGCATATCGGACATTGATGGCCAAGCTGAAAACACTCTTGACTTGTTTCTTACCTCTGACCCTGATAAGTGCACTATCAGTGTATTTTCGCCTCTAGGCACTTCGGACCATTTTGTCATATCCGCTTTTCACATTCACATGCCAAACCAATCCAGTTAAAGAAAGAGCTCCTAAGAGAACCGTTTGGAAGTATGAGAAAGCCAACTGGGACGGTCTCAACAATTTATTTAGGATCTTTAACTGGTCACTATGCTTCCTCGGTAGTAACGTTGATTCAAGTGCAGATATGGTCACTTATCTCATTCTTTCGGGAATTAAGACTTTCATCCCTAATAGAAATAAATGTATCAGAAACAAAAAAACTCATGGTTTAATACAAGCTGTAAAGAGGCTATCAGGGTCAAGGAGGTATGCTTCCGATTCTATGAAGACAACCCTACTGAGGATAACCGGAAAAAGTTCAAACAAGCCAGGAATGCTTGTAATGCTCTTATTCGACAAACCAAACTTTTACATGACCAGGAATTAAGGCAAAAAGTACTACAATGTCCCAAACGTAGCAAAAATTTTTGGTCATTTGTAAAAATTATGAGGAATAGTTCTTCGTCCTCGATTCCGACGCTTGTTGTCAATGACAAACCATTTATTCACCCCCAAGATAAAGCTAACCTTTTTGATAAGCAGTTTGACGCAGTTTGATAAGCAATTCTGCGCTGCCAGAGTGCATCATGGTCCCGCCCGTACTTGAGAGCGTAAATGATTCTATGGGACGAATCTTCTTTCGCACTCATACAGTAGCTAGAGTCTTAAAAGATCTTGACATTCATAAATCCGCTGGTCCTGATAGCATCCCCGCTATTGTTCTGAAGAGGTGTTCTTCTACGTTGAACTGCTAAAGCTGTTCCATCTATCCTACTCTTCAGGGCTCGTTCTGAGCAAATGGAAAACAGCTTTTGTCCGCGCATACCCAACAAAAAGGGAATTGTCCTCCCCCGTAAACTACCGACCGATTGCACTTGCGTCCCTTCTTTCCAAGGTCATGGAAACACTTATTAATTTTAAAATCAAGAAAGATCTTGAGGAACAAAAGCTTCTAAATGACCGACAGTATGGCTTTCGTAGCAATAGGTCCACTGGTGATATGATGGTGTAAATCTCTACATCGTTTCGGAGAAAGTAAGATTATTGCACTCGATATTTCTAAAGCATTTGCTAGAGTCTGGCACCAGGCTCTTTTATCGAGAGTGCGTGCTTTCGGTTTCGATGTTACTCTTCTTCGCTGGATTTTCTAATCCTTTCGGACCGCTCAATACAAGTTGTATTGGATGGGTTCAAATCTGATATCTTCAAAATAAATGCTGGTGTGCCCCAGGGCTCCGTTCTGTCTCCGACCCTCTTTCTCATTTTTATAAATGATCTCCTGTTTGAAGCTTCTTATCCACTAAACTGCTTCGCTGACTTTCCAGCTCTTAGCTTTCCATATTCATTTTTGGAGTCACACCCGTGCTGTTCGGATGTGGATCTTCAACGGCAACGTATGATAAGCTCATTAAATTCTGATCTTGACAACATCATCAAATGGGGAATAAGAAATCGTGTAGAATTTAATGCGTCTAAAACACAATGCTGTCTTCTGTCTCTAAAGCGGAATACACCCCCTTACCATTATCCATGAGTGGCACTTACATTATAGAAGCTGATCATCTTGAAATTCTCGGTACAAGCATCACCAATCACCTCTTGTGGAATGACCTGAACATATTTATGATGTTGCCAAAAATGCCGCAAGATGTTTGGGCTTCCTTAGAAGATGTAAGAAATTCTTTTCCCCTTCTGATCTGGCTACTATCTACAAATCATAATATATCCGTCCAAGACTAGAATATAACTCCCATATCTGGGCGGGTGCTCCATCAATTCACTTCAGTCTTTTCGATGGTATTCAAAGAAAAGATTTCAAATTGATTGGAGATGATATCATCATCAGAACATTCACGTCACTTGAACATCGACGGAATGTTTCATGTCTCTCTCTTTTCTCCCATTATTTCTACGGTCAATGTTCACCGTAATACTCGCGCTTCTAGGAATGCCCCCCAATTTAGCCTTGAGCCCGATTTCGGTCGTACAGTGAAGTACAGAGATTCGTTCTTATGATGTTCAGAAGTTTAAAATCAATGTGCATCGGTATCTCCTAAGCTCGCGCTGTGTCCACCGACATCTAAAGGGTAGCCAAATTCCTTCAGCGTGCGCGAATTATAAAAAAAAAAAACGGGAATTAACTGCGCCATCACAGAAAAAAGTGTTGATCTTTAAACAAATTATCCGTAGAAAAGTTCCTAGTAATTCGCGCCGGTAACACAGTTTTCCATCGCAATAAAGTTAATCCCTAAATATTATCTGATCTTAGCTTAGCCCGTAGAGTTGTCTATCGCTAAGCCACGACCTTGTTTCTTTTCGTCCAATTCTTTTCGGACTTTGAAACAAACACACCAATTGAAAGATATTCAGAATGATGATTCGCTTAGTGGAATTTTCAAGTAAAAAAAAATCAGTCATTACACGCGTTCTTCATTCTTCAATCATACAATTGGATTCAACATAATAAAGCGCGTTTTTGCTTATTATAATTTACCTTCAATTAGTTGGTCTAACATTGGAAACAAGTGGACATTTGCTTCATCCGTCATTACCCACCCACCAGTTGTTATTTCGAATCGCCCTGATTTTATTAGTCGTTTCAAGGCCTGGAAATTAAAAATTGTTAGTAAGCATTTCAATTTCATTTTTATAATTTTAACTACTCGTTGTTTAGTTGGATGAGCCTGATCCCACCAAAGTTGCAAAAAACTAATTTCAGACCATATGAACGTCATGTCAGTATATTCTTGCATTTTAGTGACAATTAAATTCAAAATTTGTCGAGAGTCTGATTGGAAGTAGTTAATAAACGTCTTTAGCCAACCAGGATCATTATGCGAATGTGGCACAATGATTATCTAAACAAAAAAGAAATTCAGGGTGAAGTTAAAAATAACATATTGTTTTTTTAATTGAGAATATACTTTTAAAGGTTGACGAAAATCATCTTTCTTTTGTTGCTCGTATCGCTCCTCAAATGACTTATCCCAATACTCTTTCGTTCGTATCCATTCAGGCTGTTAAATAAAATCACATTAGAATCATATTCATTACTGCAGTTTTCGTTTTATAAGTCTTACCTGAAAATTGAATCGGGAGTACTCATTAAAAGCCGTTATATTAGTTTCTTGTTCATTTAGAGTATAACACTCGTTGAACAACGATAAAGTTGATTTTCTATTCTCTTCAGCTAAATTAGGTTCGCGTTTGTTAAACGAATTTGAATTTATGATTGTTTGTGGTTGACGTCGTTCTTGTCGTTGTTTTCCATTGCTTTGATTTTGTTCGAGCCGTCCAACTAATCGTAAGTTTTTTTGTTGAACAACAGAAGGTTGACCCATGGATATGTAGTAGAGACAAATCAATATGGTCACAAAAGCTGAAAGCAGACCGATACATTTCGCTGATCCTCTACGAAATATCTTAAATGACATTATCAAATAGCTCTACTGGCTTCTTCTCAGTAATTGATTTGGTACGACTTAACTTCATGGGTTACTGAATGATATACGAACGCGATAACTGAAAAACAGATTAATATATAACGATATAGTATTGGTTATATTATAAGTAACTTACATAAATCAACATTAGCCGTTTGACTTGAATCATGTATTTCCTTCAATTTAATTGAACGGGCTGATGTACAGGTGATAAAGAATGTAATTAGCAGGGATGAATTTTTAAAAGGTAATGGTGATGTTTTTAATGGATTAGGAAAATTTCCAGGTAAATTTTCAATTAAATTAAAAGATGATGCTAAGCCGGTGCTGCATTATAAAAAACGCATCCCACTGAGTTTGATTGAAAAACTCAGAGGCTCTTGATAAAATGGTAAATGATGGAATCATTCCACCTGTTTCTTAACCAACAGAATTCGGAAATAACTTGCAAATAGTTGAAAAATCTAACGGAGAACTACGTATTTGTTTGGATCCTAAGTTACTTAATGCTCAAATACAGGGTGAGCACTTTCTTATTCCAACTATTGAAGAGTTCTTAGGGAAATTAGGCAATAAGCCCATATACACAATTTTAGATCTCTTATTCATATGGAATTAGATAAAAAGAACTCTGGTTTAACTACATTTATGACACCTTTCGGTAGATTTAAATTTCTTCGAGTTTATTCGGCCTTAATTGTGCACCTGAAATGTTTCAACACAAGCTGGTTAGCATTTTTGGGGATATGCAAGGGGTTTTAATTTATTTTTATGACATTTGCATTGTTGCAGAAAGCGAGTATGAGCATGATGATATTTTGGCAAGTGTAGTTGAACCTGCAAGAGCTAACGGCATTAAGTTTAATGTCAATAAACTCCAGTTTAGACAAACACAGGTTGAGTTCATGGGTAACATTTTAGCTGCATTTTAGTCCAAAAGAAAAATATGTCAACAATGTTGGATATCAAAAAACCAAAAAGGATAGGTATTGTGGAACGACTCATGGGTTTGTTTAAGTACTTGGGCAAGTTTATTCCTAATCTCTCAATGCAAAGTGATTTTACCATTAATATTGATGCTAGTGAATAGGGATTGTAAAATTTTAGATCATGAATCTATATACTTAAAATTGTTTACAAAAAAACCTATAAACTGTGAACCTAAGCAAATAAACTATATTAAGTATGAAAAAAACAATTTTATTGAACAATATACTAAATACAATAATTGAAAATGAGTGTACTAGTGAAGATCTAAATATTTGTGCGAGGTTATTTGAAGATGCTATCAAACAGGGTCTATCGGTTTTAAAAAGAAGTTTTACTTTAAATGAAATATATGCTGAATGGTTCAATAATGAATTAAGAAATCTAAAAAATAATAAAGTATGGCTGTATAATAAAGCTCTATACACAAATTTACTAAATAATTGGAAAAATTACAAAATCGCTAGAAATCATTACAAAAATCAGTGTAGAACATCGAAAAGTGCATTGAATCGAAAATTAGTGAAAAAGCTGGTGATCAGATAGGTTTTTGGAAAGCATTAAAAAGTATATTCTTAAAGAAGAAAAAAGTGTTGTCAATGACGTGGAAATTAATTGTGTCATCGTTAGATCTGATTATGAAAAAGCCAACTCATTAAATCAATATTTTATTGAAAGTATTGTAGAAATCGGTAGGAGTATTCCCTTTGTGACCTTTTGGGATAGCAGCCCAATATTTGAAGATACTTTTCAGTTTCGACAAATTAGTTTAAATGACCTCAAAGAAACGGTGAAACTTTATGAATAAAAAGAATGATTGCTTCATCGAAAATAAAATTATTTTATGTGAGAAACAATCAGGGTTTAGGCGTGGACATTCATGTGAGACTTCCATATGCTGGATTATTAATGAATAAAAGAAAGAAAAGGAAAAAGGTAACACTGTATTAGCAGTTTTGCTGGACCTCAAACGTGCGTTCGACACCATCGATAGAGATATACTCCAAAGAAAGCTTTATAAATAGGGCATTCGTGGAAACGAGTTGAAGTGGTTTAAAAGTTTTTTAAGTGATAGATTTCAGAAGGTAAGAATAAATGACATCGTGTCTATTCAGCAAAAAGTATCTATAGGTGTACCTCAAGGAGCAGAACTTGGAGTTTTATTATTTTTGCTATACATTAATGATTTTGGAAAATGTTTAGTGCGTTCTAAAGTGTGCTTATTTGCTGACGATGCACTTATTTACATTATTGGCCCTTACTTACAGTTCTGTGAGCAAAGTATGCAGGTTGAGATGAATTCTGCGAATAATTGGCTGTGCAAAAACAAATTAAAGATAAACGTCAACAAAACTAAGTGTATGTGTGTAAATACTACAGAGTCGAATGTTAACCTTTCCATAAATGGTGAAGAAATTGAAAGTGTAAAAACATTGACAAAAAACTGAAATTTGATTTTCATTTAAATAAACTTTGTAACTAAATTAAAAAAAAATCGGTTTCTTGACCAGAAATAGAAAAAACATTTCTCGAAGATGTGCATTAACAATTTACAACACCATTGTTTTTCCTCATTTCAATTATTGTTCGTCAATTATATATATATGAGTAGTATCGGAGATCAAAATAGGCTTCAAATTTTGCAAAAATAAAGCAATGAGAGTGATTTTAAAATGTGAAAGATTGACACCAAGTAGATGGCTTAATGTTGACCAACGGCTTAAATACAACACTCATAATGATTTTTGAAATCAAGCATAATATTTATCCTGTTTACTTGCAGAAAAATGTGGAATATATCACCAACCAAAGGTATCTGTTGAGAAATCTCGGTAACTTCCGTCTTCCCTTTTACAGAAGAACACAAACCCAAAACAACCTACTCTTTAAATGGCTTCAGCTGTTCAATATTCTTCCCAGTGATGTGAAAGCTTTATCTAATTTAAATATATTTAAATAAAAAATTACCATGCTTCTAAAAAACAACTTAATTTAAGACTGAATTAATTGTTAATAGAATTAAGAGTTTTTAAAACTAATAAATGAATTACAATTACAATCAGCAGAATTGACAAAGTTAAAGATAAAAAAAGCAAAGTTTGAATGGAACCAAGAGCATGAAAATGAGCTACAAAATTTCTCAAAGGTGATCACCTCTAGTCCTGTCTTAACGATTTACAGTCCTAGCAGCAAACCGGTAATAGTGCAAACAGATGCGTCAAAAGATGGACTAGGTTGTGTGCTTATGCACCAAGGACAACCAGTAGCGTATGCTTTTCGAACGCTCAGTAAAAATGAGCAAAAGTGGGCACAGATCGAAAAAGAACTCTTAGCAGTAGTTTTCGCTTCTACTTATATGGAAGGGAATTTACGGTCGAGAGTGACCACACACCACTGGAGACACTTATTAAACGTGATATTGATAATGTGACTGCTTGTTTGCAGCGCAAACAAGTTGAACCTTATCTATAGGCCAGGAAAAGAGTTGAGAGATTGCCTATCGAGGCCACAGCTAAGAGAGATTCAGGAATACAAAGAGCTTGAGGCAGTTATACATCCCGTAACAAAGTCGGTATGTTTTTCGAAAGATAACTACGATAGTTATTGTTCAATGTTAAGGGAAGACGAAAGTTATAATCGGATATGCAATAATGTTGATAACGGTTGGCCTAGTTATAACCGTTAAGATGACTTGGCTAAAACATTCCATAAGCTTAAGCATGAGCTACACTTCGAAAATGGAATTTTATTTTTAAATCATAGAATGATAATTAATAAAAACTGCTGAATGGTTGCATCTTCCACATTTAGGAGTTGAAAAACCACTTGCACGAGCAAGAATATTATATTTCTGGCTGGGTATACAAAAATTGTTGAACTGGTATCGTCAAGTTCAACTTGTGAGAAATCCACCCTTATTCCGTAAGGCGTTGAACGCCACATCAAAAACGACATTGCGTATTTGACATTACTTAAGGTGTTCAACGCCAATTTTTGGTTTCTCTCTTGTGGAAGGCGTTCATTATTTTTTTTTCGGTATTCCGTTAGTCGTTTCATAACAAAAACGTCTGTATTTACGCCAGTTTCTGTCGTCGAAAAATTTGTTAACGACAATAACTAGTTTTTGTTTATATAATTTTAAAAATCTATATTTAGGGTTAAAGTAACAAGTCAACGACAAATGAAAAGACTTGTTTAGCTCATGGAGCAAGATGAGCGCCTTGCAAAAAAAACTACAGAAGAGATGTCTCTTCAACCGCGAGTAGGAATGCTGAATGGGTACATTTTAAATCTGAATAAAATTGTGATTAAACGAAATGCAAAACCATTTTTTAATGTTATTTTGATTATGTTATATTATGTACCTACTTTGAGTCTGGTAAATCTAATGGATTTGCTTTGGATCTGAACTCTGCAGTAATAAGTCTTTCTTTCTATATTCTTCTTCTTGGTCGTCACTGCTGCTCCATGAAAAATAACTTGCTACACTATGCATTTCTCTGTGTTGTCTGTATTTTGAAACAATTTCACCCAAAGAAAAACAAAAAGTTCAATGCAATTTTTTTTTCAATTTGAATAACTTTGATGTGTCAAATGACAGCTGTTTTCGTGGATTATATTGTGGAATGTAAGAGCGGGAGAAATGCTGTCGTTTTAGTTATGGAACCACCTAAATATCCATTCCAGAGAGTTTTAATGGACCTATTTGAATATGCAGGCCGTGATTTAATTGATGCTTATTCAAATTACTTAATAGCAGATAGGGTACAAAACAAAACTTCAGGACATATAATTGAAACAATTAGCAAAACATTTAACAAACTGGGCTGTCCATCGATAATTAGATGTGATAATAGTCCCTTCGGTTCAATCGAATTTGAAAGATTTGCTAACGCTCATAATATGACACTTAAATTCTATAGTCCCAGATACCCACAAAGTAATTGCTTAGGTGAAAAAGCTGTAGCTATTGCAAAAAACATTCTTTAACGTTGCTATGAAGCAAATGAGATTGACCAGTTCCTGTACCATTTGCTGGAATATAACGTAAAACCCATAGCTAGCATGAAACTAGCACCATCGCAGCTGTTCTTTGGTAGAATCTTAAAGACAAAGCTACCGGTATCGGAGTTGTTATTGTATAGAAATAGTGTAGCGAGCATTTTCATGTTCGCCATCTTACTTTTTTTATATTAAGTATTACTGTCTAACTGCGCAAACGCGGATAATTTAGTGAAGCTTGATAGGCTTCATAAATAAATAACTAAATTTAACTTAATAAAATCGTGATTTTATTTAGAGTCTGTCTAAAGGCACGTAGTTTCGCGTACGCGAAATTAACTCTCATACTTAAACAGTGAGGTATGCTACCCCCATGCTTGGCTTCACTATAGAATTTGGGGTAGGTGCAAGGTTGGTTATATGCAGTTTTTTGGGATTTAAAGAAACCTCACTGTATATATACCTCACTGTTTAGGTATGAGATTATTAATACTTCTGCAAGTATTACACTGATAAGGCAAAACTAAAGAGGAAATTAAAAGATCAACTAAATTAAAAAAGTACCTATTTTTATATGTTTCTGCAAGCATTTTTGTTGTTTTGAAACTTGACTTCATTGAATTATTGCTAAGTAATGCTGAGCCTTCAGTGTCTACACCATTTTTGGCAAAAAATATTCCTCTTTAATTCTTCAATAAATTGTTGCTATTCAGATGAGAGGTCGAATTATATCGATTTTACAAGCCGTACTTGACAGTGAAAATGAACTAAATGGAATCTAGAAACAAAGAACTTGTTAATGACTGTCCCAGCCGGCGCAACCGCTTGAGGGAAACATAATCTTTGAATGTAGATGAAGGAAGACCCAGCAATGCAATATCAATATAATTATATAACATTAGAGCAGCACGTAAATCTCGGATGTACATACAAAGTGTCCTTACTTTGACAAGAAACATGAATTGATATTATATACTATTTCAGTTTCTGATAGAAAATTAAAAGAATATTGGCTATCATAAAAAAAAACAGTAGACAACTTACCCACATCATTACAATATTTTTTCCAGCAATTTGTTGTTATAAATAGTGGTCCGATTACGAGAACCAATTTTATTGTTTCAATATACTATATATCACAAACATCCCCTTCAAAAAAATAGTTTTTCTTTTTGCATTTCTCTTGCGATCAAACGCTCGCTTTGTAAGTAAAATTTAAGCTTCGTCCTTCGGTTCTGAACTAGGACAATTAATTAAAAAAAAAAAACTTAAAAAGAACTACCTTTTGGATTAAACAATATTAAGGGGTGTTAAAAGTCAGGTAATAAGGACACTGCACTTCTATTTGAATTGATTACTGCAAAAAAATGTTTATTTATTTACATTTTTTGTTTATTAGACTTTATCATGGAATTTTTTGTGAACGCCCACAAGTCAAAACAAGAGGCAAACACGGACTTACAAACTGTCAAATCTGGAAGAGCAAGACCAGAGATTATCCAACAGTGATTATCCACATGAAGCCTGATTCACAATGCGAGAAGGAAACGAGACGTGAGCGTGACGACAACTCGTTGTAGTCAAAAACACTCTATATGAAGATACCAATCTCGGCTGTCATCCGAGTTTGCCTACAAGCTCATATAGGGGAAATTCAGGAGAAACACACACACATATGCAGTAAGCGTACATCCACCACGCCTTATTTGCACACACATGCAGTAAGCGTACATTCACCACCAAAATGTCGGTTATTTACGAGTTTCAATGGGTATGTTCAAAAAGTATAATAAAAGGAGCAACGAGTTATCAAGTGCTAACCCAACCTTATAAGGATAAGTTTGTGGAAACAAATTGAACGTGAAAATTTATAATCAATTTAAGTATATTCTACGATTTGTTTGGTATTGTATTTCGCTCTCGAATTATTGAAACAGACTGTGAACATGACAAAAAAAAAAAACGAATGAGAAATTAGCGAATCAACGCAACTGTTGTAAGACTTTAGGCGTGTTTTTTTTGCAGGAAGTGACTAGACATGCCAATTATAACAGATTTGCGGCCCCGGAGAGCCAGGGTCCTCCGCCGGTGGGCATAATTCAAGCACCTAAAGTTTTTTTTAAGTAATGCGAAGCGCGTAAACGTACGCCCGCTTTTAATGGCCAAAAATTGTTATAACTGTTATAAATTGGCATGTCTCTAGTCTCGTCCTTTTTGCAAACCTAGAGGAAATTGATCGAAAAAAAACTATGTCGCGTCGGGGCTAAGGAATTTACATGTTAAACGCAACAACAACTAATCCCCTCCAGGCATAGCTAAGAGCACATAATTTTTGGGGGTAAACTGTTCTAACGGCGTGAATTGCATATGTACTTCTAATCAATAGTTTTTATGGAAACTCCATTGTTTTCTGTGATGGCGTCGATAGATAGTCCCCAATATCATTTCTTTTTAACCAAATCCCTCCGGGCTTGCAAAAAAACACGGCTTTTAAGAGCATTAAGGCTCTCCAAAACCAAAGCGAATACTTCAGAACGACCACGAAACTTTCGCCTGTCTTAATTTATTTACATGGAGATTTAAGGCTGCCCCAAACCAACGCGAAACATTCGCGCGAATATGCGACGACTGAATAATGTTCGAAGATTCGCATCGTGCCAGTGTGGGTGCTCCCATTAATATCCATGTAAATAAATTAAGACAGGCGGAAGTTTCGCTGTCGCGCCGAATGTTTCGCGTTGGTTTGGGAGAGCCTTAATGGGAGTACCCACACTGGCGCGATGCGAATCTTCGAACATTATTCAGTCGTCGCATATTCGCGCGAATGTTTCGCGTTGGTTTGGGACAGCCTTTAAGGCTCTCCCAAACCAACGCGAATATTTCAAAGCGACGACGTAACTTTCGCCTGTCTTAATTTATTTACATGGAGATTAATGGGAGCCGGAGCACCCACACTGGCGCGATGCGAATCTTCGAACATTATTCAGTCGTCGCATATTCGCGCGACTGTTTCGCTTTGGTTTGGGACAGCCTTTATACTATATATTTATATGCGAAACCAATTGAAAACTATCGATGACCGAAATTTCAATGTATAAATTCTAACTTATCACGTCATTTATTTTATTATAGACTTTTCTGTTAAATGCCAAAGATTTAAAAATCATTGTGTAACAGCGAACTACTTACAGGATGAATTTTCAAAGAAAAATTAAAAGAAGTTTCATCACGTGAAATTCGTAGTTTAATAGCAGACTTAGCACCATTAAATTGGTGTTTTTTTCAACACATCCCGATATCCCACCTAACATCCTCCATTTTCATGTTGAAAAGCTGGTGAGTTGAAATTTTTTTGAAGATGGCTGCGTTATTTGCACATACAAAATGGTTGTTCTGGGAAAACAGAACAATCCCACCCCGTTAAATTGTTGTTGCAATTCACATCTATTCATGGACACAAAACGAAATTACAAAAACAACAATGTAAACAAATGGGTTTTGGAGGGTGATACGTACGAAAGATTGGTATCTTCATATAGAGTGTTTTTGGTTGTAGTGCTCAAAGCAATATGTACAATGCGGCGTTTCTCGTCGTCACGTCACGCCAAGAATTCGAAAAATTGAAAAAGACGCGACGTTACGACGGTATCTATTTTTCTTAAGTAATTTACAGATTTTTTCAAAAAAGATGTAATCAATTGTGTCTAAGACTACTTTTACATTATAGCGATTTTTAATCTTCGTTTCTCCTTTGGTTTCCTTCTAATTGCAAATACCTTTTACACGACAGCGATTTTTAATGAAAAGTTTAGTTTGTGCAAGTGAAGAAGTATCATCTCACTGCACTCTTTACTCCACTTGATTAAGCGAAGTTATCTGAGTCGACGACGAATGAAAATAAAACACATTCGAACAAAAAGGAAAAGCACAAAGAAGAATGAGCGATAACTCTGCAATTTGTTCAACCTCAGCAATTTCGTCTACCCCGGCCACCACATACGTCCCTTGCTGACGTGCTTAAAAATCGCAAGAAGAAATTGCATGGTTTAAAAGCAGTCTAACAAATAAAATATTAGAATATGAAGAACCTGGCAGCACTCTACTATCCTGTCACAACGCAAATGGTGGATATCCTTCATTTTTTGACAAATGCAGAAGTTAGCGCGCCATTTATTCATTTTCAACTTCTCACCACATGGCTCAAGTCTCCATTTTATAGGACCAAGGAAAAAAAACTTATTGTAAGTTGTTATAAGTGAATATTAACTAAATAATTGTATTCTTATCTTATAAGAATTTTGTATCATTATACATATTATAGGCGTGTTTTTTTGCAAGTCCATATGGATCTGTCGAAAAAAACGACATCGGGACTTAGGAACATTTTACTTACAGAACGTAAGTCCCGATAATTATCTGGACTTAGCTAAGTCCATATGGATTTAAGTTGTTGTTGTATTTACGTGTAAAATTATTAGTTCCGATGTTGTTTTTTTCGACAAATCCATATGGACTTGCAAAAAAAACACGCCTTATATTAATTTAAGTATATATAAGGCGTGTTTTTTGCAAGCCCAGGGAAAATTGGTTGAAAAAAAACGACGTCGGGGCTTAGCAAAACTTTTGGCAGCACTGTGTAATTTCAAATGACATTTCAAAATCAGCTACTGACACATAAGTAAAATTTAACATCACAAAGTAAAGAAGAAATTTCATCTCAACTTGAAATCTAAATCTAAATTTCCTCATCTCATCAGGCTTAATAGGTTGTTGCAGAAGAAGAAGCAACTAACCGCAATATTGAACAACAATGCAAACAAAATAGAAATTAAAGCAAATGAAATACTAATACCATCCATAGCTTTCTATGAGCCGAGCAATATGTGACAAGAAAAAATGAGAATGTGTGTATAAAAATCTCACACATAGCCAGTAGGGATCTTCACACACCGGGTTAAATTGTTGTTGCAATTCACATCTATTCATCGACGCGGGAAAAAATTACAAATACAACAATGTAAACAAATGGGAAACGTAAGAAACATTCTCATCTTCATATGGCTAATCTGTGTTATTTTGGTCAAAAAGAAAGGAAAAACTAGTCACAAATCAAAAAAATAAAAAAAAAAATCGATTTTTTTGATCGAAACGAAAACCACATAAGTAGCCTCCATGAGCAATTTTCATAGCATGCACTATAGTATTCTATGAAATATTTCTCGTGGAGTCACCATGTAGTATGGAGTGCTTGTTTTTATTCGAATGCGTACCTTTCATAGAGGTTGCTGATTGAAGTTTCGGTCTGAGTTTTCTGCACATAGGAGAAAAAAACTAAAAAAGAAGATATTGGGGCATATTCATAGTCACTTTTAAACTCCAGTTTATCTTAGACTGGGGTTTATTCAATGTTATTTAGATAGGATAAGCCCCGGGGTGGAATCGGCTAAAGTGATAGTTGATTATCAATTTTTTGATTGTCGCTTTCACGATATCTGTCTCTATCCTATCTATAGGAAAGGATAGAGTGAGCAATCGGAAAAACGACAATCAATTAATAGAGCGATCACAATAGTCTTACGCGATACGGGCCCAGGTTTAAGATAAACTGGAGTTTAAAAATGACTATGAATATACCCCATTGAAATCTTTAAAATAATAAACAAACACTTATTAATTTTAAGAATTTCTTCAAATTAGAAAAATTTAGAGAGAAAATAAGTAAATTATGACTTTGATAGCAGCTGTACGATATTCTAAGACTTTAGATTAACCGAAATAGCGCCCCCTTTCATGGCCCCAGGCACTACAATGCATTAGGGAAAGAAACGTGCACTGCATATTATATTTCCTCTAAAGCCTAGTACGCTGCTGATGCGAAACGAAAAATCCCATACAATAATGACACAACGAAATCATAAACGAAAAATTTCGTCCTCCTTTTCGTTTTTCAGTACGCTGTTCGAGAGACCGAAATTTTTCGGTGGTCTCCAGCACGACAGCGAAATGCTTACGAAAACCACAGTGAAAAAATGAAAATGAAAGCGTCACCAATTGCAAACAAAAAAACCAACACAAACGGAAAAAAAATCACAGAAAGCCATGCTGTAATGAAAGATACAAGAAATACAAACACAAAAAAAAAATCAAATGTCAATTTTCCCCACACAATTAATGATCCGGGCAATTAATTGAGTGCGAAAAAAGAGCGGAAACCTCTCAAAATAATCTGCTACAATTATCAATTTCGCTCATCGAACAGCGTACTGGAAAACGAAAAGGAGGACGAAATTTTTCGTTTATGATTTCGTTGTGTCATTTTTGTATGGGATGTTTCATTTCGCATCAGCAGCGTACTAGGCTTTAGAGCAAAAACCATGAATAGATGTGAATTGCAACAACCAACGCGAATACTTCAGAGCGACGACGAAACTTTCGTCTGTCTTAATTTATTTACATGGATATTAATGGGAGCACCCACACTGGCGCGGTGCGAATCTTCGAACATTATTTAGTCGTGTCCAAACTGTTTAGTTGCATGTGCGCGCTTGGCCTTAATGTTCGAAGATTCGCATCGCGCCAGTGTGGGTGCTCCTATTAATCTCCATGTAAATAAATTAAGACAGACGAAAGTTTCGTCGTCGTTGTGAAGTATTCGCTATGGTTTGGGAGAGCCTTAGGCCAGGCGCGCACATGCAACTAAACAGTTTGGTTGCGATTTTGAGCACTATGGGATTATATGAGAGTCCGCGCACATAAACCGGCGGACTCTCATATAATCCCGAGTGCTCAAAATCGAAACCAAACAGTTTAGTTGCATGTGCGCGCCTAGCCTTAATGCTCTTAAAAGCCGTGTTTTTTTTGCATGCCCGGACGGATTTGGTTAAAAAGAAATGATATTGGGGATTATCTATCGACGTCATCACAGAAAAAAAATAGAGTTTCCATAAAAACTATTGATTAGAAGTACATATGTAATTCACGCCGTTAAAACAGTTTAGCCCCGAAAATTATGTGCTCTTAGCTATGCCTGGATGGGATTAGTTGTTGTTGCATTTAACATGTAAATTCCTTAGCCCCGACGCGACATAGTTTTTTATAGCAGTGTTTTTTTGCAAGCCCGGGGATATTTGGTTGAAAAAAAACAACATCGGGGATTAGAGACCCCATTACAGAAACAAAATGGAGTTTCCATACAAACTGTTGCGAACAGGTCTACACATCTGAACAGGCCTCACGAAAAAGTCTGTGCAAAACATAACGTAGCTAACTCCTTGTGGCTTACGGCTCAATAATATTATGTCGTTTTCGATTGGATTTTCGGTAAATTGTACTCCTTTTCAATTCCAATCGAATATGAAAACACTGACTTTCCTAAATTTACACACACAATACCAAAGCTGCCATTTAACAAAACGGCTTCTTCAAGTATTTATCACTTTTGACAAGTAATCCAACGAAAAACTTTATATGTATGTGTGTGTTCCTCATCTACTCCAAAATGAAATTGGGGACAGAAGAACACTCCGAAAACATTACTCGGAACAGCCAATCGAAGGCTTTTGGAGTAGTAGGAGTGAAAAAGGAGTGTAAAAGGAGTACTCCGTACATCCAAACGAAAACGACATTAAATATCATATAGATTAACCAGCCGGCCAGCCAACTAAAAAAGGTGGAAAAGTTTCTTTTGCATCCTCGTTTAAAGTCGGACTGAGCTTAATATCGTTGAACTAATATTCTATAATTATCGTTTATTGAATTACATATAAAATCCATATTTGAATTGTAAATCCGAGAATCTAAATAAGTAAAGACACTGTAAGTCAAAAATCTACAACATAATAGGTATAAATTGTATCTAATGGCATTAAATTTAGGTTTTGTAACCATCTCAAGAATTCCATTGTTTTTTCTAAATTGAGAGGATTGACAAAAGGTCTTGGGTTGCAAAGTACCGCAACATTAATTTGATATCGGCTGTTGCCAAGGCACTACAAACGGTAAAGTACCGCAAGTTTACCAGCACCGGTTTACTTTTCCATTGTGCCGCAACAATTTACAAAACAGTTTTCAATCGAAGAAGTTTGATCGCATTTTAGAAAAATAATCAACGCCATTGTAGACAACCTTCAAAAGATGTCAAATAAGAAGGGGAAGTTAACGCCATCATCAGCTTTCGTTCCATCCAATTGGAGAAGATCGTCTACTGAAAACCAATCAGAATCTTTCAACTGCTGTTCCTGCGATGATCCAGACTCTGCTGACAACATGGTACAGTGCGACCAATGCCTTGGTTGGCACCACTACGCCTGTGCCAACGTGGACAGCCACATAAGAAATGAGAATTGGGTTTGTCAGACCTGTGCAGGTAAGAATTTTTCTTTATTCAGTAGTTTTTCAAAGCCTTCCGCATCTGCTGTGAACGTCACCACGAATCAAGACCAAATTATTGCGCCAACAATAACTACCTCGAGCTCACGTGTTACGCCTACCACACTTCCTTACATGCATTCTGAACAAACTGTACCAAACACCTCTGTCATTATTGGAGACATTGACTCAAGAGCAAACGCTGCCGAGGAGCAGATAGCCAGAACACCATCCAATTCTGCCGGTATTTTATTCACTCATGCTGACATTCCAAACAACGCAAACCCTATCTTAGCGCAAAACAACGATAGCGTTCCATATAACGGACGAGATTTAGATGTTGAACAGTTGAATAGAGAAATTGAGAATGCACTTGCGAAAGCAGTTCCTTGTATACCATCAACTGTCGCCCCCTCCGACAAAGGAGTTTGTTGGGCATTAGGTACTTCAGTTACTAATGGCGATATCTATTCAAATAAAACCCAATTTGAGCACATAGATCCCACTACTTCAACAACTACTGCCACATATTCTTCATTTAGGTCATCGTATATCACGAATGCTGTTGTGGCCGTTAATGATGTATGCAAAACAACGGCATCATGTGGTGCCGCAAAGCCAGTTGAACCTAGCCGTTACCATAAGACTCACACCTGCTCCAGATCTTCAAAGGCCTCTTCCATACGCCGCATCGAGTTGGAGTTGCAGAAGCTAGAAGAGGAAAGAACGCTGATGGAAAAGCTTGTATCTCTGGAAATGGAAAGAAGGAAAAAGAGAGAAGAAGAGTACCTTGCTAAGAAATACGAGATTCTGTCTCGCCAACACGAAGCTGAAAGTGAAGAAGAAGATGGAGATGATGACAACGCATCGCATTTAAAAGTTAGTAGCTGGCTAGAGAAGGAACCGAGATGGAACTGCCTGCAATCAACGGGGGTTGTAAATGCGGGTAAGACAAGTTTGGCGCGCCACCTTCCTTCGCTAAGCTACGGCAACCAGGACACCACTAAGACCACCTCAGATGCAAGGTCGTCAAAGATACAGCCAGAACCATTTAGCAACGCTACGTCTTTTCCACCCAAGGTTCCACCACAAACCCAACGTGTAGCAGGTGACCCTCCGCTCCTTTCAAGCATTCCACCAGCTTTTCGCAACGCAAATGAACGTCTAGCTCAAAGTTCTTCCAGGACACAAATCAAGGACTCTTCAGATGTCCAGCACAAACAAAACCAGACACTGCTGTCAGTTCCTATTGAACAAGATCCCCAACTGGCTCCTTCAAATGTTTTTCAACAACTGTCGATTCCCGAACAAAACATATTTTCAACTCAGCACCCATTTCAGCAAGGCCCTTCCATAGCTATAAGTAATGCGAACACTCCGGCCTTAACTCGAAATCAAATTGCGGCGCGACAATTAATGTCGCGTGATTTACATGCCTTTGGAGGAAATCCCGATGAATGGCCACTGTTTATATCGGACTTCAACCGGGGTACGGCGCTCTGTGCCTTTACCGAAGAGGAAAACTTGGTTAGGCTGAACAGGGCCCTTAAAGGAGAAGCACTGACGGCCGTAAAGAGTCTGCTTATGCAACCGAATTGCGTCAAGCAAATCATAGCAACTCTTAAGATGCTGTTTGGAAGACCAGAGATTATAATTCACACTCAGCTTCAAAAGATTCGCTCTACACCATCACCAAGGGCAGAGAAACTTGAGACCATCGTGGCATTTGCCTTATCAGTTCAAAACCTCTGCGCAACCGTTGAAGCATCTGGTTTGGTTGAACACCTAAATAACCCAACCCTTTTGCAGGAACTCACTGATAAGCTGCCTCCCGCTATTCGTCTTAACTGGGCAACGTACAAGCATTCTTTACCCTCTTCGACCTGCACACTTTCACACTTTAGTTCGTGGATATACCAAATTGCCGAAGCAGCTAGTGGAGTTCTGGTTCCATTGACAGGTCTGGTTACTGACTTTAAGTTGTCTAACAAAAAGTGCAAAGAAAAGGGGTTTATAAATGCCCACTATAACGAGAACCAAGCTTCAACCAGTAGTTCAGCCTCACCTAATTTCACGTGCTATATTTGCAGCAGCAACTGCCCTTCGGTTCCGAAATGCAATCGATTCCTAAAGATGAGCCGAACTGAAAGATGGTTTGAAGTACGAAAACACCGGTTATGCCGTCAGTGTTTGTCTAGACATGCAAACAATAAATGCAATTCAACAACTGCTTGCGGGAAGAACAATTGTGTTTTTAAGCACCACCAGCTGCTCCACAATGATAGCCATGCACCTTCACGAAACCTACGACGAGAAACCATCAGATCCACCGATAGATGTTTAGATAGCGACCAAATTGACGTTATTAAACCCTCTAAACACTCTGGTACTATTGCCTTACATTCACCACATAATTCTAGTGTTCAAACTCGTGATGCCAATTCAGTCTTATTCCGCATAGTTCCAGTGATACTTTATGGAAACGGAATTCAAGTAAAGACACTTGCATTCTTGGATGAAGGGTCATCTCTTACTTTGATGGACGATGAGATCGCAAGAAAACTGAAAGTGAAGGGTGATCCAGAACCAGTATGCTTACACTGGACCGGAAACATGTCAAGATATGAAGAGGATTCTAAAGTGTTCAACCTACATATATCTAGTACAGCGCCTAATGCAGACAAATATATACTTAAAGATGTGCACACAGTTAGGAATCTACAACTGCCGTGTCAAGCACTTGACATCAACGAAATGCAGAGAACATATAAACATTTACAGGGAATCACAATTGAAGGCTACCATAATGATGCTCCTAGGGTGCTAATTGGGCTTAATAATGCTAGATTAGGACTCCCCTTAAAATCTAAAGAAGGTGGTGCTCAAGATCCTTGTGCCACAAAAACTCGCCTAGGATGGGTCGTACATGGTGTCTACAACGAAAAGTTTGAAGGTGAATTAGAAAAACTCTATAATTTTCATGCTTGCGACTGTAGTGATGCCAACCTGCAACGGTTAGTAAATGCCTTTATAACTTCAGACAACTTTGGAGCCATAAACACTTCTCATATACTGATGCCAGTCGATGATGCACGAGCTCTAGAACTTTTGAAGACCCATACTGTTTTAAAGAACAATAGATTTGAGACATCACTACTTTGGAAGTACGATCAGATCCAGCTTCCCAATAGTTTCCCGATGGCTAAAAAACTGTTAGAGTGCCTTCAAAAGAGGATGTTGCGAGACCCCGATCTATCCAAAGTATTAAACGAAAAAATAGACGAGTATGTATTAAAAGGGTATGCTCGAAAACTTTCCGCTAAGGAAGTAGCTGAAAGACATAGTGGATTTTGGTACCTTCCCATATTCCCAGTTCAGAATCCAAACAAACCTGGGAAGCTTCGTATCGTTTGGGATGCCGCTGCATCCATTAAAGGAATATCACTTAACTCCGTTTTACTGAAAGGCCCGGATCAACTTACTTCTTTAACATCAGTTATTATGAAGTTTCGAGAGAACCGGGTGGCCATCTGTGGAGATATTCAGGAGATGTTCCACCAGGTGAAGATAAGGGAAGAGGATCAACATTTCCAAAGGTTTCTATGGAACAAAGATGGACAATTAGATACATATGTGATGACGGTTATGACCTTCGGAGCTACCTGTTCTCCATGCGCTGCACAGTTCGTGAAAAACACAAATGCGGACCGATTTGCAGAGGAATTCCCAAGGGCGACTCGAGCGATTAAGAACAATCATTACGTCGATGATCTAATGGACAGCGTATCCACAGAAGAAGAGGCTATCAAGCTAGCCCAGGAAATCAGATACATTCATAAGCAAGGTGGTTTTCATATAAGGAACTGGATATCCAATTCAACCGAAGTACTGAAAGCTCTCAGCTCTCAACCAATTGACAAATTGAACCTTAATATGGATGCAGAGTTGGTAATCGAAAAAGTGCTTGGAATGTGGTGGTGTACATCTTCGGATTGTTTCACCTACAAATTAACTGCCAATCCAACTTGTTCCGCTTTTCTTTTTGGCTCCAGGCGACCGACAAAGCGTGAGGTTTTACGAACCTTGATGACTATTTTTGACCCGCTAGGACTTTTAGCGCAATTCCTTATGTACATCAAAATACTCTTACAGGAGATTTGGAGATCTAAAATTGATTGGGACGAAGAAATTGAAGACGCCGAGAATGAAAAATGGCTGAAGTGGATTCGTTACTTACCAGAGGTCGAAAAATTGAAAATCCCAAGATGCTACATAGCCGATGTTTGGGCGGAAACACAACTACACATATTTGTCGATGCTAGTGAGAATGGCTTCGCCGCTGTAGCATACGTAAGAAATGCCAAATGTGAATCCGTCGAATGCTCCCTAATTGGATCAAAAACGAGAGTTGCGCCTCTTAAATCCCTGTCGATTCCTCGTCTCGAGTTACAGGCCGCAGTTCTCGGGGCACGGCTCGCTAAAGCCATAGCTGAATCACATAGTATCCAATTTAAGCAAAGGTTCTTCTGGTCTGACTCTAAAAATGTCCTGTCCTGGCTTCGCTCAGACCACCGACGATACAGACAGTTCGTTGCCTTTCGCGTTAGTGAGATATTAGATATAACAGAAATGTCAGAGTGGCGATGGGTCCCGACTAAATTGAATGTTGCCGACGATGCAACTAAGTGGCAAAAGGCTCCCGATTTAAAATCTACAAGTCGATGGTTCATAGGACCGGAATTTCTTAAATTGTCTTCAGAAAACTGGCCACAAGAATCTTCTAAAAAAACTACGACAGTAGAGGAACTGAAACCAAACTTCATCAATGCTCATTTCCTTCATTCAGAAAGTGTTCTTAGGTACAGAGAGATTTCAGATTGGAGGCTGTTATTAAGAAGCACAGCTTACATCCTTGCATGGAGATCCCGTATTACCATGAGAAAGACAGACCCGGATTACAAAAGATGTGGTTTTTTAACACGCGAAGAGCTCCAAAGTGCCGAAAACATGCTTATAAGCATAGCGCAGAACATAGCCTACCAGGAGGAAATTGCTGACCTCAAAAAGTATAAGTTCGTTCAAAAAACAAGTCCACTCTTCAATCTGTGTCCTTTCTTGGATGAGAAATTGATACTCCGAGCCAATGGAAGAGCTTTTTTGGCATCTGGAGTGAAGAATGACGCTAAACACCCAATTATTCTTCCGAATTTACATGAGATTACCAAACTGATTCTAGTCGATCATCATGAACGTTATAATCATCAGAATCACGAAACCGTTATAAACGAACTTCGACAAAAGTACCATATCTCTCAAATGCGAGCCGTTTTCAGAAGAATACGGAAGTCCTGCCAAAGTTGCAAGAACGCTAAAGCTCATCCTCGGCCACCAATTATGGCTCAATTACCTGCCGCTCGACTATCCGCCTTTAGTAGACCCTTTTCCTTTATCGGGATTGATTACTTCGGCCCAATGAACGTGGTCGTAGGGCGAAGAACAGAAAAAAGATGGGGAGTGCTTATAACCTGCTTAACAGTCAGAGCAGTCCACATTGAAGTCGCACATAGCCTTACGACTGACTCCTGCATCCTTTCCCTACGTAATTTTATGGCAAGACGGGGAATTCCGATTGAGATCTATAGCGATAATGCAACGAACTTTGTTGGAGCTGAAAGAGAGCTAAAGGAAGCCTTAAGGAGTCTCGAAGCAGAAAAGTTGGCAGAAAAATTTAGTTCCACAGTGACAAAATGGCATTTCATACCACCTGGATCACCACACATGGGAGGCAGTTGGGAAAGGATGGTGCGCTCTATTAAGACTGTCCTCTATTCCATAACACTTACTCGTAACCCGTCAGATGAGCTCCTAAGAAGCATGCTGATAGAGGCAGAAAGCATTGTAAACTCACGACCTTTAACTTACATTCCCATAGAAGCAGAAAACCAGGAGGCACTCACTCCCAATCATTTTTTATTGGGTTCGTCTAGTGGTAAGAAACCGTTTACAGTATTCAACGACGATAGCAGGGTGCTTAGGAAAAATTGGCTAACTTCACAGCACTTTGCGGATCGGTTTTGGAGACGCTGGGTGAGGGAATATCTTCCTTCAATAACCAGGCGCACAAAGTGGTTCACGCCGGTGAAACCAGTTGAGGTCGGAGACGTTGTCCTTATTGTGGACCCAAACAATGCCAGAGGCTCCTGGCCCAAAGGTAGAATCATTCAAACGAAAACATCAAGCGATGGCCAAGTGAGAAGTGCATCAGTGCAAACCCAAAGTGGTGTCTACGAAAGGCCTATCATAAAACTGGCTGTTCTCGACGTCGGGAAACCAGAAAGCGATAATCCCACCGGAGTTGCTACAAGGGGGGAGTGTTGCGAACAGGTCTACACATCTGAACAGGCCTCACGAAAAAGTCTGTGCAAAACATAACGTAGCTAACTCCTTGTGGCTTACGGCTCAATAATATTAAATATCATATAGATTAACCAGCCGGCCAGCCAACTAAAAAAAGGTGGAAAAGTTTCTTTTGCATCCTCGTTTAAAGTCGGACTGAGCTTAATATCGTTGAACTAATATTCTATAATTATCGTTTATTGAATTACATATAAAATCCATATTTGAATTGTAAATCCGAGAATCTAAATAAGTAAAGACACTGTAAGTCAAAAATCTACAACATAATAGGTATAAATTGTATCTAATGGCATTAAATTTAGGTTTTGTAACCATCTCAAGAATTCCATTGTTTTTTCTAAATTGAGAGGATTGACAAAAGGTCTTGGGTTGCAAAGTACCGCAACATTAATTTGATATCGGCTGTTGCCAAGGCACTACAAACGGTAAAGTACCGCAAGTTTACCAGCACCGGTTTACTTTTCCATTGTGCCGCAACACAAACTATCGATAACAAGTATGCAATTCACGCCGGTAACACAGTTTTTCTCCGTGCTTAAGTTAAGCCCCGAGAGATCTCCGCGCTTAGCTAAGCCCGAAGGGGATTAATTGTTCTTGCATTTAACATGTAAATTGCATGACAGGACGTCGTTTTTTCGATCGATTTCCTCGGGGCTTGCAAAAACACACGGCTTATATTTTATAAACAAAAACTGTTATAATTGGCATGTCTAGACACTTCCTGCAAAAAAACACGCCTAAAATTGTCTTACGACAGTTGCGTTGATACTCTGATTTCTCATTCGTTTTTTTTTTGTCATGTTCAGTCTGTTTCAATAATTCGAGAGCGAAATACAATACCAAACAATCGTAGAAACAAAACAAATAATGACAAAAGACAATCGAATATACTTAAATTGATTATAAATTTTCACGTTAAATTTGTTTCCACAAACTTATCCTTATAAGGTTGGGTTAGCACTTGATAACTCGTTGCTCCTTTTATTATACTTTTTGAACATACCCATTGAAACTCGTAAATAACCGATATTTTGGTGGTGAATGTACGCTTACTGCATGTTTGTGCAAATAAAGCGAGGTGAATGTACGCTTACTGCATATGTGTGCGTGTTTCTCCTGAATTTCCCCTATATGAGCTTGTAGGCAAACTCGGATGATAGCCGAGATTGGTATCTTTATATAGAGTGTTTTTGCTTTAGAGGCAAACCCGAATGGCCGAGTTCAACGCTCATCTGAATATTCAGAATTCTGAATTTTTGAAGCTCTTGATTGGCCAGCTGTCAGAAAAAGTTCTGAAAATTCAGATGACTTCTGACAGCTGGCCAATCAAGAGCTTCAAAAATTCAGAATTCTGAATATTCAGAAGTGCGTTGAACTCGGCCAATGACAGACGAGGTTTCCAATCTTTATAATTCATAATCTCTGGTTTGGAGTATCTTAGGCCTGCCGCCCACTAGGCAACTTAGTTGCCGGCAACTTTTAGTTGCTGGGTGTTGCCGGCAACTCCGAGCAACTAAAGTTGCTTGCCCTCGCCCACTAGGCAACTTCCGAGCAACTTTTGAGAATTAATATTTGTGTTTTTTTGTATTTAATTTTCTATAAAAACGTGCTCCACCTAAACCTATCTCAATTTGACCTGTCTAAAATGCAAAATCAATGTAATATTTCAATGGACAACAAATAAAATCGTTAAATTTTCGAAAATTCCTGAAAGTTCCTCGGAAATTGCTTAGTGGGCGGGGGTCAGCAACTAAAAGTTGCCCGGAGTTGCCGGCAACTAAGTTCCGCGAGCAACTCCGAGCAACTTAAAGTTGCCCAGTGGGCGCTCTCCCATATAAGCCAATGTAATTGAACCGGTCGCGTATATAATTTTCCATACAAATTTTGACATTTTGATTTACGAGGTGGTAAACTTATGCAGTTTACGAGGTTTACTAGGCAAATACGACATTGCATGAATACCCCTATTATGTTAAATTATCTGTGCAACCAAAAAATAAACAACTCGTCTTCCAAAAATTCCGCGACTTTCAATTTTACTTATTAGAAATGTCAAGTCTTCATAGTGTGTGTGCAAATCAGTGTGAAATCTTGCTAAAAACGCAAGATTTGTTTTGACAGAAAAGAATCGATTTTGTTTAGAAAAAATTCGATTCTGTTTAGAAAAAATTCGAATTTTTTGTTGAAAGGAATTCGCCATTAATTTGCCGGCAAGCTTGAACTGTCAGATTGCAGATAAAAAATGAGTATGAGTTTATAAAAACCTCATACATTCACAGGAGGGATCTTCACGCACCTGGTTAAATTGTTGTTGCATTTCACATCTATTCATCGACGCGGGATGAAATTACAAATGCAATAATATAAACAAAGAGGTTTTGGAGGGTGAAGCGTACGAAACATTCTCATCTTTAGATGGTAATCTGTGATCTAAATTCGAAACAGCATTTGAACAGGTCTAAACAGGGTGACTGTGCTTGCCATTACCACTGCCACTGACACAAACCTTAAAATTTTTACATTCTTGAGCATAGTTTAATAAATTCCAAAATTGTGTTTCCAATTTTCTGATACGGAATTCATAACACCCAAAAAAGCAGTCTCCGACGATGGCTCTTCGTTTTAAACGTTTATTTCAAACCCCATTTATGGCTAGGGTAATATTTATAATTTCAACACTAAAAATTTAACCATTACATAATAAATTGTGGTTCAATGAATTCAAATCACTTGGTATACAATTTTTATTTAGGGATATCCGCTATTGGTCACCAAAGAAAAGACAGAGGAAGTTACTCACACGAAAAGCGCCTTGCAGAAAAAGCAAACGGTAATCTTATTATTAAACTAATGATCCCTATTTACTTCAATTCTTATGATTTGCAGGGTACCGATATTCCTAGTGCTCAATACGGGGGTCGTCATGCAGTTACTATGCTTCCAGGTGGGGGCATTGGCCCAGAACTTATGTCTTATATTCGTGAAATCTTTCACTTCTCGGGAGCTCCAATCGATTTTGAAGTAATAGAAATTGATCCTACAACAGAGGGTAATGATGATTTGGAGTATGCAATCACTTCAATAAAGCGTAACGGTGTTGCTCTGAAGGGAAACATTGAAACTAAATCGGAAGATGTGCATGAAACTTCCCGCAACGTTGCGATTCGTAATGAGTTGGATTTGTATGTAAATGTTGTTCACTGTAAATCCTTATCTGGAATTCCTGCGAGACACAAGGATGTGGATATCGTACTAATTCGTCAAAATACCGACGGTGAATATGCAATGCTGGAACATGAGTCTGTTAAAGGAGTTGTTGAAAGTATGAAGGTGGTGACTTTAGAAAATGCTGAAAGAGTTGCTCGCTACGCCTTTGAATTTGCCAGAAATAACAACAGAAAGAAGGTAACAACAATTCATAAAGCTAATATCATGAAGCTCTCGGATGGTCTTTTCTTGGAAGTGGCAAATAAAGTGGCGAGGGAGTACCCTGAACTGCAGCACAACAATATGATTATTGACAACACTTGCATGCAACTTGTTTCGCAGCCTCACCAAGTAATAAATTTGAATAATCTTATCAACGAAAACTGGCTTAATTTAAATTTCAGTTTGATGTTATGAACATGACTAATTTGTATGGAACTATTGTGTCTAACGTTATTTGTGGACTCATTGGAGGTGCAGGATTATTATCAGGAAGGAACTATGGCGATCACGTAAGTATAAGTTTTGCTATATGAAAAAATAACCGCATCAAAACTACTGAAGAGGACATTTTACAATAGCTACACCATATTCAATAAAGGTATTCACGATCCGGTGTAACTGGTCTAGTAGCATTGTAAAAGTGGAAAAGTGTAATATTTTTTTGCACTCCAACAACAAAATATACTGATTAAAATCTTGCTATATTTATGCACTTTTACTATACCCCAATCCAACAGAAAAAAGTGTTAAATTTACACTTGTGTATTTGATAGCACGTCAAACGTCATTATGAATATTTCCCAGATCTCAGAGGACTGTGTATTCTCATAAATGGTTTTTTGAAATTTCTTACAAATTTTGAAAATGTTTCGCAAATTGTTTATAACAATAACGTTGTCCTTTATATCAAGCTATCCTTAAAAGTCTAGACTTCAAAAACTACAACATAAAGCTAAATACAAATAAAAATCTAAATGATGACAATGGTTTTCAGTTTTCAGTTTCAGTTGCCAGTTTACTGCATGGCTTACAACAACCTATATATAACTAACTTAAATCAATTTAAAAATCAAATAAATATAAATGCGAAATCTTTTATTGATTAAATTAATATTTTAACATTAAATGCTCTTAGCAATTTTTTTCAAATACTAAAAACCAGATGCTTAAACCTCTGCTAGCTTTTGAGAAATAGGATCTCTAGATCAACTTAAGCAACACAAAATCTAATTAGAAAATTAATTACAAAATATAAGCATCTGGTGTTTAATGTTTGACTAAAAATTGATAAGGAGGATTGAATACTAAAAACCAGCATACTACCAAATTAGTTTAAACAATATTTTTTTCAAAATTTTAAACTGGAAATTAATTTTTCAAAATCTATTCACTACAAAATTTGATTCTAAAACACTGTTAAAAATGGATTTCTGGCTTTAAAAAATGTATATCTTACATTATAAGTGTTGCCGTTCATTTTTAATGATTTTTTTTTTTATTTAAGTCGAAAATTGAACTATTGAGGAATAAATAAAACGATTTGAAGTGAAATTAAGTGTGTTTATTCTTAAATGTTGTTAATTAAAGGAAATAAATTTATTTCATCTATGCATTAAGATAATAATCTATAGTAAAAAGTGGAAGATAAAAATAAATAAACAAATACGAAAAGTGATTGTGAGACAAACAAACAATGAAAAAATGGGTGAAATTGTGAAAGAATTTGAACTGTATTGAACTTAAGGCCGAACTAAACAAACGAGGTCTTCCTACTGCTGGAACGAAAAATGACCCCATTATTCGTCTGCAAAAAGATTTAAGACAACACGGAGAAAATCCGAACATGTTTCTCTTTCAGATTGAAATGCCCGAAGAACAGTCCTAGCTTAGACAGGAGCAATATGATGACTTTCTTGCTTGCTCAGTTTGAAGAGCAAAGAAAAGAGCAAAAGAATCTTCTGGAACGACTTGATGAACAACGCAACGACCAAAGAATCTTCTCGATGAACAACGCAACGAACAAACGAATCTTCTCGAACAATTTGATGAACAACGCAACGAGATAAAAGAATCTTCTCGATGAACAACGCAACGAGCTAAAGAATCTTCTCGGAAAACCATTTCTAACAGTAGATGCAAAGCAAAGAAAAATTCGAATATAAATTTCAGAGCATTAATAATGAATTAGATAAAGTATGAAAAATGAAAGTTCTGGTGACTTTCCAAAGCGAAAAAAATGCATCCACAAACTTTTGATGGACGAAAAAAATGCATCCACAAACTTTTGATGGACAAACTTCTTTGTCTATCTACAAGAACAGTTTGAGCCAGCCGCACCAATAAACGGCTGGGATGACGAAGGCAAATATATAGCTGCTGCTGCAACGGCAACTTCAGTGCTCTTGTACAAGCTATCGACAAACGCTTTGGAGATGCCCATATGCAAGAAGTCTTTCGCGTCCAACTCAATACCAGAGTCCAAAAAAGATTAGAAAGTCTGCAGCAACTTCAAGCAGATATCAATCGGTTGGGACATTTGGCATATCCAACTGCAAGAGACGAATTTATAAGTTAGTTCGCAACAGAAGCCTTTGTCCGTGATGTATCCGACATCAACCTACAGCGAACAATTCGAACTGCTGGAAATCAGAAGCTTCCTGAAGCAGAACAGGCTTCTCAAGGAGTTCATCGAGTAAGAGAAGTATTAGTTGAAGAATGCTCTTGTCAAAGAATCGCATTCCAAAGAAACCAGCGAGACGGACCTGCTCGTTGCTGGCACTGTAATAAGAGCGGACATCTGCAGCGCCAGTGCCGAAAGCAGAAACAATAATCGAGAACAAGAAAGCAATAACACCAACACTCCTGCTCGACTTGTCGGGAAACGAGTAAGGATCAACTTCGAGGGGCAGAAGCTGGTTTCTGGTATCGATGGCCCCAGAATCACCATCTAAGTCTCGCAGACTTAAACCTTAAACAACAAGAACCACGTGGCTACAATTGACACTGGTGCCACTGCCTCCATTCTACGAAGAGACTTGCTCAAGATGACATGGCTACATAACACCAATAGCTATCGTCGGACAACGGCAACAGGAGAAGCAGCAAAAGTGTACGGAGAGGTTAGTCTTCCGATCCGTTTGGCAGAGCTGGAGTTTAAACATGTGTTTTTGGTAGCAGACATATGTGACGAATGCATCATCGGAATTGACTTCATGAAAGAACACGGAGTAATCCTGGATATCGGTAAGCAATTTCTTAAGAACAAAAATGTAGAGATTCCCATGGTTAATGGTGACGAAAAATCATCAACTCTATGAACTGTCATCAAAGAAGACTCCTTCTTTAGAAGTGTTCGTTTGGGTAAAAATAAAGGGTGATTTGGGTAGTCAACGGTACCTCATGGTGGAACCACTCACTGAGCAATGTTCCCAAAAAATCATCCTAGGGAAGACTCTCGTTGCACCAAAGAACAACATAGTGCATGGTGCCAAATTTGTATCTCCGACTAATAAGAATCGAATTCAATCGAGGGAGGGTATACGGAAATTAGGTATTTTATATTTTAGATTTTATAAGACAATTAAATTTAATTTTTTTTAAGAAAAGAATAGTGTTTGTTATTTTCAATTTATTAAAAATTTAAACACATAATACCATCTGTTTTCAGGATTCGACTGAGACTTAATTTTTAGGTGGACGAGGCTGGGAATCAAAACCAAACCTCCGACAGGAGAATGCTACGCATTAACCACTATGACACCGGCCACTACCCAAACACTTTAAGTTTTTGTTCATGTTAAGATTAGTTGTGAATACTCCAAGACACTAAGGGCACCAGTTATAACAATCATTGAAAATTATAATTCTTAATTTTGAGGCGTTTAGAAATTAATATCGGAGATTATTTTGATGCCAATGCAAAGGTAATAATCTTATTATTAATTATTGCAAAAAAAAATTATTTTGGCCCAACTTTTCACACAATATGACTTAAAATTTCAGTTATCATTGAAATAATAAAAGTCATTTTATGTGAACGATTGGGCCAAAATTAAAAGAAAAGAATTAATAATTAAGTCATCACCTTCATATTGGCATTAAAATAATAATCGATTTTTCTGTCAAAAAAAATCTATAACTGGCGCCCTATACTCCCGAACTATGGCCAAATTTTCTGACTTTTAAGTACATTTTCGCCAACTGTAGGTATTGTAATATATTTCCTTTTGTAAAAGTAATAAATACGTACAAATTATAAATTCAATATTTTATTAAAATAGTTTATTTCATAGTTAATTCATTTATTAGGTTAGAGATTAGAATAGCTTATTGTCATATGCTTTTTGTAGAGTAGAATGAAATTCATGGCGACAGTCAGGTAGTTCAGCTGCTATGTCGATGATATCAAGCTTAAGCATTGGCTTGGTGGTTAATACTCAACACCTTCCTCCTCGCTAAGAAAAGCTCGTATACAGCAACCTATTTGGTGGTTTCTTACTTCGTGCGGATCGTCGTAACTTGACTTCAGGCACACTAGATCCCGAATCGGCAGGTTCTGATCTGGATTCTTTTGATTCATATGGCATTGGTAAATTGACTTCCTCAATTGGTTGACTATGCTTTGTTTGTTGAACTTCAGGTTGTTGTTTTTCTTGAGCACTTGGTAGGTCAGATAAGTTTGTCGCGGTTAGTTCTTTGTCTTGTCGTATATCTGGTAAGTCATGTCTTGTGGTTCCTATTGGTTCTATTTCATCATCGTTAATTGATGTATCATTAGTAGGCTTGCAATTTGTTCGGCATATTTGGTCAATATGTCGAATATACTTCTCACCATCTTTCATTACTTCGTAGTGAAGACTTCCCCTCTTTGTCCAAATTACACCAAATTTCTATTTGCACGCTTTATTTGTATATGTACGAACTTGGACTAAATCCCCAACATTAAATTGTTGTATATTCGTATATGTGTCGTTGCTTTCAGTTTTTAAAAATGATTCTCTTTTTACAAGATCTATTTTCTTTTTGATTTGGCGATTGAACATTAACTCAGATGGACTAATTCCAGTTGGACTGTTTGGCAATTTTCTCTGCTGCATTAAAAACGTGCATAGTTTTTGGTGCAAGCTCCCAGGCTCGTTTTCCATAGCGCAAAGTAATTGTTTTACTGTGTAAACAAATCTTTCCGCCTGCCCGTTAGTTGATGGATGGTATGGAGGAGAAAAGTGTTGCAATATTCCGTTCGTCGTTTAAAAATTCGTGAATTCAAATGCTCGGAACTGCGGACCATTATCAGTTACAATTTTTAACGGAATCCGAATCGCGAAAAAATTTCTCGTAAAGCATATATTGTTGAAGTAGCAGTCGTACTGCTCAGTGGTATAACTTCTACCCACTTTGTGTTAGCATCAACCACGATTAAAACCGATTTATTCATGAATGGGCCAGCATAATCCAAATGTAAACGCTCCCAGGGCACCTTTGGGTACTCCCATGGATGAACGTGAACTTTTTTAACATTTGGCTCAATTTTGGCGCGGTTAATACAACCTTTGCATAAACTTTCGATATCTTTGTCTATGTTTCGCCACCATACATAACTCCTGGCTAGGGCTTTCATTCGCAGCATGCCTGTATGTGCGGTGTGGAGTTCACCAAGAACTCTTTTTTTTAATCGAGCAGGAATCATAATGCGTATATTTTTAAAGACACATCCGTTTTGTAAAGAAAACTCTGCAACATTTCCTTCGTTTGGCAAAGGATTTCCTGATTGTAGAGCAGTGTAGTATCGAACACATTCAGAATCTTTTAATGTTTCTTTCTTAATTCCATTTCTTGTAACTGGTAAAACAGAAATATGATGCATCAGGAGTGTTGAGCTGCTATCCAGTTTTTCATCATTCTGAGGCTTTTCACACGGGAAAACGAGGAAACGAGGAAGAAAATCGGCGTTTGTATGTAGTTTTGTATTTCCGTACTTTATGTCATAGTCGAATCCGGACATAAAGTTTGCATAATGCAATAAACGCAGTGGTGGTATGGCTGGTAAATCTTTATTAGGATGCAAAATTCTGGTAAACGGCTGATGTTCAGTAATTAGAATAGTTTGCCGCCCATAACAATATTGGAAAAATTTGTGTAAACCCCAATAAATGGCTGTTGCTTCATTGTCAAGTTGCGAATAATTTTTTTCGGACTTTGTAAGTTATCTTGAGGCGAATGCTATCGGCCTTTCTTGACCATTGGGTAGCAGATGTGATATAACAGCACCGAGTCCTGTAGGAGACGCGTCTGTTGCTAAACTGAGCGGTAAGTCTCGATTGTATTTCATAAGAACACTTGGACTTGTTATTTCGTTTTTTAGCTGGTTGAATGTATCTTGGCATTTTTTACTCCAATTGAATGGTTTATCTTTTTGTAAAAGCTCATTCAATGAATCAGGTATAAATTTCTGATAATAATTTATTAGCCCTAAAAATGTGCGTAACTCAGATACGTCATTTGGCTTCTTGCAATCAACAATTGCCTGAATCTTATTGGGAATAGGTTTGATTCCATCTTGATCAATGATGTGACCAAGGTATGATACTGATTGCAAAAGAAATTGACACTATGCTCTGTTGACATGCAAATCTTTCTCGCGTAGTATTTGAAAACTGTTCTCAAATTGTGTATTAACTCCTTGAGAGTGTGACCACGGATGAGAATATCATCAAAGAAACAGGTAACGTTTGCTATATTTCCGAATATCATATCCATAATTTTTGACAGGCGTTTGGGCTTATCTTCACCCCAAACATTAGACGGTTTACCTGAAAGCATCCTTTATGAGTGCTAAGTGCTTGTATTGTAGCTGTGACATCGTCAACTGGCATATGAAGGTACGCTTGATGCAAATCCAAAACGCAGTACTATTTACCACCACCAACCTCTGCAAATTAATCTTCAATACGAGGTATTGGGTACTTGTCGTCTTTAATTACTCTATTTATAGTTGATTTGTAATCTGCGCACAACCGTAAATCTCCATTTTTCTTGACGACAGGAACTATTGGAGTACCCCATTGGCAGTTTGTAATTTTTGAAATGATGTTTGCTTTTTCTAGTCTTTCAATGTCTTTCTCAATTTTTGCACGAAGAGCGTAAGGAATGGCTCTTGGCTCATCACGTAATTCTATTGAACATTTGTAGTTTGGAATTTAGCCAATATCTTCGCTAAATATATCAATATATTCCTCAAGAAGCCCATTTATCAAACTTTTGCATTCCTCTTCCGAGATATCAGCATCTTTAATTTCTTCAATTGAATTTATCTGTATGTTGAGGCTTCATATCCATCCACGGCCTAGGATGGGTTCTACATTTTTTGATTAAACGTACAAATCTCCGGAAGCTTCTTTATCGTTGTGGGTTACTTTTATTTTGCATATGCCCGCAGGATTAATAATTTCACCTGTATATGTTTTTAACTTAATCGAGGTAGGTTCTAATTTTTTCTTCGGCCAATACTTATTAAACTTATCTAATGAGATTGTTGAAACAGCGGCTCCAGTATCCAATTCCATCGTGCATTCAATGCTATCCAAATAAATTTTCTTCAAAATTTTGCCATGTTCTGTAGGTTGAATACCTTTGGCTTTGAAATATTCCATCAATTTCTTACTAGTGCATTCTCCACCTCGGTCAGTTCATAAAATTGGCATAGTTTTTCCAAACTAGTTTTCAACTTGGTTAATATATTCGACTATTGTATCCATTGTTTGACTCCTGTCTTTCAAGAAGTAAACAATGCAGTATCTCCTGTAGTCATCAACCATAGTAAAAAAATATTTATTTCCAATTGGAGTCGTTTCCCTCATAGGTCCACATAAGTCAGCATGAATAAGATCCAAAATATTATTTGATTTATTCTTGGTTTTCTTTGGAAACTCTGGTCTTGACATTTTACCTCGTAAACATGAATCACAATGATCCAAACATTTGCAGTTTATGAGTTCCACTCCAGTTACTAAATTATTTTGAATCGCTTCTTTAATGCAATTTTTCTCACGATGGCCAAGTCGACGATGAAAAGTATGAATACATTCCTTTTCAATTTCTATCACATTTTTAACGTAGATATCTTCATTAAGTTATCTAGTGGAATTGGGTGACCTTTTTTGTTGTTGTGTTTTGTTGGTGAATGGTCTTCAGGTCAAAATGAAACAAGTGTTTAATATTTCATGACGTTTCGTCCATGTCTATGGACATCATCAAATGAATAACAATGATTATCTATTTTGCATTGATAAATGTAGGGAGACTGACACAACTGAGAAAACCAAAACTACACAAGACTTATGGCGAATTCCTTTCAACAAAAAAATCGAATTTTTTCTAAACAGAATCGAATTTTTTCTAAACAAAATCGATTCTTTTCTGTCAAAACAAATCTTGCGTTTTTAGTAAGATTTCACACTGATTTGCACACACACTTTGAAGACTTGACATTTCTAATACGTCATAAATTGAAAGTCGCAGAATTTTTGGAAGACGAGTTGTTTATTTTTTGGTTGGAACGAATTCTACATAATTTAATAAAATATTCAACAATATATTCAGTCAATACAGCTATAAAAATAATTTATTGTGCGTTGTTCATTATCAACACAAATTTGACAAAAAAAATAGCTTTCGCGAGTGAAAGACGTGTTAAAAACTTTCAGTGCAATTGAAAACTTTGCAATAACAATTTTCTTTAAAATATATGTGGAAATAGAAGTTCAAACAAATAAAATGCACCAACAAATTGGCACCGTATAAGCTGGCTAATATCTTTTATTTATTAATTGAATTCTATTGGTAAAACATTTTTCTCACAACAAAAACAAACAACCTAGTTTTGTGAATAATTTCTTGACGTTTTGCGTCAATTGCAGGTTGCAGCTATAAAGTCACAAACACAATCACACCAAAAAAAAAATCGATTCTTTTAAGAAATACGAATTCCTTTCAATTGACAGAAAAAATTCGATTCTGTTTAGAAAAAATTCGATTTCTTTTTTGAAAGGAATTCGCCATTAATTTCTCTGTACAAAACTGCGCAGTACAAAACTACTATTTTTTTTTTTTAGTTCAGAGCAGAGCCTGAACTGTCAAAAAAAATCGTGTTTGTTTTTTAGCTCAGAGCATTCGGAGCTCCAATTTTGTGTTTCTTTTTTCGCTCTGAGCATGTTCAGAGCGCGCTCTATGAGCTCAGAATAAATTGATAGAGCAGACGGAGTTGAATAGCTGAACACAAAATTGACAAGTGGAAAAAGATGGAAGGAAGAACTCTCAGAGCAGAGCACGCTCAGTTCAGAGCACGCTCAGTTCAGAGCACGCTCAGAGTATGTTCGGAGTATTCAGACTCTGTTCAGAGCTCTACTCTGAACTAAAAAAGAAAAACGCCCAGAATAGAGTTTAGGCAGAATTTTAAAAGAAAAATATATTCTCAGCACAGGGTGGCTCCAAAAAATGTCACTTTCTTATTCTTTGAATGATTTCGATAAAATTGACACAAAATAGAGATCAGGCAGAATTATAAACGAAAAAAATATTTTCAGCACAGGGTGCCTCCAAAAAATTTCACTTTCTTATTCTTTCTTATTCAAATCGGACAACACGATAAATCGACGAACGGACATGGAAGAAGCAAGCCCGCAATATAAACATCTGTTGGAGAATGCGGAAAAAGCTTTAGCAACGAATGCAATGAAAAATTAATGGAAACAAGCTTTAATGCAGCGTCTTTTTTTTGTTTCTTGTTACTTGACAATTGTACTTTATAGTGTATAGTTCTTTTTCTGTTGTGAAGAAATTGTTATTTGTTTTATTGTTAGTGCAATATAAATGTAATACGTGTAAGTTTCTATTTATTATAAAGATTGTAAAATAACGTTCCTAACATGTATCGATTTGTTTTGACAATGCAATACACCATCACCTGATCCTTTTGCTTCAATTTTGTTTATTTGCCAAATAAATGCAATAAACACATTTTCTATTTAAATTTTTGAAAAAATTGTCATCATTGCACATATGACATGTAGCGGCTGAGTCAATGTACCATGGAGAATCCATTTTATTTGAACCAGAACTAAAACATAATTCTTTATTACATTCGTTGTACTTACCAGTACAAAGATTTCTAGTTTGGGCAGTTTTCTTGGCATTGAAATTATTGAATTTCCTTCTGTCTAGTTTCCTGTCTGGTCAATCTTTTCTTACGTGTCCAATAACATTTCACCTTAAAGTTTGTTGTATACATTGCCGCATCTTCCGATGATTCTTATGAAACTTCTTCAGTTTTTATTTTGTGTTCTTGAATCAGTTTAACCAGATCCAAAGTTAAGTCTTCGTCGTTTCTGACTTCAAGAGCAGTTACCAAGTTGTATTCGTCAGTCAGACATCCTCGGAGAAAGGCACCACAAGATGATCTGCTAGTTGCTCACCTTATCCAACAAGGCGATCCACAATGTCCAGCATTTCACAAATATGATCTTCCATAGATTGTCCGTTCTTAAGTTGCATTCGACATAACTTCTTCATCAATATTTCTTTGTTTGAAAGCGTTGACTTCTCGTGTGCTTTCTTCAGAGCAAACCAGCATTCTTTAGCAGTATTCAATTTCCGAATATGCGCGAGCCTTTCCATCTTTCTATTGGCTATTTCCCAAAGATCTTCTTTGATTAGCAATAATTCCATCCGTTATTCAATTTTCTGAAAATCGATCTTCCATATTGAAAATATATTCTTTCTATTGAATATCTTAATAATTTATTTCCCTTGTTATTAATCTTGGGATTCTGGGTCCATAACCCTTTGGATATACTTTTTAATAATAATTTGTAGGGTGAAATGTGGTAAAATGAAAAAGAATCCGATCCGATTGAAAAAAATTCTAACTGGGTTTAAAAGGTGATTTTTAGGAAATAGCTTTAAGGATATTTTTTTTCAAAATGTTGCTATTTGTAGGGTGAAATGGGGTAAAAATAAAAAAATTGCCGGATTTAAGAAATTCTTTTTTTGTTCGAAAGATTTTTCTTAGGAAACGGCTTTAGGGATATTTTTTTCAAAATTTTATTATTTGTAGGGTGAAATGGGGTACAAAATATAAAAATTGTCCGATGTAAGAAATTCTTTTTGTGTTTAAAAGGTTGTTTTTAAGAGATGGTTAAAGGCATATTTTTTTTTTTCAAAATTTTCCTATTTGTAAGGTGAAAGAGGTAAAAATATAAAAAATGTCCGATTTAAGAAGTTCTTTTGTGTTTGAAAGGTTTTTCTTAGAAAATAGCTTTAAGGATACTTTTCAAAATGTTGCTTGTAGGGTAAAATAGGATAGAAATAAAAAATTGTCGGATTTAAGAAATTCTTTTCTTGTTTGAAAGGTTTTTCCTAGAAATTGCCTTTAGGGACATTTTTTCAATATTTTGGTATTTGTATAGGGTGAAATGGGGTAAAAATAAAAAAAATGTCGGATTTAAGAAATTCTTTTTTTGTTTAAAAGGTTTTTTTTAGAAAATGGCTTTAGGGATATTTTTTTCCAAATTTTGTTATTTGTGGGGTGAGATGGTGTAAAAATATAGGAAATTGTCGGATTTAAGAAATTCTTTTTTTGTTTGAAAGGTATTTTTTAGAAAATGGCTTTAGGGATATTCTTTTTCAAATTTTGTTATTTGTAGGTGAAATGGGTTAAAAATAACAGCCAGGTTCTACATTTCACTTTCACTCAAATTAAAATTGATATCAATTGAAATTAGATTGACTCCAATTTCATTTCGAGCGAAAGTGAAATGTAGAACCTGGCTGAAAAACAAAATTCGATTTAAGATTTCTTTTTATGGCTGAAAGGTTATTTTAAGTGGATGGCTTAAGGGATTTGTTTTTTTTTTCAAAAATTCGGTATTTATTGCTTGGGTATCAACAAAAATAGGATAGGTATACTATTGTTTTTTTTTGAAAGATTATTAAAAAAAATTTCTACTTATATAGTGAAATTGGATAAAAACAAATGAATGGATTTCGATTACAAAAAGTCTTTCTGTGTTGGAAAAGTAATAAAGGTTGGACTTAGATTATCATTTTACGAATTTCACCACGTGAAGTGGGTCAAAACTCAGTTAGTAGCATTCAATAACAAAAAGTAGCTTAAATATTTATCTTTATTTTCTTTTGTAATTTTTATGCGCAGCTTAGGTTTGTCTACCCGTGCGGAGAGCCAGCTATTCAATGATAAAAGTAATACAGATATTATAACAAAAGCGTTTTTATAGTATAGTAAAATCGATTTTTTTCTAAACCGGATCGATTTGTTTGAATTTTTTTTCGTGTGATTGTGTGTGTTACTAGACATAGCTGCAATTAATTATTTTTGTAGTAAGTCACTGAAAATACTGTTGAATATTTTGTTTAATTATGTAGAATTCGTTGCAACCAAAAAATTAAACAACTCGTCTTTAAAAAATTCCGCGACTTTCAATTTGACGTAACAGAAATGTCAAGTCTGCATAGTGTGTGTGCAAATCGGTGTGAAATCTTGCTTAAAACGCAAGATTTGTTTTGACAGAAAAGAAACGGTTTTGTTTAGAAAAAATTCTGAACAGAATCGATTCTTTTGTTGAAAGGAATTCGGTATAACAGGACGGAATTCGACGGTGGGATTAATTCCCTAGCCTAAACCGAAGTTAAGTCACGGACGAAGTCAGTGCACAGTACACATATTAAAGGTAATATCATTTTCGTTTTCATTTTTGTTCATTTCTGCGCATCTGTGAAAATGGCGGATCCAGTGTCTCTTTACTCGTCAAAATTCTAATATTTGTAGTTGTTTCTGGTAATGCCTTGTGCAGTTTTCGTGGGCACTCGAGCCGCCATGTTTAATATCTGACACTTTCATTTTGACAAGCTGAGGAAAATATTAATGGCGAATTCCTTACAACAAAGAAATCGAATTTTATCTAAACAGAATCGATTTTTTTCTAAACAAAATCGATTCTTTTCTGTCAAAACAAATCTTGCGTTTTTAGCAAGATTTCACACTGATTTGCACACACACACTATGAAGACTTGACATTTCTAATACGCCAAATTGAAAGTCGCGGAATTTTTGGAAGACGAGTTGTTTATTTTTTGGTTGCAACGAATTCTACATAATTTAACAAAATATTCTGCAATATATTCAGTCAATACAGCTGTACAAATAATTTATTGTGCGCTGTGAAAGACGTGTTAAAAACTTTCAGTGCAAGTGATGAAAACTTTTCAATAACAATTTTCTTTAAAAATATATGTGCAAATAGAAGTTCAAACAAATAAAATGCACCAACAAATTGGCAGCGTATAAGCTGGCTATTATCTTTAATTTATTAATTTAATTCTATTGGTAAAACATTTTTCTCACAACAAAAACAAACAAGCTTAATAGTTTTGTGAATAATTTCTTGACGTTTAGCGTCAATTGCAGCTATAAAGTCACAAACACAATCACACCAAAAAAAAATCTATTCTTTTACGAAATAAGAATTCCTTTCAATTGACAGAAAAAATTCGATTCCGTTTAAAAAAAATTCGATTTCTTTTTTGAAAGGAATTGGCCATAACTTACATATGTCGAATTCCTTTCCTTTGAAGAATCGATTATGTTCCGATTTTTTCTAAAAAAAATTAATTCTTTTCTGTCAAAACAAATCTTTCATTTTTAGAAAGGTTTCACACCGATTTGCACACGCACTATAATGATCTCACATTTCTAATACGTTAAATTGCAAGTCGGGGAGTTTTGGGAAGGCAAATTGTTTTTTTTTTTTGTTTGTTGCAACGTATTCTACATAGTTAAACAAAATATTCAACAATATTGTCAGTCAATATAACTAGAAAAGTAATTAATTCCAACTGTCTAGTAACAAACACAATCACACGAAAAAAATCGATTCTTTTACGAATTCTTTTCAAATGACAGAAACAAATCGATTCGGTTTAGAAAAAAATTGATTCTGTTGAGAATAAATTCGATTTCTTTGTTGAAAGGATTTCGCCATTAGATTTGTGTACTGTGGAGTCAAGTCAAGTTAAGGCAAGGTAAGGTGATAGACAGTGGGATACAATCCCTAGCCCGAACCAAAGTAAGGGAACGGTACGGAGGTGGACGGTGGGATAAATTCCCTAGCCTCCTAGCGATTCTAAGGCGAAATTAAGTCCCTAGCAGGGCTGCCAATGCTGAGTCCAGAAAGTGCAGCAAATCGACCAAAAAAACGAATTAGATTTTAAAAAAGGGTAACAGATAATGATAAAAAAATGTATACAAAAAAAAAACATATTTTATATTCAAAACGAAAAAACAACATTGACTAGTTTTTCGTTTAATAACTACAGCTTTTTAAAGAAGTTGTTTCACAAATTCATAGGAAGATAATACATTGGTTTATTTCAAAATAAATAGGAACTTTTTGTTTCATTGAATTCAATTCAATTCTTCTAAAGGAAAAAATAACACAAATTCACACAATATTATTAATTAAAAATAAAATAAAATATTAATACTATAATACTTTGGTTATTCTGATTAAAATTTAATCAGTTCTTTAAGACCTAGACCTCCGAAACATATTTAAAGGACCATGGGCACTTTTGTATGGACTTTGGCCCCACTTTCAACATTGGTCAACAGTGATGAAACTTATGTCATTTGAAAGGTCATAAGGAGTACTTTATTTCATTATATGGCAGCTAAGTCGAAATCAAGCGCAAAAGTGGTGTTTTGGTCGATTTTATGAAAAATTACTTTAAAATGATTTTTACCTTTTTTGAAAGCCAGGAGTCTGTTCTATTATCGAAATTTCAAATGAAGTATTTTCTACCAATAGTTTTCGAAAAAAGTACTTTTAAACTCAAAAATAATAAAAAAAAATGTTTAAAAAATATATTAAATCTACTAATTGTTTCACTATTGTGATAAAAAAATTCTAAGTTGGCTTGTCAATACAATCCCTCTTTTAATTACATATCAAACACTGAAAACTAAACAGTTTTATCTTTTCTAGTTCCGGATAAAATTGAAAATAAATAAAACTAATGGCGCAAAATTTTAAACATTTAAAACCTACTCTAAATCATTTTTAAATTCGACGCCGACTCTAAAAGTGAGTTTTAGAATGAGAGTCGACACTTTGATAATTTTAAACGATATAAAGTATACTTTAACGCTAAAGCACTCGTCTAACTTTAAAAGCAGCAAAATGCTTCTCTATCTTTTTTAAAGTATACTTTAGCCATTCAACGTTTGTAATTTTATAACAAAAATTTAAAGAAAAGTGTTTGATGAAGATTTTAAGCATGTAAATCAACAATCAGGAAAACTGTCTTAGCTTTATTTTGTGTTGCATGCACCCAGTAACCATTACCACGACAAAACAACACCATCTACACCCCCCGATTGAATAGACTACGACACCAAACAATATACAATACAAACTTGTATTCGGTCGATCGCCCCAACAAAAACAAAAAAAAATGTGGTACTTAGTGTTGGACTACCATATCGCGGCAAATCGTTTTCTGCTCACAAAATCGCCCGTCATCTTAGCTGGAAAGTAGAAATAGCTATAGGGGAGTTAAAAAAATTACAAACAAATTAAATTTTCAAAGGGGACACCTGGATTTGAACCGGGGACCTCTCGATCTGTAGTCGAATGCTCTACCACAAATCATAAAAAAAACCTTACAAATGCGCTAAAAACCCTACAAATGCGCTTAAAACACTTCATTAGTTAGAAGAGTTGTTGAAAGTGTTTTGACAGGTTTGAAAGATTTTGCTGAAAAAAGATACCAAAGAGAGCTTAAGATTTAATGAAAGTCTGGTTTTGTTAACCTAAAAAAAATTACATAAATTATAAATTTCCCAAGTTATTTATTATTTATGTATATAATAAATTTTCACATATCAGAAACCATAATTTCAAATTAAAAGCAAAAGATGCTAACAGCTGGGTGTTTTGACAGAGTACTCTTTTTGCACACAGATATTTATGTAGCACAAATTCGTAAGTAATCCAATGTAGGGGACATTTTTTTCTCTCTCTATGTGCTCTCTCGTTACAACTTTTTCGGGTTAACAAACAGGAATTTGTGACAAATTGTGCAATTTTGTGAAAATTTTTGCAAATTCGTAAGAAATTTCACGTTACCAAACAGACCTAATGAGTCAAACGAAGTAGAAATAAGTTGCTACGTAGCAGATACAAAAAATTAAATGAAGTAGATCTACTACATATGCAGTACATTGGTACATTATCGTAATGGGGCTAAGTTTGTCGATTTGGGATTAATCCCTAGCCTTACCATTAACAAGAAGTTCAGGCGAAGTCATGAGGGGGAACGGGGATTTACAGCAAAAAGCCAAAAACTTATGCGAGAAACAGATTGGCACAGCAACTTCAACAGCAATTTTGACAACCGCATTGCTCATTTTAGAACTAGTGGTTTTAAATGGCTTTGAATACATTAACACAGCAACATCGACATCAACGTTAGACCTAAACCCTAAATTCGATGTCGCTGTGCAAATGATGCCAACTTTAAAGCGAAATTTTTCAGGTTTATCAACACTAAAAAATGAAAATGTGACAAATTTTATATATGTTTTTATGCTGTCAAAAGCGCTGTTCACGTTGGTAATCTATTTTACATGACTTTTGATGTCAAAGTTTTCGTTGCTGTTGAAGTTGCTGTGCCAATCTGTTTCTCGCTTTATTCGAAGTTTTTTACTGGTGTACTGTGTACTACATACTACACAGTACACACCCAGCAGCTTGATTCTCGGTACTCAGACTCACTATAAATCAAATAACTGATCAAGTAGAACTCGAAGGAGAATATCCTAATTTGCAGTGGCTATTCAACCCTTCCTTATGGTTTCAGCGGTGACAAGGAAGTGTGAAGCGAAACGCATTAGTTGTTGGGCTGTTGTCACTGATCTCTATAATACACTAGATAGCGTATTCATACCACAGATTACCCATATGAAGATGAGAATGTTTCGTACGTTTCACCCTTCAAAACCCATTTGTTTACATTGTTGTATTTGTAATTTTTTCCCGCGTCGATGAATAGATGTGAATTGCAACAACAATTTAACCCGGTGTGTGAAGATCCCTACTGTCTATGTGTGAGATTTTTATACACACATTCTCATTTTTTATCTGATAACTGCCAGTTCAAGCTTGTAGGCAAATTAAAATGGCTGCCGGGGATTCTCATCTTCATGTGGCTAATCTGTGATTCATACAAACAAAATGACTCCAATTGAAGATTGTTATACGGTGCGCTTGGCACCAGGTGTGTATAACAGTATAACTTCTTTTTGTCAAAGTGGCTGAACACAATACACGCGAGTCATGGCGCGTGTCCTTATCTTAGTCACCTTTCACACGAGGAAACTGAGTTGCCAACAACATTCAGTTTGTGGGTGAGAAGGGCAAGAAGTAAGAGGGGAAAATGAAATCTCCCCGGTCAACGATTCGAGGAGATTTTTTTGACATTCCTCTTCACACACACAGTAGAGTGTGTTCAACCAAGCTATTTTAAAAGGAAACTAGAGAAAGTTTCCACGATTTTGTTTCTTCGTGTGAAAGGTACAGGAGATTTTTAAGGAAATTAAAGGAAAACGTCAAAAAAATCTCCAGCAACTTGTTTCCTCGTGTGAAAGGGGACTTACATTGTTAAAATACAAAAAATCTCGTTATAGAACGGTGTTCACATTGGACTGTCTCCTTCGACTTTTTTTCGCGCCTCTGTACTTTATCTCACTCACTCTTCATGGTGAGAAAATGATGGCGAAGAAAGTAAGGATTTTTTGCTTAAGATTGTTCATTTTTTTGGCGTTTTCTTTTGTGATATCTGTTCTCTCTGTCTGTACCTTATCTTTGGCACTTAAATCCTACGGAATCCAATTTTTTTAATTGAAAGCATTTCCTACTAAGATTTATATTTTGTAAGTGAAATGTTTCTAATTAATCCTTCAACAAGCAAAGATTATTGTTTTGTTTTAACGACTGCTGCACGTCAGAATGAGTCGGATGTGTTCACATTAGGTTTTGTGTCTGTAGCCACAAACGCGATTCTGGGAGTTAAATAGTAGGTGACATTTCTTGCGAATTTGCACAAATTGTAACTAAAACTGAATTGTAATTTGTTGTTGTTTGAATAAACGCACAATTTTTTTTGTTTTGCATCTATTCACTAAAATAAGTTTGTGCTTAATCTTATAAAAGGGACATGGTAAATTAAATGCAGTTTGAAATATTTGTTGTGAATTTGAAGGACCATTATTTTTTTGTGTTCAAATTCCTTTCAAATAGAACTCACACCATCATATACAAAAATAAGCCATCTGAAATGGTGGAAAGAAATTCGACACCAGTTTTAATAATCACGCTCATGTGAACGCGCGCCCTGCCGCGTGTCTTGACGCGCGTACTGTGTTCAACCAGTGACCTGAAAAATGTACGTAAAATTATTTCTTTTTTTTAAAGAAAGACGTCAAAAGGTGCGCTTAGCACCAGAATGTCATCTTCAATTAGGCTTTTCCAGAAACTATCTTTGTCTTTTCTCTTTCTAATTTTGACATAAAAATATGTAGGGAAAACAAACAATTGACCAATCACAATCACTTGTTTTTGTTTTCCCTACATATTTTTCTGTCAAACTATTTATTTTTTTTTTTTAGTACTTTGGCACTGAAGTCTGGTGGATGTTCCAAATTGGAGTCAAAAAAAACTGTTATACATAAAGGGAATCCACTATCCAGTGTATTATAGAGATCATAGATACATCATATAAAGATGACAATCTCGGCTGTCATCCGAGTTTGCCTACAAGCTAATTCAGGGGAAATTCAGGAGAAACACGCACACATATGCAGTTGGCATCCATTCACCATGATTTATTTGCACACATATGCACTTGGCGTCCATTCACCACCAAAATGCCGGTTATTTTAAAAATGCCACGAGTATGTTCGAAAAGTATAGTAAATTGAGCTACGAGTTATAAAGTGCTAACCCGACCTTATATGGATAATTTTGAGGAAACAAGTTTTGAAAGTGAAAATTTATAATCGATTTAAGTATATTCGATTGTCTTTTGTTTTTTACTCTCAATTTACTGAAACAAACAGTGAATATGATTAAAAAAAACAATAGGCGTGTTTTTTGAGAAAGTAAATAGTGATATCAGCAAATTTTTACACGCAAACAAATACAAATCGAAAAATGAATATAACTTAGGTCTGTAATAAGAGTGAACATAAGAGTGGATATAAATTGTTGAAATGTTGAGATGTTTAGGTGGCGCTTAGATCGGTTGCTGAAAAATATTCGTTACCGAAGGTTGGTAGCCATATATTTTTTGACTTATGTGGATGTGCTCTTAAATGCATCCCGGGTGAAAAAAAGTCGGTTGCATATACTTTTTTTCAGACATGCATATTATGTTAAGGCATTTCATTTCGAAATAAAAATTCAATTTTATACGAAACTTGACATTGCTTGACAGATAGGGGACATACTTTATTTTGACGAATATTTCTTTACGAAAGTCACGAAAGCTCTAAAATTGCCCTTTTCAAGAAATTAAATCTCAAATTTTTGGATTTTTTGACATCGAAGACATGAAATTTGACAGTCTATTACTCGACTGAAAGGCAACAAACTGTATTTCGACGTCTGTAGAATATTTTTCGCTTCAAAAAACACCAGAAAGTTCTACAATTGCATATTCCAGAAACAAAAAAATTCGGAGCAGAAAATAAAATGGAAAAATTTTCGAATTTTTCAAAGGCTTTTTAATCCATCGTCATCGTAGTCATCCCTCAATGGAATTTGACATTTTTTGGTGGGAGGAAATTTGTCGAAAAAAACAACGTCGGGGCTAATAAATTACATGTTTAATGCAATAACAAAAACTCTGTTATTGGCTTGAATTAAAAAAAACTCTGTTATTGGCTTGAATTACATACTTGTAATCAATAGTTTTTATGGAAAGTCCATTTTTTTCTGTGATGGCGTCGCTAATATCCAATGTCATTTTTTTCAACGAATCACTCCGGGCTTTTATGAGCATTATGTTATATATGCTATTGTATTCCTTGTTTATTTAACAAGTCGCTTCATTTATTTCCGTTGTTTGTAGAGCCCACATGAATACCTGTATGGTTGTTAATATACATATATAGAGAGCATTGAAGATTTCAATAACCAATCAAACTAATGCGAAATAGCGCACGACTTACAAGATGAATTTTCAAAAAAATTTTAAAGAAGTTTCATCACGCCAAAGTAATAATGTAACAGCGGACTTAGCATCTTTAAATTTGTGTTTTTATCAACACAACCCGATACCCCACCTAACATCCCCCATTTTCATGGTGAAAAGCTGGTGAGTTGAAATTTTTTTAAAGATGGCTGCGTTGTTTGCACATAAAAAATGGCCGATCTAGCAAAACAGAACAAACCCACCCCATTAAATTGTTGTTGCAATTCACATATATTCATCGACACAAAATTAAATTACAAATACAACAATGTAAACAAATGGGTTTTGGAGGGTGAAACGTACGAAAGATTGTCATCTTTATATGGTGTATCTATGATAGAGATCAGTGCACAGATTAGCCATATGAAGATGAGAATGTTTCGTACGTTTCACCCTCCAAAACCCATTTGTTTACATTGTTGTATTTGTAATTTTTTCCCGCGTCGATGAATAGATGTGAATTGCAACAACAATTTAACCCGGTGTGTGAAGATCCCTACTGTCTATGTGTGAGATTTTTATACACACATTCTCATTTTTTATCTGATAACTGCCAGTTCAAGCTTGTAGGCAAATTAAAATGGCTGCCGGGGATTCTCATCTTCATGTGGCTAATCTGTGGATCAGTGGCTGTTGTGTGTAATGTTGGTTGCTTTGCAGCAGAACCTCGTCATCACTCTCGTGGTCGCTTTGAAGTATGTGATGTTTCATAATTTGTATACTCCCGGGTCGATGATGTTGAGTTGGTGGTTAAGCGCCAAGCAAAAAGATGTAACTTCGTTACAAACTAATTTGATAAAGAATATGAAAGAAAGTATTTCTGGCTTTAAAAAAAACTAGCATTATGTTCTAAGCGTTATCTTTGTTTATTAATATTTTTTTTGGTTTTAAGCCAGTTTTTTTTTTTAGAAAAGTGCCCCTCCCGCGTAAACGAGGGATATATACACCTCTCCTCTACAATTTTGTTCTTGTCTCGAACTAACCTACACCCTCTAGCATCTTATTATTAATAATATAATAATATACAAAATTGAGATACATAGCTTAAGTAACCCAATAATGTTAAAGGATTTGTATCTTATATTTATCAATTTCATTTTTTTTTTCAAGTACGCCGTGTTTGAACCTGGTACTCGTAACACCGGAACAGCTATAGCTGGTAAAAATATTGCCAATCCTGTTGCTATGATTAACGCAAGTGTTGACATGCTTCATCATTTGGGTCACAAGCAACACGCCAAAGTTATAAGTGAAGCTGTGTATCAAACAATTGTTACAGATCGTATTCACACTCCAGGTATTGAAAGCGAAATACATGTTATGTAATTGGGTTCAGCGTAAGTAAGATATTAATCAACTATTTTATCGACAACTAGTCATTCAGAAAAAAGTTTGTTGAGTAATTATCTGTCTTGCGTTTAACCAGGAAATGGTTTTTAGTGGTATTAATAAATGTTTATTTCGTTTATAGATTTGGGTGGCAACGCTAGCAGCACGGATATTATTGAAAATATCCTACGGATCCTATCAAAGAAACGTGTTCAATGGTAAATAGAACAAAAAATCTATCAAAATGCTTTCTGAGTTAAAAGGATTTTGAGATATTTCTTATTACTCACGCATACACATTTATAATTGTTATCTTGTTTTTTTACAACTGTAGTCTTTAATTATTGTTTCCAATATTGTGCATCTTTCGTTTCGTTATTGACTAATTGAATCATAATTGTATTTATTATACATCTATACTTATTGAAAAAATGTCTAATTATAAGTATATTAAAGTATGGGTACTTATGGCATATGTAGTGTGCTTTATTTCATTTCTTTTATGTAAATATCAAAGTATGATCGTTCTAATTTTCTTAATAGATTTTCTATTATTGTTTATTTTAAATCGGGCTTTTTTGGTCACTTCCTTTTATATGCAAATAAAACTTTATTTCATACTTTTCCATACGTTTCGTCGTAATTTCTCGACTTTTGTTACATTTAATAATTATTATTAATAGATGACAATTTTTATTTTTTTAATTTTAGCACAATGTTTTCTAAAGTGCTGTGCTAAAATTAAAAATTGTAATCTATCAATAATTATTATTAAATGTACCAACATTTTTTTCAATATAATAAACTACCCCTGATGAAGTCGAGAAATTACGACGAAACGTAGGGAAAAATATGAAATAAAGTTTTATTTGCATATAAAAGGAAGTGACCAAAAAAGCCCAATTTAACATAAACATTTATAGTTCAAATAATTGGTAAATTTATTATTAATTCAAGATTTCCTATTATGTTCATCAAATTCATTATATTCTATATTGTTCCTATTTCCTTCTAATTGCTTACTATAGAAATCTAAAATTCGAAGTTTATTTTTTCTAAGTTAATGGTTTTTATTTATGTAATGCTTCTTTTAAAGTAAAAAAAAAAAAATAATAAATGCATTTCTATGATATCAAAATGTGTTTATAATAGATAGTAGCTACTTTGATTTAATTTGATTTTGTATTTAGCTTCTTTAGTTGACATACATATTATATTTTGGAACACCTATTACGTGTGAAATCAGAGTAGTTGTTGTTACCACAAATAACTCTTCAAATTTAAGAGGATGTAATGATGTAATTATGTGCATTTCTAAATATTCTTTCTATTTTCTCCACCATCTTCTTTTGTTTTTAATGTCCTAAATCTCACCCTATTCCTTTAAAATATTTTTGGATATCCTTATTCCTGTGTTCCTTTAACTAAACAATTTGCAGGCCGCACGAAAACATTTTTAGCCAATTTTGATCTGGTCCATCCTACCAAAGTAACTACCAAAATATATATTAACAAATATATGTGAAGTGTATTTTACTCATTCCACTGTTTAAAGAGATCGAAATTTAATGAAAATCAAAATTTGTAAAAGAAGAGATTGGTTAAACTCCCTAACTTGATTAACCCGAGTGATCCCCCCGTGAAATGGATAACAGTTGTGTAAGTGTTGAATCGTTTATATATTGAAATACAAATTATAATTATATTTTTGAAAAAGATAAACCAAATGACAAAATAACTAAAACATAATGCATGAATCCGAAAATATGTTTCTTTTTTTTAAGTTTTAAATCGACATTCTATTTATTCTAAAGTTTTGATTTCTTCATTTCAGAGTCAACAGACCTTTAACCACTATGAAAAGCAATACACTTCACAAAAAATAGATGCGATTATGCAATTATAAATTATTTCTCAACAAAAACAGTGCTCGAAGTTATAAAATAAACTATATAATAAAAAAAAATATAATAAATACCGAGTCCAGTCATTAGTTCTTTTAAACAATTTCAAGCAGCCGTAGCTCAAAGAATTTGTTAGAAATAAATTCATTATATTCTTTTTTGTCAAAATATGTTCTTGTATTAGTAAAGAATATTTGGAAGTTTTCTCACAGCTTGTAATACATTAACATCTAGTGGGACATTAAAGAAAATAGAATCGCGGAAATAGCTTTGTATAGTTATGGAAAAGGCGCTAGCCAAATTTTTGAGTTGTTAAACCATTTAAAATCGCAAGAATGGTCGTTTATCGGGCTATTGGTGGATTTGCTGAATATTCAGAGTAAAGGCACGGCAAAAAGTGGTGTGCACGTGTCGATCGTACGAGTTTTGCAATAAAAACAGTTCGTGGACGAATTCGAAAAAAAACCCTCTTCGAAAGCTAAATTAATGGGTGATATGCATACAACATAGTTAATGCTTTTACTAGAGAGTAAATACTGAAAACTCAGTTTTTACTGCTGATCATAGTCACTACTTTTCTCGGATGAATTTGTTTAGTAAAAACTTTGTTCCGCATGCATAAAGACTAGGAAGTACTTTTTTCTGTAGTAATTACTTAATTTTTTCAAAGTTACAAAATAGCAACTTGAAAATTTCTTAGTACATACTATTTTTTTTTCGCTATCAGTACTGCTTAATGCAAGCATTTTGTAACAATATTTCTTTTCCCTTCGGGCTTTTTCGCCTCTAGGTACTGGGAAAAACAACTTGTCACAGTCACCACTTAGCGGGGTGTTAGTTGTTAGTAGGTAGATAAATTACATAAGTCTAACACACTACAAGACAACTGGACATGTTGCATTAAGAAAAATAAAAATTTACAAAACATTAACAAACAAATACTTATACAAATAAAATGAAGACAAGAAATGAAATGACAATAAGAATTAAAATTACATAACACAAACATTAAGAGTGTGGAACACTGGTCTTTAATGTATTTTTAAGACTACTCTTACTTACATTAAAGTCAAAAAGATTCGAGTTCAAATTCAAAAGTTTGCCCATGCGAGTAAATGGTTCATGCATGCCATAATTAGAACGGTGGTAAGGTAGATGCATTAAATCAAAACTACGAATATCGTGGTTTCTTTCACGATAATTGAAATTAATACAACTTAATAAACCGGGTGCATCAATGACATCATCATCATCATCGTCGGCTCGACAACCGGGGTCCGGTCCTGGCCTCCTTCAACAAGTCTCCACCCATCCCGGTCTCGAGCCGCCGCCATCCAGTTGCGCACCCCAAGGCTCCGGGCGTCCTGGTCTACGCCATCTCTCCAGCGCAAACATGGTCTACCACGCTGTCGTCTACCATAGAATGTACCACAAAGAACTTTCCGAGCAGGTTCCTCTTCGCTCATGCGAGCTAGGTGCCCTGCCCACCGGAGTCTACCGAGCTTAGTTTTTGTCACGATATCTGCTTCAAGGTAGATTGCGTACAATTCATGATTGTACCGTCTCCGGAATCGTCGTGCATCAATGACGCCAGTTATAAGTTGATGAGAAAAAACTATATCATTCTTGATCCTCCTTTGTGACGAATAAAGTTACGCTGTACCGCTTCTCATCTATTTTTATGGATCTCATAAAAAGGAGTCCATACCTGGGACGCGTATTCAAGATGGGGGCGAACTAAGCAGTTGTAAAGAGCGAGGGTAACATGCGGGTCCTGAAATTCCTTGGACCATCTCTTAATAAAGCCTAGCATTGAATAGGCCTTGTTGACGATTAAATTTATATGCTCCGAAAAATCAAGATTAAAGGTAAAATGAACTCCAAGGTCTTTGAAAACATGGACTCGACGTAAAGTGTGCTGCGATATAATATAGTCAATTGACCTAGGAACTCGTTTTTTTAGAAAAAGTCATTGCCTGGCATTTAAAAGGGTTAAGACCCAAACCGTTTTTATTACACCAAGTAACAAATCTGGTAATATCATCTTGTAGAAGAACACGATTATTGGCAGATGTAATGCTTTTAAAAATTTTCATATCATCCGCAAAGATTAGAATCTCATTATAACGTATGCAGAGGTGCACATCATTAATAGCTAAGATAAAGAGAAGGGGTCCTAAGTGACTTCCCTGAGGAACTCCCGTTTGGCTATGAAGGGGTTGGAGAAAATGTAGCTCTAAGCCCACAATTAAGTAGGCGTGAAACCAAATCTTAACTGTTTTGAGTCAGTACTCGAAGCAATCAGGCTTATGTATTAATTTAACTTGGGTTGCTGTTAATACTGACCGGAATGTGCGTTTAAATTACTAGATACATTTCAGTAATTTTTTCAACAACGCAGCAAAACATGGAGAACATGTTGAACATTTTATATCAATTTGACTTAAACGGTTTTTGCTTGTGGCCACAGTGTTCTCTAAAAGTTTATAACGATCGAAAGTCGGGTTCTAAGTTCAAACAATTATGAAGAAGATTGGTTAAGTATGAATACTCCATTGGTTAGCCGTTGCAATTACCCCATTTTAATATTTAGAACAAAAAACTTAAGTTGTTACAGTTATTGCATCGTAATGCTTTGGTGAAATAAGCAGACAAACGTTTAAGCTATTACGGCCAAAATTCAAAACTCTTCAAGGCCTTGTTTGTTAAGTTTAGGTATATATAGAAAGGGGATATTCACAGTCGTTTTTTAACACATATTTAACTAAATTTAAGATTAATTCAATTGGAATAAAATAAAGGTTTTGTGAATTATTATTTTAATTTCAGAAAATTCAATTAAACTTACTTTTTATCTTAACACCAGTTTAAAGACACGCCAAATAGTGATAACAAATTATTTATTTTAAGGAATTTAGACTGAAACAATAGAAGGAGGAACTATAATCATCAAGAGAAGATGAACATTTTTTTACAGTACGTTGGAGGTCCTGGATTTGTATTTAGAGTTGGTGAAGTTATATAGGCGTACATTAGAGTATACTGTTTCTAGAATTGTGAATTTGATAGCAAGATTAATTAAAGACAGCGTCCTATTAGATAAAAATTCCATTAAATTATGAAGAACTGCTGAGACCAAAACACGATTGGCTTATTCAATATAGCTTCCCATCATGCACTCATATTTAAATATTTAAACTGCAATTATATTCGAAAAAAAACACATCAATCGAAAAAGATATGCCTTCATAAATATCCAAACAAGAATGCAATGCAATATTTTACGAGAATTTATTATAAAATAAGTATTTACTATCCATTTCGGGTGAATTTAAGTAATAACTTGGATGAATTTAGTATCTACTGAAAGTGTTTGCCAGAAAGTATGAACTTTATTTTATGCTTGCGAAACTAAGTAAATCATATAAACCTAACCTTTTACTAAAAGTTATAGTTTTTATTATAGTCTTTTACTTCTAGTAATTACTTCTGTTTTATGCATATCACCCAATTTCCAGAAAAAAATGTCCATTTCTAGGCTGATTCAGGAGGAACGGCATATAAAAACCTATTAACGATGAAGGGGACATCTGTTAATTCCCTCACTGACGAATATTAGGCTGGAAGAAGAAAACAACTTTGGTAGTGCCACGCCAAACCATTGGCGCAAAATTTTTACCAGTCTGATCTTAAGGGGTTAGCATGATAATAGTTAAGAATTTACTAACTTTAAAGGTCTTTACTAAAATGTTCTTAGTTTTAAACTAGTATCATACCAAACCTTACGAATCTCAAGCTGAACGCGCCTAAAACAGTTCAAAAAAGCAAACATACCTTTTGCAAATTTCTCATTGTGAAAGTAACACATGGAGTTAGTATGATACTAGCCGTGTTCCTTTCGAAGTGGCGAAGTACTTATGAGTACTTTGCTGGAAATTTTCAATGGAACAAAAGTACTGTATATGCGGAAAACTGTTATAACTGTTATAAATTGGCTATTTCTAGTTTCGTCCGTTTTTAAAATCTCTTTTTGAAAGTAAAGACTCGTCTCACCTACTTTATAATACCTGGTTGATTTTGTTTTTTTTTTTCTTGGAGGATAACAGGTGACCGTAAATATGTTAATTTTCTAAGAATTAATAAAATAAATATACACCTATAGTATGATAAGTATAATATATGATAAGCTCATTAAATTCTGATCTTGATAGCATTGTCCAATGGGGAATCAAAAACCGCGTAGAATTTAATGCTTCAAAAACTCAATGCTGTCTCCTGTCGTTGAAGCGAAACCCACCCTCCATGCCGCTATCCATGAGCGGTACTTGTATTGAAGAAACTAAACAGCTTTCAGTTCTGGGAATGTACATCACAGACCACCTCTTGTGGAATGACCACATATTTAACGTTGCCAAAAACGCTGCGAAGTGTTTAGGCTTTCTTCGGCGATGCAAGAAATTTTTCTCTCCTTCTGATCTGGCTATAATCTACAAAGCCTTTATCCGTCCTAAGCTTGAGTATAACTCACACATCTGGGCAGGTGCTCCTATAACTCACTTGAATCTCTTGGACAGAATTCAAAATAGAGCTTTTAAAATGATAGGTGATAGAAATATAACAGATACAATTACAACTCTGGAACACCGCCGCAGTGTTTCATGTCTATCTTTATTCTATCGCTATTTTTACAAACAGTGTTCTAGCGAAATAGCCATTTGCATTCCTCCCCTAAAACAATTCCACCGTAATACTCGCGCTTCTAGGAATGCACATAAGCTTACCCTTGAGCCCAATTTCGGACGTACAGTCAAGTACAGAGATTCTTTCTTTAGCCGCACAACTCGAATGTGGAATGCTTTGCCTAGCTCTATCTTTCCCTCCCATTGTAATATCCAGAAATTCAAAACCAATGTGCATCGGTATCTCCTACTAAACCCTTCCCTATTTTCCTAACGCTCGCACTATGTTTATCATTATAAGGGTAGTCATAACCCCTTGAGTGCGCGCTTATAATAAAAAAAAAAAAAAATAGTAAATAACACCTAAAAAAACTAGTTTTTAACCATAAAAAATTGCGATTACACAGATTTTGAGAAAAATAAGTTTTTCCTTTTTGGCCAAGAAATTTTGTATGACAGCTACTGTTAGTTTTGGTCCTAAAAAAAGAGAAAAAAACGGGTGGGGGGATTGTCCAAAAAACGCTAGGTACCAAGTTTAAAGAAAATTGACCCATCAGTTTAGTAGTCGAACAGACAGACAGACACAAACGTTTTTGCGAGACCCACTTTTTTCGTCTTCGCTATCATCGTAATGTCAAATCAATCGAGTTCGATTTTTTGTACGAATACATAACTTGCCATACAGTACCTATATTCGCAAGTAAAAATGGATCTGATGCAAACATAAGATTTATTTGCTTTAAAATAGGAATTCCTGCTGAATTTGTTAAATCTGTTTTCAATTCATCACTTTGACCGTGTGGCGTTAAGATTCGGAAATTCGAATTCATTCCAAAAAACGTCTCAAAGATGGAGATGGATGGATGGAATAAAAACAACACAATAAGTAACGATTCTCCATCTAATTCCTAAGTGCTGATTGTCTGAAGGTGTATTATCATAACTCCAGTGGAATTCGCACTAAAGTACCTGCTTTATATTTTGCATCTAGCCACGTTGATTATGACATCATAATTATTGCGGAATCCGATTTTACTTTCTAAACGTCTGAAATTAAACAATACAAATTTTCAATGAAAGCTGTAACTGGCGCCTATTTTATATAAAATAGCATTTCTTGTTTAGGCCAAATTCCAGTGCTCTAACGGTACTAGATTTTTCTAATAAACAATGCAGGGAGGAGCTCATAGAGTACATATAGGTACTCTATGGACGAGCTATAGCTTAAATCACTTAAAGTGGCATTGGTTCTAAAGTGCAATTACTTAAGTTCTCTTTAAGGAAGAGCAGAAGTCAGTTAAACAACAGATGGTAATTTTATACGTGTCTACAATTATTAAAGAACTGATAGTTTTTACAAACTGAAACCCGGTTTATTATACAGGCCAGTTGAGAAAAATAAGCAAATTTCATGAGCGAAATTTTTTAAATACTAGAAAATAAATTAAATTCGCTTCCTCCTTTTTTAGGGAACAAAATTTGTAAGATTTCATATATTGCTTATTCAATAAAAAAAAAAAACAAAAGTTTGTTATTCAGCCTTATTGTGAGTGAAAATTTGACATTTCACTTTTCGCTGTTTCCCCCGAAATTTAATTATAAAAAAATTCCCCTTATTGTTAACATTCATTTCGGGCGGAATGTTATGTCATTTCACTTCTTTTTTGTAGGCGAACAAAATTTCCCTCGGGAGAAACTCACAATAGCTTTTAAAATTCCGGGCGAATACAAAATTTTAAGGTGAAATATTTTTCGGGTGAAACTCACAATTAGGTTGATTGATTTTGTTACCTGATGAAGACTTTATTATTTGTTGATTTTTTAGGCTCTCCCAAACCAACGCGATTACTTCCAAACGACGACGAAACTTTCGCCTGTCTAATTTATTTACATGGAGTTCAATGAGAGCACCCACACTGGAGCGATGCGAATCTTCGAACATTTTCAGTCATCGCACATTGGCTCCGAATGTTTCGCGTTGGTTTGGGAGAGCCTTTAAGGTCTTCTCTTTAAATTTGTGCTGTTTTTGTGTCATAAAATTGGGTTTCACTCCTAAAAATATGGGCACGGCACAATATAGGTGGAAAATTTATTTACATTTTATTAAGCGAATCATTAAGCGTACATTATCAGTGCCCTAAAAATTTGTTCAAAGGATAAAAGAAATATTTGAGGGAATACAAAACCTTATCCAAATAATGTTTACACCTACGTAGAAAAGAAATTTTTTTGTCGATGGAATATTGTTCGAAGAACCGAGTCCAGGTTTACTGAATTATCAACAAAATCTTTTATTCGGATGAAGCAAATCATCAATGCTAAGAACATTTTTATAACATCATTGCAAATGATCGATGTAAACAAAATTGGAGAGTATTTATAAAATCAGTAGTACCCATTCTTATGGGCAGACTCTCGAACTCTTTTTCTCAATTCCACCTCGTATACACAGTAAAGAAAAGATCTTTATAAGAAAATTTCATACATTTATTCGGTTTAGAACCTCAGTTTCTGGAAAAACCATTTGTTTTTTCCTTCTTTGTACGTCGATTCGAACTTGACCCGTGTCTGGAAACGGTGGGTTTTCCTCTTCACGGGGTCTTTCAAATCTTTGGCTGCCTCCTTCGTTGACAACTTATCGAAACTGATGTCATGAACCACATAACGAGTTGGCATCAAATGATTGTAGTTCAATACTTTGAGGAAAGGCTTGATCTTGGACTTCTGCTTCAACTTAGATTTGCCCATCTTTTTCGTCACCTTCCTTGGGTACCTATCAATACCAGCTACCAGAGCGTGTCCGAACTGCTTTTCGGCGTTACCATCATCGTGAGTTTTAACAATGATAGCTTTTCGTCCAGCGTATCGTCCACTGAGAACGATTACGATTTTACCCTGCTTCATAATTTTCCTCATCTTGGCGCTACAAAATGAGATAATGTTATTCCTCAGCTAAAAAAAAACTGTCCGCCACTACGAAAACCAATTAATTATATTCCCGACATTTTAGCCTTTATACACAAAATAAACCGAATATTATAGTTCCTTGGAAAAAAATTGTACATAATTGTAGCGAAGCAATGGAATATTGGTAAATTAGATAAATTTTCAGGTTTTAAAAATATATTGCTTATTAACTTCGAACAATTGTTTTATAATTGGTATTCGATGGATCGGATTTAAGTTTTAAAATTTTCTTTGCACAACTTACAAGTCTTATGGCTGACCGGATATAGAGAACGAGAAAAGGACTGTCAGCTTTAATTTGACGTGGGAAATAACATTTTAGCTCAATATTGGGCAAAAGTGAAAAGTACTGCCAGAACTAAATTCCCCGGTCGACAGAACATTTCTGTCTCCATTACGTTTATATGCAGGATCGAGAGCTCGAGTTGGCTTAAGGTCGGATTTTCGTCACAGGTTTTCCGTTCCGAGAGTTGAGAGCTCGATTTGCAGTTGAGTTGAAATGGTGTTGAGATGCCATCTTAATTATTTTAATTTATATATGAATGTTTTATAATACAAATTCTATATACTACTTGTATGGAAATGAGATTCGACTAGAAGTCCATATATAGTATGTCAATGGGCCTTACTAATAATCAAATTTAGTGTTGAGGTTAAAAGAAAATCTCCAGATTTTAGAAAATCCGCATACTAATAACGACTTTAATCTCCAGTTTAGTCGTTAGCAATATGTCAAAATTTAATACACGGAAATCCATGTTTAAAGTCGAACACTAAATGAAAAGTGCTGCCCTAGTGCTGTTTTATGGTACCAAAATTTGTTTTTAATACTTAATTCTACTCCCATGTTAGCAGGTCGATTTCAATAGGTATAGGTATATTCATGGGTTGGTTTCAATCTTCAGATTTTTCTTTAAAGCGAAAAAGAAGTGTTTCATTTAGAAGTACTTTATTTATTGTTTGTATTTTTAGGTAGTTATGTGCAACATAAATTGATTGTTTTATTTGTTCATACAGTGTGCACTTGTGGAAATCAGAATTTCGATAATAATCTCAATTTAAAAAATACAAAGGCATAAAAGTCATCGTAAACGTTCGTAAACAGTCGTAAGCTTTGTAAATCTTTTAGGTTTTCCATACAAATTTTGATAGACTTACGCATTTGACGACTTTAACGAATTTTACGACGACTTATGGATATTGCGTGGATACCCTTAGAGCCAGTTGTTCACAATAGGTCAAGTTTTTGATACAATTTTCAAAATCCTGGTTAAATGGTGTAAATATACCGAAATCAGCTGATTGGCTTAATCCATGATTGACAACTCAAGCTATGGATTTTTTGATACAAGTGGAAATAATCATGGATAACAGATAACACACTGTGAAAAAACTAGCCCTTACTGTTTAACAATAGAAAACCTAAAAAAAAAAAAATAATTAAATACTCAGACAAAATATGCCAGTTTACTTATTTTTATTTGAAAATATTTTAAGTTTAAGATTTTCCTCGAATGAAAAATATTAAAATAAAGTATAAGAAATATATTTCCTTGTTAAAAAATATGGTGTTATTAATTGAAAAAAAAATTGCTCCAACACTTAAATCAATTGACGTACTATTAGTACTTTAACACATTCTGTAAAAAAATAATACGGCAATACTTAACTTTGAAGGAATAGAGCAAATTATGACAGTTCCTGCTTTGTTGTTTTTTTTTATTTATGTGACAGTGTTGCCGAAAATAAAGTTATCCAAAAAAAACTTAACAAACAAAACATCAATCAACAATTTCATCATCGCTTGCTACAAATGCAATCGTCCCGGCCATTATGCACGTGACATGTAATTCCGGGCTCCGGGCGGTGGCGGAGGAATGGAGCCAACCCGGAGAAATGCTACAAATGCAACCAAACCAGGCATTACACTCATGAATGCCCCGAGGAGTCGTCGCAATGGAATTGATCACATTTCCAAATCCTGCACCCAAATGGATAACCCAACATGCTACAAATGCAACAAACTCGACCACTGGGCCCGCAACTGTCCCGAACAGATGTACGATAGCCGTAGCTCGTCCAACTTCATTTTTTGTGTTACAAATGCAACAGAGCCAGTCACATTTCCAAGTAACCAAGACTTGCTACAGCTGTGGCAAGAGCGGGCATCTGAGGTGTGAATGTGGCGACAAGGGAGTACGCAACTAAGCAGAGCGATGGACTTACGATGTTTTTTTCGGTAGCTGGCAAGAGCGTTCCCGAAAAGTAAAACTTCGCCTTCTTTATAAAATATTGTACCTACCAACTTGTTTTACCTACGCCCCAAAACAAAAAATAAGAAAATCTGACTACAACATATCACTGTGATTGTTTTTTAATTTTAATTTAAAATTACTGGACCTGCTGATAGAAATAATATAAAACCAACTTGGGTTTTAATTGTTCCTTCAGCAAACGACTTAATTATCTGAATTCATAAATAAATAAACTAAACTAAATAAACTAAAAATAAATTAGTTGGTTGCCTCCGGTTGGAACTTTAACAGACTTTCGTGGAAATTCTGACCGTTCATTCAATTTATTTTCTAATTTGTAGTAGATTTTGTAATAGATTCAAGGAAAGTCTGGACACTAGTTAGTGAAAGGGTTAAATTGTTTATTGGTAGCATTTTGTTAAATCTTAGCACTTTGTTTTAACCTTCCGGTTAACTAATAGTCGACATTAGCGTTTGATTATTAGTAAGGCCCAATGGCTCTACACCTTAGCAACCATACAGCTATAGGTACATGTGCGCTACACAAATAACGAAAATAAATAAAAAAATTTGATAAAATAACAAACAAGAAATAAAATAATGTCAAAAATGAGTCGCAGAAATTTGACCCACGACTCATAGATGGTGTTCACATTGGACTCACTCCGCGCGACTCATATTGACATTTCATTGTTTTACATCACTCCAACTCATGATGAGAAAGAGAGAGTCTAGTGAGGCAGGATTTTTTCAAAAAAATTAAAAATCCTGCCTCACTTTCTCATATAGTTGTGTAGAGTGAGATAAAAGAGAAAGATGTCAAAATGAGTCGCGCGGAGTGAGTCCAATGTGAACACCGTCTTACAGCCCGATTCTCCCCTTGTGACGAGTCACAAGCTCTTATGACTATTCCTTGTGAGGATTGTTGTGACTCGATAACATTTTTGGAATTCTCACCCAATCATCACAAGAAAGCTAACAACTAAACTCATCACAGCAAAGGTTAATTTTGTAGTGCCATGATTGCAACAGCTGATTATTAAAAACAAAGAAAAACAATAAAGTGATTAAAAAAGGAGGGAGATCACAATTTCGATTATTTTTATGACTCTCATAAGTTTTGACTCTGGGGAGAGTTCGAAAAAGTCACAATATTAATTTCAACTCTTCTTGTGACTTGTGAGGTATCAGTGATGATGGGGAGAATCAGGCTGTTAATCTAACAAGCTTTATTTCATATAACACGTTTCATGCTGAATCCGAAAATATTAAATGAAACTGGCGCATCGGTGAAATTTGAGTGGAATCTACCTTCTCTCTTTTTACGCAAGTAAAATCTACCTGTCTCACCGATGCGATCTTCAGTAAAACGACCCATGTAAAGAGAAGGTGGAATCTACCTTCTCTTTTTTACGCACATAACATCTACCTGTCTCACCGACGCGCTCTTCAGTAAAACAACTCATGTAATCAGGCACTTACAGCCAAATTAATAAATGTGGAATAGCGAAGGATTAGGCCTTATTCCTTGGACTAAGTGCAAAGTGTTATTAATAAAACAAAATTACTATTAAGTGACGTTTACTATGCTAAGCCACCGAAGTAGGTGGCTTAGCGAAGGAATAAGAACTAGATGTGTCAAATTTATTCTAAAATTAAAAAAAATATAAGTGAAGATTGCAAATATAGTTTTAAATAAAAATACTGATTTCTACTAGATTTATTGAGTTCTTAAACTATTTGCAATTATTGGACAATCAGCCACCAACGACAAGAAAAAGAAAAATATATAAAACCAGATATGATCCCATGCAAGTGCTTAGTGAAGAGGATTTTGGGAAGGAATATAGGTTTTCCAAGAAAAATATGAGAAAATTATAGCAATTGATGAAGATAACCTTAATGGGGATACAAGAGGTGGTCATAACACACAACAGATATAACACAAACAATAGAAAAATGATAATAATTTTGACAGAAATATGATATATTAATAAGAGAATTATTGTTATGTGTGTTTGGTATAACGTGAGCCTTTTTTTTTTTTTTAATTATCTTAATTTGCTACCAAAACCAATACAAACAAACAGCCATCTTACTTATTGTAGTAGATTTTCTTAGAGAATTTTTCGTAAACGTCACTTTACTATTCCACGAACATTTTGTTTTTATTAATGTAAAATTTTAACCCGTAGCTTAACGCTTATTCTTTGGTTTAGTAAACTCGTGGAATAAAGGTGGAATAAGAGTTTTTTATTAATAGGGCTGTTAGAGGATTATATAATATGGAGTGTCTGAAGCCAAGATAGGGGGCACTGTTTCACTTTCGATAAGATAATGTCTTATGCGCGAAACAGATTGAACCAGCACCAGCGATGTCACCAGCAACAGCGGCCGCCATTATTTTAGAACCAATGTATTTCAATCGTTCAACACAGATTAGACCAGCACCAGCAACGTCAACAGCGCCATTTGGCCAAAGTTCTAAATTTGCTGTTGCTGGTCCATTGCTGACAACTTTAATACTGCAATATTCAGCACCAAACTACAAAAAATTATAAACTCCACACATTTCTGTTGGCTGGTGCTGGTGGCAATGTGTTTCAAAAATATTTGCTGACCAGCGTGCTGTTTGCTGTTGACGGCACTGGTGCTGTTGCTGGTTTGATCTGTTTCATGCTTTAGAGGATATCCTACAGCTGCTATCAATTGTAAGTCATAATTTGCTTATTTTCTCCTTAAATTGTTCTACTTTGAAATTAATTAGGGCCAGTTTCACAGTCGACATTTACCGGAATAAGTGGCACTTAAGGTTCCCATATTAGGAATTAAAGCTAAATTTCATAGGTCTGCTATCATACGACGACATTTGCGTCGTGACTCTTCTTCGAATTCTTCTTTAAAATTTCGTCCTGTGAGTCGTACGCTATTACACCATGACTTTTCAGTCATGACTCAAATTTGGCAATCCTCTATAATATTTCTTCGGTAATGAAATTCTCGTAGCAACCAAACAAACAACAAACATAAATGAAACGATTTTGTTCTAGCATAGAAATTCTCTATGCTCTACACCTTAGCAACCGCAGCTATAGGTACATGTGCGCTCCACAAATAACGAAAATAAATAAAGCAATTTGCTTAAATAACAAACAAGAAATAAAATAATGTCAAAAATGAGTCGCTGAAATTTGGCCTACGACTCATAGGGCAGTTGTTTTCCGTCTCATGTTTCGTCTCTTTTGCACTCATTTGTCGTATAATAGGTGTGTTCCTTTGGGCTCCAGTATCTACTGCCAAGTACTTCTGGCTGCAGTCAACTACTTCTACTCTGTGGTCGAAGTAGTTCAAAGTAGTTCATTAATCTAGTTACAGAATGTTTCCAAACAAGAAAAAGACATCACCAATCAAAAGAAATTACTTAGTAGATTGTTGCTGTTGACATTTTTCTAGTTAAAAGTAAAATACAAGGACAAACAACCGAAATTAAATTGATATTGAGGTTAGATTTTACTTTTGGCAAAATGAAAGCATTCCATTCATCATCTACTGGGAAGTACTAAAAAGTACTTTGGAAGGCCCAATGGAACACGGCTAATAGCAGACTAGGCAGCTTAAGTGGAACTTAAGTCACCAACGTAGGAGACTTAAGTGCCACTTGTTCAGGTAACGGTGCACTGTGATATTGGGAATTAATCTTTCACATTTCCCACTTAAGTGTCACTTTTCTGACTGTGAAACTGGCCCTTAGTGTTTATTTATTATTTTGAAATGTTGTTTTTTAGTTTTTTTCTCCAATGTGCAGTACTCAGTGGCTTTAACTTACCGAAACTTGAACAGTGACCTCTTTGAAAGCTTCGTATTCGAATAAAAACATATTAGCCGTGTTTTTTTTGCAAGTCCATATGGATTTGTCGAAAAAAACGACATCGGGACTAATAGTTTTACACGTAAATACAACAACAACTTAAATCCATATAGACTTAGCTAAGTCCAGATAATTATCGGAACTTACGTACTGTAAGTATGAAGTTCCTAAGTCCCGATGTCGTTTTTTTCGACAAATCCATATGGACTTGCAAAAATACACGCCTATTATACATCACAGATTAGCCACATGAAGATGAGAATCCCCGGCAGCCATTTTAATTTGCCTACAAGCTTGAACTGGCAGTTATCAGATAAAAAATGAGAATGTGTGTAAGAAAACCTCACACATAGACAGTAGGGATCTTCACACACCTGGTTAAATTGTTGTTGCAATTCACATCTATTCATCGACGCCGGATGAAATTACAAATACAACAATGTAAACAAATGGGTTTTGGAGGGTGAAACGTACGAAACATTCTCATCTTCATATGGCTAATCTGTGTTATACATTGACTTAGTCAATGATATTATATATCCTCTAAGGTTTTTTACCCTGAGGCCACACGAGCAAGTACTGGCAAGCAAGTTGGGTTCATACATTGCCTGCCAAATTCGTATCTGTGTACTGGCTGCGACGTAGGTGGCACTCCACTAGCCAAGCAAGTTGCTTGCAAGTAGGTCGTTCTTTTTCTCTACTATAGTAAACAACTTTGGTTGATCTTTAAAACAAAATGGATTGAAAAAAATCAAAATACATTTGAAACGAATATTAAAGCAAAATGCAAAAATGGCTTACAAACTTTAATAATTGAAATTATGGACAACGAAACAAAACCAAAAAAAAAAAAAACTACAGACGTCAAAATACATTTTGTTAGCTATCCTTCTGTTAAGCACAAAACTTTCAAATTCCATTGAAGGCTGTATACAATGTCAATGAAACCTCTAAAAATCCGAATTTTTTTCCATTTTATTTTCCGCTTCGGAAATATGGATTTTTAGGGCAATCGGTTGACATTTGGAACGAAATATTCTCGATAGGATCAAATTAAATTTGTTCCCTATTTGTCAAGCCACAAACTTTCAAATTTCATTGAAGGATGTCTACGATGTTAATGGATTAAAAAACCTCTAAGAATCTGAAATTTTTTTTCTGCTCCGGAAAAATGCATTTTCAGGGCAATCGGTTGACATTTGGAACGAAATATTGACGATACGATCAAATATAATTTGTCCCCTATCTGTCAAGCTATAAACTTTCAAATTCCATTAAAGGATGTCTACGATGTCAATGGATTAAAAAATAAATTTATTTATGTTTATATATAATTTAAATTTTGAAAAGGGCAATTTTGGAGCTTTTTGGTGATTTGTAACGAAATATTTGCAAACGTCAAATATTCTGTCAAGCAATGTCAAGTTTCGTATGAAAGTGAATTTTAATACTTTTAAAATTCAATCAAATTCGAAACTAAACTTATTTTAACTTATTTTTTGCACAAAATCTAATAAATGCAGAAATTTTAATAAAAGGAACAATGATTGTTGACTATAGTTAAAAAAATTAACGACCTACTTGCCGCTCTACTGGCTTCGAAAAAGGCAAGCCAGTTGACGAGCAAGTTGCTTGGGCTTATATGTGTTAGTGAAAAAATGTGTATGGATTGCAACTTGCTTGCCAGTACTGGCTCGTGTGGCCTCCGTGTTACATACCGCCCCCTCCTGATTTAACTAATGGAGAATTCCTTTCAACAAAGAAATCGATTTTTTTCTAAACAGAATCGATTTTTGTCAAAACAAATCTTGCTTTTTAAGCAAGATTTCACACTGATTTGCACACACACTATGAAGACTTGACATTTCTAATACGTCAAATTGAAAGTCGCGGAATTTTTGGAAGCCGAGTTGTATATTTTTTGGTTGCAACGAATTCTACATAATTTAACAAAATATTCAACAATATATTCAGTCAATACAGTTATAGAAATAATTTATTGTGCGTTGTTCATTATCAAACACAAATTTGACAAAAAAAAACTTTCGCGAGTGAAAAACTTGTCAAAAACTTTCAGTGCAAGTGATGAAAACTTTTCAATAATAATTTTCTTTAAAAATATATGTGCAAATAGAAGTTCAAACAAATAAAATGCACCGACAAATTGGCACCGTATAAGCTGGCTTATATCTTTTATTTATTAATTTAATTCTAATCAAAAACAACAAAAACAAACAACCTTAATAGTTTTGTGAATAATTTCTTGACGTTTTGCGTCAATTGCAGCTATAAAGTCACAAACACAATCACATATCACACAAAAAAAAATCGATTCTTTTACGAAATACGAATTCCTTTCAATTGACAGAAAAAATTCGATTCTGTTTAGAAAAAATTCGAATTCTTTTTGAAAGGAATTCGCCATAAAAGTGCTACGAGGATGGTTTATATGTCCCTAGGTAATAATTGCATTCCTCTCGAACTTGGCATTTAACATTTTTCATTTAGGTTTGTATTTCAAAAGTTGACTTTTTAGATTCATATCTAGCTCTCAACAGAAAACCCCGATTTCCTAAAAAGTCAACTTTTGAAATACATACCGAAATGAAAAATGTTCAACGTTAGTTAAATCAGGGGGGTGGGGGCGGTATGTAAACCCCATTGAGTTTGTTCTGATAATCGAGAAAAGATTAAAAAAAAAAATGTATGGATGAAGTTTTGCGTGCATAGAATAGAATAGAGTAAACATTTGGCTTGAATTTGATATTATTTTATTATATGTTAATAAGAACTTATTATCAAGTTTTACATGAAGACTAAACCATAATTTTCAAAAAACTTTTACACAAGTATAAATAATATAAATGGCTCAAATAACTGCTCTAATTATTTTCTGCAGCGTTTTAAATGATAGGTTAGGTTAGGTTAGGTAAAGGTGGCTGCCACTTAGAGCTTCTTACGAAGCGTGCGAGATTAATTATGTCAACATTTACCAGATCACTAGGATCGTTGTAGTAGTCCTCTCCGAGATGGAGTTTAGGTCTCTGGGATAGAGCAGGACAAGTGCAGAGGAGATGAGGAATCGATTCTTCCTCTTCTTCATCCATACAGCTTCTGCAGAAATCGTTTGAGAAAATTCCAAGCCTCGTTGCGTGCTCGCCTATCAAGCAATGCCCGGTAATGACACCTATAACGGAGCAGATATGCAGTCTGCTTAGAGATATTAGGTGTGTTTTTTTTTGCAAGTCCATATGGATTTGTCGAAAAAAACAACATCGGAACTAATAATTTTACACCTAAATACAACAAAAACTTAAATCCATATGGACTTAGCTAAGTCCACATAATTATCGGGACTTACGTACTGTAAGTAAAATGTTCCTAAGTCCCGATGTCGTTTTTTTCGACAAATCTATATGGACTTGCAAAAGAACACGCCTATTAAACTCTTAGAGCGCTTCAGGTCCAGCTTTGGCTATATCTGTTTTGTCGCCACACAGGTGGTGATGTTGTTTCACTTTAGGTTTGTTTTCTCACTTGCATCCTGGTTCAGCATGAGTTAACACGTAGCAATGGGTTTACCTATGTTTGACCTATTTGGTAAAATAGGTAGTATTGTTCCACTTCTGGCGTGTTAGATATCACGTTTTCTTTAAGCCAAGACAGTACTTCTTTTATCACCAAAAGTTCCGCCTGGAACACGCTACAGTGATTGGGAAGGTGAAAGGAGAGATTTAAACTCATCGTGTCTGAGTACACACCTCCCAATAGAAGTGGATTGATTCATCTTCCAGAAATGCCAGATTCTTCCAGATAGATCTGGAGGGTATGGTGACCTGGAAGTTTTTATTGAACTGTAACTGGGGGATGGTGTAGTCAATGTTACTTGGAATTGTTCCGAATGATGGTGTGACCAATATCATTATTTGTCCATTGTGAGGAGGCTTTAAGACGAATGGCTGTGCTTGCAGCTGTTTGTTTAGCATATATATCGAGAGGTGCTAAATAGAACATAATATCTAATGCAGCAGAAGGGGTTGAACGAAGTACTCCGCCCATGCAACGGGAGGCTGACCGTTGGACCTTGCTTAGTTTTTCGCAGTTCGTCGCTTTATCTAAAGCGGTCCACCATACTGTCACACCGTATGTAAGAATCGGTCTGACCGAGGTGTAAAGCCAATGAGTAATGCTGGGTTTATAACCCCATTTGTTTCCTTCGGCTTTTTTGCATGAAAAGAGTGCAACAGTTGCCTTTTTGATTCTTTCTTGTATGTTGGGATTCCAACTTAACTTCATATCTAACATAAGGCCCAAATATTTGGCTTTGTCTGAGAATTTCAGTGGAATTCCTTTGATAGACGGAGGGTCTTTGTGGGGGATTTTGTATTTCCTTGAGGAGAGGACAAGATATGTCTTTATGAGGGCTAACACCCAGTCCACAGCGATCTGCCCAGTTTATTAACTTGTTTGCTTTCCTGATACGGCAATAGCAACATCGTCCGCATAGGCGATCACTCTGTTTTAAATGATAAATACAGTACAAATATTTTGTGAATAAGAACAAATATATTTATTTACTAAGGTTGACGAAATATTCAAATTTCCCAGTTGTCCATTAAAAAAGATGTCACTGATTATTTATTCTGCGATATTATGGTAGGTAACTTGCTGATGGTGAATCTGCGTCATTTGCGGTTGCTGACCTTGATGTAAATTATGTATTTATTGTTGAACTTGTTGTTGATATTGTTGATCTAGGGAGTCAACGGCCTAAAAGTATGAAGTTACACAAAAAAGATTAACATAGGTGAAATAGATAAGACTAATGGCGAATTCCTTTCAAAAAAAGAAATCGAATTTTTTCTAAACAGAATCGAATTTTTTTTGTCAATTGAAAAGAATTCGTATTTCGTAAAAGAATCGATTTTTTTTGGTGTGATTGTGTTTGTGACTTTATAGCTGCAATTGACGCAAAACGTCAAGAAATTATTCACAAAACAAAAGGTTGTTTGTTTTTGTTGTGAGAAAAATGTTTTACCAATAGAATTAAATTAATAAATAAAAGATATTAGCCAGCTTATACGGTGCCAATTTGTTGGTGCATTTTATTTATTTGAATTTCTATTTGCACATACATATATTTTTTAAAGAAAATTGTTATTGAAAAGTTTTCACTTTCACTGAAAGTTTTTAACACGTCTTTCACTCGTGAAAGCTATTTTTTTTTGTCAAATTTGTGTTGATAATGAACAACGCACAATAAATTATTTGTATAGCTGTATTGACTGAATATATTGTTGAATATTTTGTTAAATTATGTAGAATTCGTTGCAACCAAAAAATAAACAACTCGTCTTCCAAAAATTCCGCGACTTTCAATTTATGACGTATTAGAAATGTCAAGTCTTCATAGTGTGTGTGCAAATCAGTGTGAAATCTTGCTGAAAACGCAAGATTTGTTTTGACAGAAAAGAATCGATTTTGTTTAGAAAAAATTCGATTCTGTTTAGAAAAAATTCGAATTTTTTGTTGAAAGGAATTCGCCATAAATATCAATATCAGATTTAAGAACATATAAGCATTTGGTTTCACTTTAGATATATCATATATGTAGTAATGTAATACTTACTATATCATCAATTTATTTATAGTGGTACAAATAAAACCTATAGCATGAACTTTCTAAGTGGCCTAGTAGACTTAACAGGAAATGATTGTTTCAGAATGAGTATAAATTGCCATATGAATATAATTAAGATAGTAAGATCCTTTTTACAACTTCAAAAACAAGTACCGGTTTAGATTTGCATTGAAAAGACATAAGTTTTAAATAAATAATTTGAGGCAAATTAAATGAATTAATGCGTACATAATACATTTCGAAATAAACTTTTAACTGCCTGCCATGACAAGTCTATGAAGGTGGGGAAAGTATCGCTTAAAAAGTGTATAGCATCGTACACTGATCATACAAATTGGATTCGAAGCTTCAAATTCGATCCCTTCGGCAATGTAATCGCTTCAATTGGACATGTTAATTACCTATAGGTCAGTAACGCCAAAAAAATGCCAATTTTTATTAATAATAAGGGTATTCATGCAACGAGATAAGTTTACCAATTGTGTAAAAAGATAAGTTTACGCAAAAGTTTGCGTGAACGTCCTTTTTATTCATTTGGATAAATGCTGCGTAATTGAATCAGCTGTTCGTCAAAGATCAAAAATTTGTTTCTGCAAACAAATTATTTCCCGAAAAAAATTAAAAAGTTAAATAAAACATGCCAAAAATTAGCAAAAAACAGAAATTAGTGCAATTATATGAACAAATTGCCTTTAATGATTTACTTATTTTAGAACTATTTGGAAAAAATGATGGTCTGAAGAAAAAGAGGAGGCAATTTTAGAAGATCTAACACTAACTATGGTTATGCCATAGAATTCTAGATACTTGACTTGACGTCACAATGACGTTTGTATAAGTTTATCCAAATAAATTTGTATAAGTTTCCACAGAAAAATCCTTAGATAATTTTATCCAATTTGCGTAAACCATTTCCCATACAAAATTTGACAGTTCATTTACCAAAAGATAAACTTATCCAAAAGATAAACTTATCTAGTGTTTTACGACGTTGCATGAATCCCCTTAATGAGTGAAGAAAAAGTGCAGCCAAAACTTGATGTCGCCTTACCAAATCGGTTATTCATTCTATCGTTTAAGCTACATAGAATTGACATCTGTCAAATCTGTTGTTTATTATTCAGTTACTGATGCCAAATCACCATGGCAAGTTACACGATTGAACAACACGTCCAAATGATAAAACTTTAATATAAAAATCTTAACGCAACGATACGTGCGTTGCCCTATTTACGGTTTACATGGTTGTCCATGTAAGTTCAGTGGACAATCAGCCAAAGCCTTTACGTCAACGAAACCCAGGATCAACCGCAAACATCTACCCGTCCTTATTGAAAACCCTACATTTCGTTGCTTCATATGATAAAATGCATAAATTGCTTACAAAAATAAACAAGATGAAACAAGACGATAGCTTAATAGGTATCGTTCAAATGCTAACGATTTAGGGCCAGTTTCATAGTCAAAAGAGTGACACTTAAGTGGGGTATTTGAAAGATTAGCTGTCGTCAAAACGATATCGTCTGGCTATAATCGAATTACGGAATGACCCCCCAGATGATTCTGACGTCTTACCTTAGAGGATATAGATATATGTAATATGGAGCATTGACTTATTATATATGGACTGCTAGTTGGTTGTCAATTCCATACATAACCTGCGGAGATGATGGTTCCAGTTCTCAAAGCGAAATCAGCGACAAGTTCAGGCCTACCGACAATAATAAATACTATTTTTAGCGCCATCTGTTACATACTTCGCCTTAGAATGAAATTTCATTCATAGAAGGTAAGGCCATCTATGGTCATAGGAAGTCACCGATCGGCGTAGTGTAGGGGGAGTACTGACAAAAATCCTTTTTTGATTTATTTTATAAAACCTTTGATTTTAGAGTCATATTCGAAATAAAAGATTTTTCAATGAAATTTATTTTCTCTATTTCAAGAGATGTAGTGAAGGAAGATATTTTTAAAACATTATTTCAAGGAAAAATTAGTACAATCGTATTTATAAACGCCGTCTTACTTTAGACGGCCGTCCAAGTTATAAAAAACATTTTTAATGTCTGGAGTTTTCTAACTTTTTACCTACCTTAAGACAATGGAATATATTGTCTAAACCTGCAATATTGCAATATTTTTTGTATATATCAAATAAAGTATTTTCCAACTATTTCGAAATAATTATAAATATAAAGTCAAAAATCAAATAAATACGACTCGCCCACTAGGCAACTGCCGAGCAGCTTTGTAGATATCTTATTTTTCTTGAAAACGTTCGTATTTTTTTTTAATTATAACTTATTCATAGGTTCATTCCTTCATTTTAAAATTCTGATTTTTGTGCATTTCAGTCCAAAGTTCTGTGAAAGTTCATAAAAAAACAATAAAATTGTACAAAAATGCCCAAAAATTTGGAGTAAAGGAACGAACCTTACTTTTAATTTATCAGTAAAATTTATCTTAACCGAAATTGTAGAGGATTAGAATTCCCTTTAAAAACGCGCTTAAACTGTGTACTTAAAACTACTAGGCGTTTTTTTTTTGCAAGTCCATGTGGATTTGTCGAAAAAACAAAATCGGAACTAATTGTTTTACACGTAAATACAACAACAACTTAAATCTATATGGACTTAGCTAAGTCCAGATAATTATCGGGACTTACGTACTGTAAGTAAGAAGTCCCGATGTCGTTTTTTCGACAAATCCATATGGACTTGCAAAAAACACGCCTACTAAATATATTCAATATTCTTAGCAAAAAGTGTAAAGCAAAATACTACCTCTACTCATTTACTTTTCAAATCTGCCAGCTTCTACTAATTTTATTTTATTTTATGAACTTCGACATGACTAAAATTTGTATGAATTAACAGTTTTGAAAATTAGGCGAGAAATTGTTTGTAAAAAAAAAGGAAATTTTCGGATTTGGTTAAGGGATTTTTTTTTCAAATAACCCTTAGCACTGGCTTGAAATTTATTGTTTGTTTTTATTTTGCAATTCAGTTTCAGAATTCTTCTCGATGATGTTTGTTTATTAGTTTGTTGTTATTAATTAAAAAAAGTATGAAAACAAAGTTGAATCATTGCGAAACTAATTAACAATAGCAACCAATGAAATCAACAAACAGCGGTAATGGTTATCGATTAAAGTGAAAGAAAATTTTATTTACTCCTAGACAAGAAGTGAAAAATCTCAGTCACGTTCAGCGTCACACAACGTGAAGGATGTCGGAAAGACAGAATGCAAGTATTGAAGAAATTATAATATACAATTCGTAATTCATTTGTGTGAGGTGTTTTTCAGATAAAAATATTATTATAAATACTATCTGCACTATCGACGGAAGGTAAAGGTTGGAAGTAAAGTTTCAATTTTGGTATTAATGACATCCCAAAAAATAACTAGTTTCCTTTGTAAAATTTGCGTTCAATGAAAGCACTTGACTACATAAATGTAGTCCCTTGTGTCTGCTGAACGTATCCAATGAAAAATGAAATCAGATGGAAAAAAATCCTCGATATAAATGTCAAACAGTAGTATCTGTATTTTCCGATAGGACTGAACTCGGCGCTTGTAACGCATAGCTTAAAGTGGCGTCAACGTGAAGTTGGCTCCTGGCAGTCCATATATAATAAGTCAATGATATGGAGTGCTTGTTTTTATACGAATGCGAAGCTTTCATAGGGGTCGCTATTCAAGTTGCAGTAAGTTCAAATGCACTCAGTTTTCTGCACATTGGAGAAAAAAATTAAAAAAAACATTTCAATATCTTTAAAAAAATAAACCTACCTTAATTTCAAGAATTATTTCAAAGTACAATTTAGAGAGAAAATGAGCAAATTATGACTTACAATTGATAGCAGTTTTACATTTAATTAATACAATTAATTACAATTAATTGCAATTTGAAATATTTGTTGTGAACTTGTGGGTGCACAACTCTTATGTCAATATTCTCGTCAAATAGCACACACACACTATCGCATAGAAAAAATCGATTTGTTCACAAATTCCTTACACGGGGTCTCCACCTGAAATATTTCATAGATTACCATCTGTCACTTTTGATAGAAAGAAAGAGCGATAGTATGCCATAAAATGTTGGTTGGGCATTTTCATAGCTTACTATTTCATTTGCGAGAATAGAACAACATCACACAAAACAAACAAAATTCAAACAAACCCACAAATATCAAACGAAAAATTGCTTGCTCATAGAAAACTATCCATAGCTTTCTATGAGCCGAGCAATATGTGGCAAGAAATTTTGTATAGAATACTATAAGTAGCCTCCATGAGCAATTTGCATAGCATGCAATATAGTATTTTATGAAATATTTCTCGTGGAGTCACCATGTTACAATCACAACCAAAATAAATAATCGATTTGAAATGGTTGTAAGGAATTCAACGTAGGAATTCTAATGGCGAATTCTGTTCAACAAAAGCCGTATTTTACTATCGCCGATGATCCATATAGGTCATCTCATGAAAATAAAACAATACGGATCTTAGTGACAACTGTGTTGTATACCTATCTCTTTTTTCCTTACGTTTATTTATTTTTCATTTATTGGTTTTCTTTTTTCTTTACACTATACAGTTCACAATTCCTAACCATTTGCAAAGCTAAGAAGCAATAGCGAAAACTAAACTTTTGGTTCATGAAACGTGATCCCGATGGATCTCTGCCACCAAATGTCAGAAGTGTCAGAGTGAAATTTAAAAAAAAAAAAAAAAAAACTATCTGACAGCACTCCCTGGTTGGAAAACAAACCAAATGCCGAAGGCACGAAGGCTAGCCAAAAAAGTCGGGTGTTTAAATATAGTTATTAATATGTGATAAAATTAGTTGTTTTGTATCAAACACTAATTAATAGGTACGATCGCAAATTTAAGTTTTCAGTTCCAAATACAAGAAATAATCAAATGACCGGATTTTTAACACTGCCAAGAGCATGTAAATATTTTCCAACCAGGGACTTCTTTTTGTTGTTGTTTTTAGATGTCAAATTAGAAAGAGAAAAGACAAAGACAAATCTTGGAAGACCTCTATAGTGGCTGATTACATGGATCGTTTTACTAAAGGGCGCATCGCGTGAGAGTGGCAGATTTTATGTGCGTTAAAAGAGAAGGTGGAATCTACCTTCTTTTTTACGCAAATAAAATCTACCTGTCTCATGCGATGCGCTCTTCAGTAAAACGACCCATGTAATCAGGCACATAGAGAGCAGGATCTCGTGTTGTTGTTGTAATGCATTTATTTTGATGATCTATATGGATCATCTCTGATAATAAAAAACGGCTAAAGAAATCGATTTTTTTCTAAACAGTATAGAATTTTTTCTAAACAAATTCAATTATATTGTCGAAACAAATTTTGCATTTTTAGCAAGATTTCACACCGATGTGCACACACACTATAAAGAGTTCACAATTCTAATACGTCAAATTGAATTCGAGGAATTTTGGGAAGACAAAATGTTTTTTTTGGTTGCAATGGATTCTACATAATTAAAGAAAATATTCAACAATATTTTCAGTGAATATAACTTTAGAAATAATCAATTGCAACTATCACGTAACACACATACAATCACACAAAAAAGATCGATTCTTTTACAAATTCCTTTCAATTGAGAGAAAAATTCGATTCTGTTTAGAAAAAAATAAATTCTTTTGTTGAAAGGAATTCGGCATAAGCTTACACCTAATGAGCATACCATTGTAGAGCCACATGAATTCAACAATTAAATTAAAAACTGCACGGAATAAATTCATCAGATGATAGGCAGGTATGATGGTAAATTTAAAAGCATTTCAAGTTTGTGTGTATACCCCCCTACATAGTACATACCTACATACATATATAGACAAAAATAAATACCTCTACCCATTTAAAACTAATGTAGGGCATCTAACTTGACTTCACAAAAAATCTACAATAAGAGCCATTCTAATAAATTTATGTTTGTATTTAAATACCTATATTTAAATTGCAACAACAAAACTAGCTACAAAAACTAAAAACATCCTTCGATATAATTCAGTTAAAATGTAGGTTCTTATTTAAAACAAAATTATTTTTCTTAGTGGTAATCCCGTTCGTATAATTTGCATGCAAATTGAAAAAGTGCGCTGATCTCAAACAACGTCACAGCAAGGCAAAAAAATCCAACCTTCTTTCAAACAATATTTTTTTTCGTTCTTTCTCTACCTACAACAAAAAAAAAAACACGTTTTCCCCTTTGTAAAAGAAATGATAAAAACAAATAGGTTTTTTCCTGTCTCCCTTGAACTGCCATTCATTTTGTATAGGTTCTTCTCAATCTTCGTTTTTCTTTTAACCTACAGTATTATTTGCTCTTCCTCCTATTTCCTACTCTTAAATCTGCACACTCAAGTCTGCACATCCCTCCTCAAAATAACGAAAAACGTTTACCCAGGAGGCGCTGCGTTCGTTCCTCTTCATAATAGTACTTTAATAATGACCGAGTTCAACGCACATCTGAATATTCAGAATTCTGAATTTTTGAAGCTCTTGATTGGCCAGCTGTCAGAAGTCATCTGAATTTTCAGAAGTTTTTCTGACAGCTGGCCAATCAAGAGCTTCAAAAATTCAGAATTCTGAATATTCAGATGTGCGTTGAACTCGGCCATTATTAAAGTACTATTATGAAGAGGAACGAACGCAGCGCCAATATTATATTTACAATGACATGCCACCTCCACTGGGCATCAACGATGTCCAAGATCACAACCACAATCTGACTTGTATGGATTATGTCACTACATGACATGGATTTTTCTGCCTCCATTGGATTTTTTAAAGACATGTTCATAATCCGAGCATCGTTCATGCCATAGAGTACCTATATTACCTAGAGAACCGACTTAGGCGGTCGTTCTCTTCCACCCTACAAGCTGTACTGAGAGGAAAATGCCCATTAAGTTTTGTATGGGGTTGTTGTCCAATGCATTTTAAATGGGACCGAACCAACATGGCTTCAATTGAAAGGACTTCGCTCAAATTGCTCAAAGTGCTCAATAAGGTGGATAAGACCGCCCAGGGATTCAAAAAAAAATCCGTTAAATTCAAAAATTGAGAAATTTATTAATTTCGTAATCAAATTTCTTTTTTTAACCTTTTGTCAACCTAAACTATGAAGAATATCGGTCATTGTTGCTCCCGGGTAATAAATTAAATAATATTTTTGAATATTTATGTTTAAAAAAAAAAACAAAAACACCTACCGAAAATTAGAAGCGCACTCTAGTTTCTTAGCTCAAAAAGGTACGTGTCTACGATTTAGGTGTGCAAATCGTAGACACGCACCTTTTTGAGCTAATGCCACCACTTTGTTCACAATTAAACCGTAGACACGTACCTTTTTGAACTAATGCGCCAATTTGTTTTTATATCCACCATTCACACGGATTCACGGATAAGGAAAAAAGAGTAAACTAAGAGAGTTTTCACTTACTCACCTCAAATAAAATTTGCGGGTGTTTAAGGCAAGAGGGGTACCGGTCGGTTCTCTAGGTAATATAGGTACTCTATGGTTCATGCCCAGTGGAGGCGGCATGTGAGCATACCTTGTTTCTGTTTATCGTGTGGTTTGCTATCTTTAATTCACAACTCTCTGTCTCGTAGTGTCAAAACCTGAACCCGAAGTGGTTAAGCAGCGAAAGTAATCTTAAAATTATTAGATATATTATAATCTCATTCAAGTTTTATAATTTGCACGATAATTAAATCGACAAATAGTTAAAGTAAGTGTCATTAAAAAGCGATATAAAATGATCATATTATCTTGATTTGCATATTTGTAGCGCATTTATCGGTAACTAAAAACAAGCAAATTATATAACCAGTGGTTACTTTAAACACAAGAAAATGGTTTTTGCCACAGTCAATAGCATTGTGCGGAGGGGTATGATTTCTGCTGTACTTAGCCCAATCAGAACTAGTGCTGTTGCTATGAATGGATGTTATCAAAACCGTGGAGCTGCAACATGGTATCCCGATCCTGAGTTTTTTAAGCAGTTCAGCGGACCGGTCATGTACCCAAATGAAGCCACTGCCATGCTTAAGCTTCCTCCTTGGAACAGTCAAATGTCGCCTGTTGAAAAGTCTGTGCGTAACTTAACCCTTAACTTTGGACCCCAGCATCCGGCCGCTCATGGTGTGTTGCGTTTGGTTTTAGAACTCGATGGCGAATCTGTTGTACGAGCTGATCCGCATATTGGTTTATTGCATCGCGGAACTGAGAAACTTATCGAATACAAAACATACACTCAGGCTTTGCCGTACTTTGATAGATTGGACTATGTGTCAATGATGTGCAACGAGCAATGCTATTCACTAGCAGTAGAGAAGCTTCTAAACATCGAAGTTCCTTTGCGAGCAAAATACATTCGAACTCTATTTGCTGAGATTACTCGTATTCTCAATCACATTATGGCTGTGGGTACCCATGCTCTTGATATTGGAGCATTGACTCCTTTCTTCTGGCTGTTTGAAGAGCGTGAAAAGATGATGGAATTTTACGAACGAGTTTCAGGAGCTCGTATGCATGCAGCTTATATTCGTCCTGGAGGTGTATCCCTGGATATGCCTATTGGACTGATGGATGACATATACGAATTTTCCGCAAAGTTTGCGGAACGCCTGGACGAAGTTGAAGATGTTCTAACAACAAACCGAATCTGGGTACAACGAACAGAAGATATTGGGGTTGTAAGTGCTGAAGATGCTCTGAATTATGGTTTCAGTGGTGTTATGCTTCGTGGGTCTGGTATAAAATGGGATTTACGCAAACAACAACCGTACGATGCCTATGATTTGGTTGACTTTGATGTTCCAATTGGCAGCAAAGGCGATTGTTACGATCGGTACCTATGCCGAGTTGAAGAAATGCGACAATCTTTACGCATCATCAATCAGTGTCTAAACCAAATGCCAGCTGGTGAGATAAAGACTGATGATGCAAAGGTTACACCTCCGTCAAGATCTGAGATGAAAACTTCAATGGAAGCACTAATTCATCATTTTAAGTTGTTCACTCAGGGATATCAGGTGCCACCTGGTGCCACTTATACCGCCATAGAAGCGCCAAAGGGCGAGTTTGGGGTCTATTTGGTTGCTGATGGGTCAAGTCGTCCTTACCGTTGCAAAATTAAAGCTCCAGGATTCGCCCATTTGGCTGCTCTTGATAAAATTGGAAAGAGACACATGTTGGCTGATATTGTTGCTATAATTGGAACACTTGATGTTGTATTTGGTGAGATCGATCGATAATTTATTGTTAAAACGCAACTCTTATCCAAGAGAATGAAAATATTTTATTATACCCATGATGAGATATATTTAATAAATTAAATTATATATAATATTGGACCTTACATGTTAAATCGGTCAGAAAGCGACGACTATGGCTTATCGAATTCAATTTCATGAGTTTAGTAAATGTAGCATTTAAGACTAAATAATTATGGAAGCAATTATAATATAGAGCTGCCTAGAAGCTTCAAAAACTGATAAAAGAGAGCGGTCGATCCGTTTCGCGATGTCGGAATTAAAAAACAAGTTCTTTGGAAGGTATCACTAACGATTTTAAAAAAAATGAGCAACATTTTAAACGGCCTGACGTTAAGGTACTATCACGAATGTAAGTCCGCATTTACATTGCCCGATTTTTCTTTTTTGTTGTAATCGTGTGAGATTTCGAGGGACCGCCGACACGTTCCACACGATTTTTCCATTCTCTCTCACACGATTACAAAAACGAAAAAAATCGACATTGGAAAAATCGTTCAATGTAAATGCCGACTAAAGGCTCTCCCAAACCAACGCGAAACATTCGGCGCGACAACGAAACTTCCGCCTGTCTTAATTTATTTACATGGAGATTTAATGAGAGCACCCACACTGGCGCGATGCGAATCTTCGAACATTTTTCAGTCGTCGGATATTCGCGCGAATGTTTCGCGTTGGTTTGGGGCAGCCTTAATACTTACATTTTTGTTACTAATGTCGTTTTCGAGTGGACGTTCGGAGCTACTCCTTTTTCACTCCTTTTACTCCAAATTTCCCATTTTATATAGGAATGAAACAGTTCCGAAATCCAAACGAAAAGGACATAAGCTCTGCTAAAATTTTCATAATTTAAAAAAAAAATTTCAAAAGGGATTACAAAAACAAAGCTCTCCGCATAGCTTAAAATAGTTCTTCGAACGCGGCCAATATATTTATGTACGAGACTTGAGACATGCCAATTTATAACAGCTATAACAGTTTTCCTCCATTAAAAGTGGGCGTCCGTTAACGCGCTTCGCGTGACTTGAAAATAATTTCTATGTGCATTCATATTTTTGTACATTTCTATGGAAACGGATGTGATTGTGGGAAGTGACTGTAGGCATGCCATTTATAACAGTTTTGGTTTATAAAAGTACTGTTTATGCGGCCCCGCAGGGCCAGGGCCCTCCGCCGGTTGGAATACTTCAGGCACCCAGAGTTTTTTTTTCAAGTCGCGCGAAGCGCGTTAACGCACACCCACTTTTAACGGCAAAAAACTGTTATAACTGTTATAAATTGGCATGTCTCTAGTGATGATTGAATTATTTAGGTATAGGTATTTATTTATTTATGTGGATGAAAATCATTTTCGTTACGATTTCAATTCTTTAATAAAATCAAAACAGGAGTTAACTACCTACATATGTACATTTATATCGATTTTCATTTAAATCTGCATTGCTTAGGTATACTCGTAAAAATTGAGTTCTATACTGGTCTGATCTTTAAGGTAAAGGTCTCAAAATGAAGGAAATATAACAAGATACATTTTGGTAGGTAAGACAATATTTTGAGGGCCAGTATATGAGGGAAGGGGAGAGGTTGGGTAACCATAGTTTGCAAACCCCGAGGGCTAAAGAAAACTACCTACATACATATTGTAATTTTTAGAAAACCATTTGATAGGTAACTGGTGATTTTTAAGCTGGTTTGGTTTTGGCAACACTGGTTTTGACAGCTGACGTGTGTTTAGTACCTTGTGTCACTGTCAAACAGCTTCAGTTTGGTTTGCAATTTAACCATGGATCGTCTTACAAATGAACAACGCTTGCAAATTATTGAATTTTACTATCAAAATTCGTGCTCGGTTCGAAATGTTCATCGCGCGCTGCTTGTGTTCAGCGATGAGGCTCATTTTTGGTTGAATGGGTACGTAAATAAGCAAAATTGCCGCATTTGGAGTGAAGATCAGCCAGAAGCATTGCAACAGCTACCAATGCATCCCGAAAAAGCCACTGTTTGGTGCGGTTTATGGGCCGGCGGCATTATTGGGCCTATTTCTTCAAAGATGATGCGAATCGCAGCGTTACTGTCAATGGTGAACGCTACCGAGCGATGATAACAAACTTTTTTTCGCCCGAAATGGAAGTTCTTGACTTGCATGATATGTGGTTTCAACAAGACGGTGCCACATGCCACACAGCACGCGAAACAATGGCGCAATTGCGAGGCGAGTTTGGTGAACAGTTAATTTCACGTTTCGGGCCGGTCAATTGGCCGCCTAGATCGTGCGATTTGACACCATTAGATCATTTTTTGTGGGGGTATGTCAAGGTTAATGTCTATAGGGACAAGCCCGCTTCGATTGACGCACTGGAAGCCAACATCCATGCATTCATTCGTGAGATACCGGCCGATATGTGTGAAAGAGTATGCCAAAATTGGACTCAGCGGATGGGCTACCTGAGACGCAGCCGCGGTCAACATTTGCATGAAATTATCTTTAAACTGTTTAAGTCGGAACTATTTTGCTCCGACTGGCTGAACAGGGTGCATAACCTTGATCAGAGCGTAGATAAATACAAAAGGTTCTTTGTACCTTTGTATTTTGGAGTATGTTGTATTGTTGTGAAATATTAATGCCCCTTACCACTGGTGGGGGGAAGCAATAATAATTAAGTGCACTCGACAACCTTTTGATCACAAATGATAAATTTTATTATCTTAAAATTCTATTTATGTACAATTTTTGCTTACTTTACTAAAATTACATTCACACAATTTTTGATTACTTTACTAAAATTACGTTCATACAGAAAGAAAGAAATACAAAAAGTAAAGGGAATATGATACGTTTCTGCCAGGTATGTTCTGAGCCTGAATGCAGAATGCTGACTATCGTGAGAAATTTATTTAAGTATGATTAGAAAATAAAGCATACAGAGAAGCTGTTGCTGTTGTTATAGATTTTAAATAAAGCATACAGAGAAGCTGTTGCTGGTAAATACTAAAAATTGTTGGTATATAATAATCTGATGGATTAAAATATACATTCTCCACCCGTTGAACTATGTTCGAAACTATACGACCATCTCGAAGGTAATGCTGTTAGGATTCTTGTCGTTGGGGTCTTCTTTTTTGCAGTTGAGGTTGCCCCGGATGTCCGCCGAAGTTCTGCTGGATTTCCTTTCGTCTTTGGAGATTTCTGAATTGTGTTTGCAGTAGTAGCAATATGACCGTCGCAACAAGCAGATAAGGATTATGAGGGATGTGATTAATGCGACGTAGCTCACCGAAATTTGATGCACATCATTTTGATATGTTATAGGAGGCAGCGCCTTGGTAATGTTTAGGAGTTCTCGCTTGAGTGTATCCAATTCCTCTACATGTTTTTTGTAGGGCACGGCCCCATAAGATGCTGCAGCTATATTGTCTGGTAATGCATAATCAGAAAGATTTGTTACTGGAGATAGTGACATCCTTGAGACTGTTCTCTGTATAAGCTGTCCACGCAATGTTATGAAGTCATCCTTGATAATGCATCCGGGTTGGATTTGAAGAATTCCAGAGCCCTTCACAACGGTCTGTGTTACTGTGTTATCACAAACTATGTTCAGCGTAGTTCTGTTCCGCAAAGCGTATATCCATTCGTTGGGCTTGTGCAATTGTATCCAGTGAGGGCCATCGTGGGTGATTATAATTTTACATGATGGAGATTGCTGCCCATGGTTTAAGAAGTCGATTTCGCAGGAACATGCCCTTGACCCTCGTCTATAAATTGGATGTTGTAGGTGGCAAAGGTGTCTTTCTTCAGTAAGGGAAAAACATCCTTGAAACTCTAATGTTGATAACGGGTAGTATTGGTCACGGTGCAAGTTGATCATAATGTACTCGGTTGATGGTTTTATGGTATAAAATGATTCTTCGACAAGAACTGGAACGGGAGTAACTCTGAAGAGCTCGAATTCATCAAGACTTAGGAGTGGTAATTCAATTTTGAAGATGATGTGTTTCTTCAGAGCCTTGCCATGAATGCTCATAAGATGATAAAGTTTCGGGATTTCGTCTGGTGCTACTGGAAGCCTGACTGAGGAAGGTAGGTTAGCTTTTATCATAGTGATTTCCTGCTTTAGCTGAGCAGGGGAAATAAGCTGAGGATTTATTCTTCCGTGATGAGTATCGATCATTACGTCTATTAAGGAGGCTTGTGTTTTTTGAAATTGCGAAGAGACTAGTATAAGCTGCAGAGCGATTGAATTGAAGAGCTGACGCAATCTTTCCTGGTGGTACTGCTGTCTAATGTCGTTAAGAGCAGCTGTAATTTCCTTGAGGTTTTTGTCCATCTCCTCAAAACGGGAGCTCGTGTCTTGCTCATTCTCTTTAATAATATTTATGGTGGCATCAATTATTGAAGTCTGGTTTTGGATAAGCCTGACTATGTGATTTTGATCTTGCTTAATTGTGTTTATTGTATTGGACATGTGGTTAGCATATTCATCGTCAAGAACCCCAAATAAAGCATTAGCCACATTTCCCACGAAGTTTACGGCGCCACGACGTACTCTCTGAGTGATTAAGGTTGTAGATAACAGATCATTATCCTTTTTGATATCTGCGTTTAGTCGGTCAAATTGGACGATTGCCTCCTTGCAAGTTTCATTTTTATTCGGCAATAGTTGGCAAATTTCTGCTAATTTCCTACTATAGGTTAATATCGACTGGTATTCGTACCAATAAGGATCCATGTCATAATAGGCTATTATGTTCCAATTACTCGAAGTGATGGCTGAGGTGCCGTAATTTTCAAAGTAGATTCCTGGCCGTGACTGAAATGGTTGAATCTTGACCGGATCACATGCTATCAAGGGAATAAATACAAATACCAAGAGGATGGTTAGGGCTGCTGATCCAATAGAAGGCTTGAATTTCTTTTTTGGTACTGGTCCTGGTTCATCAGCTGAATTTTTGTGCGAACGAGTCAAGGTTGATGAGCACGGATCTGTAGCAATGTTTGTACTTTCCCTTTGCTTGAATTCATCATCGTTAGTTGCAATTGGAAGTGGAGCCAATCTGTGTATGGCACGACGGAATACACCAGTCGCTGTCCGAACATCGGCTACTCGAACCAGTCCATCTTCTCCGGTTATTACGTTAGTGATGCGGCCAAGCGGCCATCGTAAACTTGGTGTGTTGTCTTCCTTGATTATCACCATCATTCCGGGCTCTGCATTTTGACATCTCTCCTTCCATTTATACCTGTGCTGTAGCTGATTCAGGTAATCACGCGACCATCGGCGCCAGAACTCATTTTTGAGATGACTCACAAGATTCCAGCGAGTAAGTATCCTTGAATCAGCTGGTGTGGCTGCGGGGTCAACATTGCTAATGAGAGGCTCTCCAATGAGGAAGTGGCCAGGAGTTAGAGCGGTAAGATCATTCGGCGAAGTGGACATTGGAGTTATGGGCCTTGAGTTCAATATCGCTTCAACTTGAGTGATGGCTGTTTCAAGTTCTTCATACGTTAATGATGCTCCTGCAAGAGTGTGCTGTAGCAAATGTTTTGATGATTTAACCGCAGCTTCCCATAGACCACCAAAATGCGGTGAACGTGGTGGAATGAAATGAAAGTCGCATCCTTTTGTAACGCATAAAGATGTTATCTTTTCTTTTTCTGTATTGGATTCCATAAAGGCTATTACTTCTGACAGATGGTTTTTTGCCCCAACAAAGTTTGTTGCATTATCGCAATATATGCTTCTGCAATGACCCCGCCTAGCCATGAATCGCTTAAGTGCCCCTATGAAACCTTGTGTCGTTAAATCGGTTACTAATTCTAAATGGCACGCCTTGGTAGAAAAGCAGCAGAAAATTGCGATATAGGATTTTTGAGGCCGTTTGCCTCTTATCTTATAGTGTGTTGAAATTGGACCGCAAAAGTCGACGCCGGTATTGATGAATGGTCGGGCTGGTTGAATTCTATCAGCAGGCAAATTTCCCATTTGTTGAGATAGAAGTTTTGGTGTGGCGCGGACACATTTAACACACTTGTGCAAAATTGACCGTGCCAGAGTCTTTCCTTTCACTGGCCAAATCATCTGCCTGGCTATTGAAAGCATCGTTTGCGGCCCGACATGATTGTTGTCCTCGTGAATTTCAGTAAATATCATTTTGGTGAAAGGATGATTGTATGGTATAAGTATGGGATGCTTAGCGTCGTAAGGCAAAGACGATGCTTCTAAGCGTCCGCCTACACGAATCAGCCCTTCTTTATCTAAAAAGGGCGTGAGACTCTTGAATGGATTTTTATTTGGAACGTCACCCTCGTCCTGCAGATGTTTGATTTCATCATGGAATTTATCGTGTTGCATTAATTTAAAAGTTTTCTTTTTTGACTGATTAAGTTCTGTAGCTGACAGATGACCATTTATCACTCTGATTTCTTCCAGTTTTAATTCCAGTTCTTCCGGTGACAATTCTTCTTCGTTTTTCTTGATTTTAGTTTTTATCGCCAATTGCCTTATGTTGTGGATATATCTCAGTATGTAGGCGAGTATTCTTTGTGCGTTCTTAAAGGAATTTTTGTGGTTTATGTTAATTAAAATTCCTTCTTGATGTGGGGGTGGATCGTGAATCGCCGTTCCTACTGACAAATGATTCTCGTCAATTGGCTTGTATTTAGGTGGCCAAATTGATGTAGCTCCATGTAAAAACTTTGGCCCATAGAACCAAATATTACAAGTTTGAAGCCGTTCGGGTGCTATCCCACGTGAAAGAACATCCGCCGGATTTTCCTTTGAAGGGACGTGGTGCCATTGCTGGAGTATTGTACTTTGTTGAATACGTGATACCCGATTTGCAATAAAAACAGGTAGTGAGGCTGATGATGAAGAATTTATCCAAGCAAGAACGATTTCCGAGTCGGTCCATAAGAATGTTGCATCATTATTGATATTTAGGTCTTTTTGTAAACGAAGTAAGAGATCAGTGGCAAGACAGGCAGCACAAAGTTCTAAGCGGGGAATAGTGGCTTGCTGCGCTAGTTTTGTCTGCTTTGATGGCGCTACTCTCGATTTAGCGCATAATAAACGCACCGTTATGATGTTGTCACTGCTGACTGATCGAACGTATGCTGCTGCCCCATAGGCCTTTTCCGATGCATCAGCAAATATGTGGTATTGTGTGCTTTTCGGAGATCTATGCGAAAAGATGTGCCTATCAATCTTTATGCTATTTAGCGACTGTAGTCCTTCTCGATACCTGATCCAAGCTGTCTGCATTTCTTGAGGCAAAGCAGCATCCCAATCAAGCTTCAATTCCCACAGTTTTTGGAGAAATATTTTTGCGACTACGACTACCGGAGCCATGATTCCTAGTGGATCAAATAAGTGAGCTATGTCAGAATATGCTGTTCGCTTAGTCACTCGAACCTTCTCAACCCAGGATGTTTTGACGCAAAGTTGATCTGATTTCGGCATCCATGTAAGTCCTACAGTCTTGATATGTTCATCGATATTGTTGGTAAAGTCAAGCTCGGTTTCTCTATCGTCAAGAGGAATACCCTTCAAAAGAGATGCATGATTAGCACACCATTTTCTCAACTTAAAACCACTACTTTGAAGAATTGTCTGCAGCTCTTCTTGAGTTGCCAGTAGCTCGGCAATTTTATCTGAACCAGTTAAAACATCATCCACATAAAAATCACGGGCAAGAACCATTGAGCCCAAAGGATATTTTTCTTTATTTTCTTGTGCTAACACTTGCAGGCACTTGGTGGCTAAGTATGATGCAGAAGTTGTACCGTAGGTAACAGTGTTAAGCTTAAAACACTTCAATGAGCTACTTGAGCTGCTTCGCCACCATATCAATTGAAATTTTTGATCTTCTTTATGTAGGAGTATTTGCCGGTACATCTTCTCAATATCGGCAGTGAAAACGTACCTTGGAAAACGGAATCGAAGTAACATTGTAAAAAACGTCGTCTGAATTGTTGGTCCCGTGGCGAGAATGTTGTTTAACGAAATATTTGAAGAGGTTTTTGCAGAACCATCAAATACCACCCTAAGTTTGGTAGTGCTGCTGGCAGGCTTTTGAATGCAATGGTGAGGCAAGAAATAATAAGGCTTGGCGATTTGATGAAGAGTCACTTCCTGCATATGGCCCAATTGTTGATATTCTTCCATGAATTGTATATAAAGTTTTTTAAGCTCTGGTGAATTGGCAAGCCTTCGTTCAAGGGCAATGAATCTTCGAAACGCAATATCTTTAGATTCGCCCAAGCTAGTAGGTGCCTCCTTGAAAGGTAAGCGAACCACAAAGCGACCACAGGAGTCTCTGGTTGTAGTTTGGACGAAGTGAGTTTCACAGCGTCTTTCTGCTTGAGTGAAATTGTCTTCAGCTGCAGTGGCTTCTTCCAAACGCCAAAATCTTTCAATTTGTTGATCAAGAGCCTCGTCTGCTGTGCAGATTCCACATGATGCTACCATAGGATTGCACGTGGAAGTTGGTACCTTGCCTGCTGCTGTCCACCCAAACACGGTGTTCTGCAAAGTAGGGAGATCGCCTCCTAAACTTATTTGACCAACAACTAAGGTTGAATAAAATAACTCTGCCCCAATGAGCAAATCTATTGGCCCTGGCTGATGAAATTGAGGATCAGCCAAGACGATGTTGCTTGGAATATTCCAGTTCGATGTCGTAATTGCTCTTGATGGTTGTGGTGAAATTATTTTTGGCAAAATATGCGCCTCAAGTCTGGTGGAGAATCCGTTGATTCTGGAACTTATTTCCAAACTGATTCTCCGGTGGGATGCCAGTTTATTTTGACCGATTCCCTCCACAGAAAGTGTGTCCAGCGTCTGCCTGGTGCCCAATGATTTTGCTAGCTTTTCTGTTATCAAGTTGATTTGTGATCCAGAATCCAATAAAGCTCGGCATGGTATATCTTTTCCTTGACTCTTTATGTGAACTATAGCTGTACTTAGTATAACCCTTGTAGCTCTGAGTTTGGAGTTTTCGGTAGGAGTCAGAATATGTTGTGTTGCAGACGTGCAAAGACTTGTTGAATCAACCGAAGAATTCCTTGTTGCAGATGTGCAAAGATTTGTTGAATCAACCGAAGAATTCCTTGTTGCAGATGTGCAAGGATTTGACTTATTATTTCTTGGGGACCTTCCCCAATGAAGCAGCGTGTTATGCTTACGCTGACATTTGGAGCAGCATCTTGATGAACAATCTTCAACGTTGTGTCCCATCTTGAAGCAGTTAATGCATAATCCTGAGCTTCGCACTAATTTATAGCGGTTTTGTGGACTTAATTTTAAGAATTTATGGCATATATAAAGGTGATGGTTGCCTTTGCAACAAGTACAAGCTGTATCTGCAGTGGCTACTGTGGTAAATGTCCTGCTGGATTCAAATCGCTTACGCTGGTCTTCTGAGCCTTTTCTTGCTGGGGTTGTTCCTAAAGCCTCCAAAGATTGAAAACGATTTTCCAAGAATGTCAGAAAATCGTTTAATGAAGGCAGTAGTCTCGGTTGTTTAAGCGATTGCTCCCATAGTGTGTGCGAATTTCTATCCAATTGCTTAATTAAGATATGCAAGAGGAGGGGATCCCAGTTTTTGGTTTCGATACCCAGATTTTGAAGGCTCAAGAGACATTCTTTCGTGGTGTCGTGCAAGGCCTTAATCGCTGAGGAGCTTTCCATTTGATTCTTTGGTTGGGCGAGTAATTTATTTAACAAAGCGGTTACCAAGAGTCGAGTATTCTCATAGCGATTTTTAATTGTGTCCCAGGCAGCATTGTAGTTGGCATCTGAAGTCGAAAAATGACGAATTAATCTTTCTGCTTCGCCAGTTACGGTGGTCTTTAAGTACCACATCTTTTGGCATAGTGGAATTGGCTGGTTATGCACAAGTTCAGTGAATAAATCACGAAACTGTATCCACTTTGAATATTCGCCATCAAACTTTGGTAGTACAACCTTCGGTAGCTTAGGTTGGTGGTTGCCTTGAGTTGGTGCTGCAGCTACGGGACTCGAACATACTTCCAACCTGGCAGTCAAAGAAATTTGGAATTGCTGGACTTCATCTTCCAACTTGCAGAATTCTTCCAAATTGTAGCCATCTTGGCCTGGATTTTCGGAAATTTCATGTATTAACCGATGAGTTTCTTCCATTTCCATCCAGTATTTTTGTAATGCGCCCAATTTTATGCCACAGAATGTTGAAGTCCAAGCCTCTTGTGCTGTGGCCCTTAGACTAGTAAGCAACCGCTGTAGAGACTGAGCGGTTGCGCTCTGCCTTCTAATGATTCTTGAGCAGTCAGATGTTGGGGCTATTATGCTTTCAGCCCCACATGATTTATTTGTTTGAGGCTCGACATCTATAGGTACAATTGACTCTAATATTTGCTTGATGTCAATATATGTCTTTTTAACCTTTTCGTATGTATTCGCCTGAACATACGGAGTGTCCGCCTTCACATATGCCTTTATTTGTTCATGATTATTATAGAACTCTACCCAGAGAGTCTCTAATAACCGCAACTTTTTGGCCTTATATTCGGCTGTTTTACGGTCAGGACCGTCTTTGCCAATGTTTGTCTTAAGACGCTGCAGTTCCTCAGTGATGGCCTTCTGCCTGGCCACGATGGTGAATACCTGCATTTCATCCATTTTGAGCACGCTTAATACCTACGTGAACTCTGGGACAAGGGAACTCCGGATGCTTGGATCGCTGGAGTCAGGAACAACGAAGCAAGGGAGCTATGGATACTTTGATCTCTACTCTGCTGTCGAAGTCAGGAACACCGGAACACGGGAACTCTGGATACCTGGATCTCTGGAACTCGCCTCTGCTGGTGAACTCAGGGACAAGGGAACTCCGGATGCTTGGATCTCTGGAGTCAGGAACAACGAAGCAAGGGATATGGATACTTTGATCTCAACTCTGCTGTCGAAGTCAGGAACACGGGAACTCTGGATACCTGGATCTCTGGAACTCGCCTCTGCTGGTGAACTCGGGAACAAGGGAACTCCGGATGCTTGGATCTCTGGAGCTCGTCTCTGGAACTCAGCAGCCCAGTGTCGAAAGCCCTGGGTACGCTTAATATGGTAGACGTAGATTCGGCAGCCCAGTGTCAAAGCCCTGGGAACGCTTAATGTAAGAACGTGAATCTCACTTAAGATCAGAAGGCTGTGTGTGCTCAAATCACGTCGGGGTCACCAATGTTTAAGTCGGAACTATTTTGCTCCGACTGGCTGAACAGGGTGCATAACCTTGATCAGAGCGTAGATAAATACAAAAGGTTCTTTGTACCTTTGTATTTTGGAGTATGTTGTATTGTTGTGAAATATTAATGCCCCTTACCACTGGTGGGGGGAAGCAATAATAATTAAGTGCACTCGACAACCTTTTGATCACAAATGATAAATTTTATTATCTTAAAATTCTATTTATGTACAATTTTTGCTTACTTTACTAAAATTACATTCACACAATTTTTGATTACTTTACTAAAATTACGTTCATACAGAAAGAAAGAAATACAAAAAGTAAAGGGAATATGATACGTTTCTGCCAGGTATGTTCTGAGCCTGAATGCAGAATGCTGACTATCGTGAGAAATTTATTTAAGTATGATTAGAAAATAAAGCATACAGAGAAGCTGTTGCTGTTGTTATAGATTTTAAATAAAGCATACAGAGAAGCTGTTGCTGGTAAATACTAAAAATTGTTGGTATATAATAATCTGATGGATTAAAATATACATAAACATTAAATTGCAAGGTTCAAACTATCGATTCAAATAAATATTTCATTCATTTTTTCGAATTTTTTGTGTTTTTTTTTTAAAAAAAGTTCTAAACCTCTTAAAAAATCACCCATTATAAGTTCATAAATTTAGTGGTGCGACAGATCGAGGAGAACCAAGGCATGAATTGACATGAAACTTACTTTATTCGAAAGATAATCTTCTGGCATTATAATTTAATTATGATTTCTGGCATATGACCGCCACGGCTGGCTCGGACGTAGTCTAATCTGGAGGTTCAATTTTCGATGACTTTTTCCAACATTTGTGGTCGTATATCGGTAATAACGCGGAGAATGTTGTCCTCCACGTGGTCAATCGTTTTGGTTATTTCGGCGTAGACTAGCGACTTCACATATCCCCACAGAAAATAGTCAAGCGGCGTTAAATCGCACGATCTTGGTTGCCAATTTCGGGTCCGTAACGTGAAACTATGCCGTTACCTTCAATAAATCAATTGTGGCACGAGCTGTGTGACATGGTGCGTCGTCTCGTTGAAACCACAGCTCCTGCACATCATGGTTGGTCAATTGATGAACGAAAAAGCCAGTAGTCATGGCTTTATAGCGGTCACCATTGACTGTAACGTTCTGGCCAGCATCGTTTTTAAAGAAGTACGAACCAATTATTCCACCAAACGATCAAGCACACCAAACAGTCAGTTTTTGTGGATGTAACGGTGTCTCAACATACACTTGAGGATTATCATCACTCCAAATACGGCAGTTTTGTTTATTGACGTATCCATTCAACCAAAAGTGAGCTTCATCGCCAAACAAAATTCGCTTATGAAAATTGGGATCAACGGCAATCTTGTTTTGGGCCCATTTGCGCACAATTTGGAAGAGTTGGTCGGGCGTCAGTTTATTCATGTTGAAATGCAAAGCCAAACTAAAATTAAATTACTTGATAGCTGACAAAATGTTGCCAACTTAAAGTTCTATACCTCTAAAAAAAAACACCCTTTATATATGTAGGTAAATCAATCCTCAGCGCGTATCTGGAGGAAAGGAAGAAACCTGGAATTTACTGCCAAAAAAATTTTCCATATCAATGATGAATATGGAGGTCTTTACAGATCTTCAAGTTCAAGGTTTCAAAACACTACAAAGCACTGATGGCAGATGAGATTTTTAACATCCCACCGTATTTGAAAAAAAATCACACTGTTTTTGTCCTTTCCTAGATATTAAACAAAAAAAATAATTAAATGTGAGATGTGAACTTCTCCTTTAAGAATAAAGCTCCCGAATAAAAAAAATAAAGCGAAAGGGTAGAAAGAAGTAAACTTCTTTAGGTTGCGATAAAAAAAAGAGAAATGTTTTGTATACATATAGTACTGCTATCCTATCTACTGAGGGGCAATAAGGGAACGTCCACTGTTGTTGCTTATATGAAGACGAGTTTTTGAGCCGATTTGCATTTGAATGGAATGCCTTAGAGTCAGACTTTAGAAGAGATAAAAAATGTTCGTTCTCTCCAGAGTATATCCATCTACTTCCTGTGGGTTAGGGTTGTGAAACTTGTGAGTTGTGTGTGAATAGTAATCTATACTGCTCTTCTCTCTGCTATTTGTTTTTAGGTAGATGCAAATTCTAGCCGAGAAAGAAGATCGCTATTGGAACAGAAAACTGTAAACATATTGGGGCATATTCACAGTCAATTTTAAAATCCAGTTTATCTTAGACCTGGGCTTATCCTAACTAAATAACATTGAATAAACCCCAGTCTAAGATAAACTGGAGTTTAAAAGTGACTATGAATATGCCACATTATTTTTTGTGTGGCGAAAGAAGAACGAAAAATTGTTCTTCTCTTATTGAGAAATTTTCTGTGTCATTGGTGGTTCGGCCATATAATTTTTTTTTTTGAGTTATGAATTTTTTATAAGAAAAAAAAAGTTTCGGTTATGTTAAAAATAATATTTTCCCCACATAAAAAGCATTTCAAATATTTTCCCATCATAAATCCCACCATCAATTTTTTCCCACCATTATTTCCACCAAAGAGATTTTTTCCCCCCATTTTGGTGGGAAAAAACCACCAATCTGGGAACACTGCTACAATGGTCAAATAATTCAATATAGAGAAAATATTAACGAATTGGTGTTTTTGAAAAAGATTATAATATAGCCAAAAACAACTAGAATAGCTAAAAACTATATAGAACTTGTTACGGCTGCCTCCGACGGATTTACAGCACAGATTAGCCATATGAAGATGAGAATGTTTCGTACGTTTCACACTCCAAAACCCATTTGCTTACATTATTGTAACGGGTGATTTTTTAAGAGGTTTAGAACTTTTTTTTAAAAAAAAACACAAAAAATTCGAAAAAATGAATGAAATATTTATTTGAATCGATAGTTTGAACCTTGCAATTTAATGTTTAAAGATAATTTCATGCAAATGTTGACCGCGGCTGCGTCTCAGGTAGCCCATCCGCTGAGTCCAATTTTGGCATACTCTTTCACACATATCGGCCGGTATCTCACGAATGAATGCATGGATGTTGGCTTCCAGTGCGTCAATCGAAGCGGGATTGTCCCTATAGACATTAGCCTTGACATACCCCCACAAAAAATAATCTAATGGTGTCAAATCGCACGATCTAGGCGGCCAATTGACCGGCCCGAAACGTGAAATTAACTGTTCACCAAACTCGCCTCTTAATTGCGCCATTGTTTCGCGTTTTGTGTGGCATGTGGCACCGTCTTGTTGAAACCACATATCATGCAAGTCAAGAACTTCCATTTCGGGCAAAAAAAAGTTTGTTATCATCGCTCGGTAGCGTTCACCATTTGGAACATCCACCAGACTTCAGTGCCAAACAAGTAAAAAAAAAATCAATAGTTTGACAGAAAAATATGTAGGGAAAACAAAAACCTGTGATTTTGATTGGTCGTTTGTTTGTTTTCCCTACATATTTTTATGTCAAAATTAGAAAGAGAAAAGACAAAGATAGTTTCTGGAAAATCCTAATTGACAGTAACGCTGCGATTCGCATCATCTTTGAAGAAATAGGCCCAATAATGCCGCCGGCCCATAAACCGCACCAAACAGTGGCTTTTTCGGGATGCATTGGTAGCTGTTGCAATGCTTCTGGCTGATCTTCACTCCAAATGCGGCAATTTTGCTTATTTACGTACCCATTCAACCAAAAATGAGCCTCATCGCTGAACACAAGCAGCGCGCGATGAACATTTCGAACCGAGCACGAATTTTGATAGTAAAATTCAATAATTTGCAAGCGTTGTTCATTTGTAAGACGATCCATGGTTAAATTGCAAACCAAACTGAAGCTGTTTGACAGTGACACAAAGTACTAAACACACGCCAGCTGTCAAAACCAGTGTTGCCAAAACCAAACCAGCTTAAAAATCACCCTTTATTTGTAATTTCTTCCCGCGTCGATGAATAAATGTGAATTGCAACAACAATTTAACCGGTGTCTGAAGATCCCTACTGTCTATGTGTGAGGTTTTTATACACCCATTCTCATTTTTTATCTGATATCTGACAGTTCAAGCTTGAAGGCAAATTAAAATGGCTGCCGGGGATTCTCATCTTCATGTGGGTCTGTGATTTATGGTGGATTTACATTGATCTTCACGTGAGCTCTGCAAAAAAACCGGGATATGAGATATAAAAGTTACATTTGTTGAATAGAGAGATAAGACCAAAATGCAGAGATCTTCATAGATGAAGATTAAAGGAAGTGCCATAATGCAGATATGAAGACGTGCATCTTCATCTTCATGGTATACTCTTTCACTCATTCGTTTTTTGGCATAAATCCATCCCCCTCTTCTTTTCTTCAAATTTGCAGATTAAGATACATGTAAATTCATCATTACATTGATCTTCATCTCCAAAATCAAAAAAAGTAGAGCGGGTCAGATATACGTCGAAATACCGATGGTAGAAAGCGTACTCAGGTGGTTGTAGTGTTGTTGTTTGTTATTAATAATGTTCGTTCTTTGTTTAACTCAATAAATGTTTACAGAAATAAAATACTACGTTCACATGAGCGGATTCACGGATCGGGTTCAATCTGAATCGAAATTTCGATCCAGGTATATGAAGATGCCAGATCGAATGATAGAATTCAAATCGAAGTGACTGTCTTGTTTTTATTGTGTGCAATAAAATAATTATACAATAGCACACACACACCAACAATCAGCTTAAAACTCCATTCTAATTCTTCGATCTAGGTATACATTTATATTTTTGATTCGATCCAGCTCGCCGAGCTGTAATCCCGATTCGATTCGATCCAGGTTTACAAATACCTAAATTCTGATTCGATTCGAATTGAATTCTCCATGTAAACGTAGTAAAAGACGTGTTGTTCACTTCAATGCTTCAGATAAACTGTAACGATTTATTTTGAATCCTTGCTCTCATTCATTCATGAGTGCATCTTGCTCTAATGATATTAATTGGTATAATGTTAAATGTTACCAAATTGCTTGAACATTACATTCCTCCTATGCTTATTATTATAAATAAAATTAAAAACAAAACTATATCCATTAATTACTTAATAATTATTCTAAGACATAATCTTTAAAACGTCGCTCAGTGGTTCGGTTTGTATGGGAGAGTGGAAAAAAGTCTGTTTTATCTGAACCGTTCAACGGATTTTAATGAAATTTGGCAAACATGTTAAGATTAGTCTTATACATATTTGGTCAAAATTTGGTTGAAAAAAAATAATTAAAAACAAAGTTATTGACATTTTTCTAAAATTTTAGGGTTTTGATGATTGTATGTGAGAGGCGAAAAAAAATCTGTAACATCTGAACTGTTTAACGGATTAAGATGAAATTTGATTCGCATTTTAAAATTAGTCTTATACACATTTTGTCAAAATTTGGCTGGGAAAAAATTATTAGTAAAAAAAGTTATTGACTTTTTTTCTAAAATTTGAGTGTTGAACTATTAAACGAATTTCAATGAAATTTGACACACATGTTAAAATTAGTCTTATACATGCTTGGTCAATTTGGCCAAGAAAAAATTATTAGAAAAAAAGTTATTGACATTTTTATAAAATTTGAGGGTTTTGATGTTCTTCATATTGGCGTTTCGACAATTCTGCTTGTATAAATAATGCAAGAGCTTTATCCGGATCTTATACCTTTTAGCTCAATCACAGCATTCGTCAAAATTCTATCGTGGTCTTCCCATATTAGTTGACGTTTCGGGCAATACACTTTGGGTTAGTTCTACTTCGAAAACTCCTTCGAGCCAATGAGTCGACTTTAAAAATGACACATAAAACATTTCTTTAATTCTGACAGCATAGTTTCTATTTGCTCAGAAATTAGGTTGGGGTATTCCCTTACAAAATATGGTCGAAGATTTTGAACATCATGACCATTAGTAATAAGTTCACTACACAACACCGAATAAGGAATTTCGATTGAATCCATTTTAATGTTAATTATATTTCACTTCACTTTCACTTATTGGTTGATCAAAGAGTAAACATTTTTCTTACACACCTTGCACAAATGCTCCATAACTCAATACTGATTTAAGTAAGAGATTTAATTCTAATAAGCCATTACTAATCCTTACAGGTAATAAAAAATTACGCAATACACAACAAAAACAAAGCAATAAAACTTAAAAAAAAACAACTTGTTTTATTTTTACCTGCCCTACTTTTAGCGAAAAATAAAAAAAAATAAAGGATTATCCCTAATCCTTTTCTTTATTTTGTATTAAGCTCTATCATATAATTCAAAATATCATAAAACTATATTATTTTTCGTGTGTTGTTTTCAAGAAAATTGAGTTCAAAGTTGAAAAATTTTCCAGGCAGAAATAAATGGTTTCGCAAAAATCGAAATTCTCAGACCTGGGTCAATGTATAAATTTTGTTTTATTTTTAAAATAAAGTTTGACATTTTTTCTTAAAATAATGGGCTTAACCAGTTCATTCTGACAATTGATACCGAAGAAATCAAACTTTTTGGTAAACACCACCGTCGAGACGGAGTTTTTTGAAATCCGATTTAGTGAAACATTTTTGAGCATAACTTCCACATCTGCACGCATCTGCAGCTGATTTTTTCTGTGCTTTAACATGAATGTATAGAGCATATGCTGGCATACTTAGTTTCTTGGTATCTTTTGGCGCTTTTTTTTTAAATCAAAAAGTTTAAAAAAAAGCATTTTTTTTTAGTACTAAAGCTTCAGCCTACTTATAAAAGGTATGTTTTATAAATAATCAATATTTTTTTTTATTTTTAGATAATCGAAAATAGACTAATTAAATTATTTAAGAAGCTAGAGAATTTATTTAAAGGAACTTCGGAAAAAAACGTCTCAAAATTTGTTGATATACGGTTCGCGATTTGAGTAAAATTATTTTTCAACTTTGAGGGCTTTTAAATCAGAACATACAATATATATGTTAAAAAATACTTTTAAATCATACGCTCGGGTTATCAAAGAGTACTTAAACATAAAGTTTAAAAAGATAGATATTACTTTTTCAAAAGACTTTTTTCCGCTCTCGCACCACTGCGCGTCGTGACATCTGACTCCTTGTGGTCCGCTTGTGCCCTTGGTTTAAGAGTGGTTGTGGTATTGGCTGTGGTGAATTTGTTGGTGTGCTGAAAACTTCAACCTCATTAGCATTTCTGTTATTTATTGCGATGTGGTTGTCAATATGTCAATATGCTGATTGTTATGTTCGTTAAACTCTAAATTAGTTAATTGTGGTGAATTAATTAGTTTGTTTTTATTTGCAGGTCTTCTTGTGATGTTTGAGTTGTGGTTCTGGTTACTTCTGGAGAAATGTTTAAAAAATGAAGAATTTCTCACAGTAATTGTTTTCTCTCCTCCTCTGCTGGCCCATATTTGGGAACCAATAATCTTAACCATAGATACACCATATAAAGATGACAATCTCGGCTGTCATCCGAGTTTGTCTACAAGCTAATTCAGGGGAAATTCAGGAGAAACACGCACACATATGCAGAATTCGTCCATTCACCACCATTTATTTGCACACATAGACAGAATTCCTCCATTCACCACCAAAATGTCGGTTATTTCAAAAATATCATGAGTATGTTCAAAAAGTATAATAAATTCAGCAACGAGTTATTAAGTGCAAACCCGACCTTATATGGATAAGTTTGTGGAAACAAATTTTGAAAGTGAAAATTTATAATCGATTTAGGTATTTTCGATTGTCTTTTGTGTTTTACTCTCAATTTATTGAAACAAACAGTGAATGATGAAAAAAAAAAAACAATAATATAAGAATGAGAAATTAGTCGAAAAAAACAACGTCGAACTAGAATAGTCGGCAGGCCACGCAAGTGGTCGTACGAAACCGAGCGAATACAAAGAATTCAAATGTTGTGCCCGTAACCTGCGCTTTGGTACTGTTCGTCTAGT
>OW026366.1:61775090-61805564 GCA_932273885.2 Leucozona laternaria
AATAATAATAATAATAATAATAATAATAATAATAATAATAATGATAAAATAATGAAATAAAAAATAATAATAATAAAATATTAAGATGGAGATTAAGATTAAGATTAAGATTAAGATTAAGATTAAGATTAAGATTAAGATTAAGATTAAGATTAAGATTAAGATTAAGATTAAGATTAAGATTAAGATTAAGATTAAGATTAAGATTAAGATTAAGATTAAGATTAAGATTAAGATTAAGATTAAGATTAAGATTAAGATTAAGATTAAGATTAAGATTAAGATTAAGATTAAGATTAAGATTAAGATTAAGATTAAGATTAAGATTAATAGATTAAGATTAAGATTAAGATTAAGATTAAGATTAAGATTAAGATTAAGATTAAGATTAAGATTAAGATTAAGATTAAGATTAAGATTAAGATTAAGATTAAGATTAAGATTAAGATTAAGATTAAGATTAAGATTAAGATTAAGATTAAGATTAAGATTAAGATTAAGATTAAGATTAAGATTAAGATTAAGATTAAGATTAAGATTAAGATTAAGATTAAGATTAAGATTAAGATTAAGATTAAGATTAAGATTAAGATTAAGATTAAGATTAAGATTAAGATTAAGATTAAGATTAAGATTAAGATTAAGATTAAGATTAAGATTAAGATTAAGATTAAGATTAAGATTAAGATTAAGATTAAGATTAAGATTAAGATTAAGATTAAGATTAAGATTAAGATTAAGATTAAGATTAAGATTAAGATTAAGATTAAGATTAAGATTAAGATTAAGATTAAGATTAAGATTAAGATTAAGATTAAGATTAAGATTAAGATTAAGATTAAGATTAAGATTAAGATTAAGATTAAGATTAAGATTAAGATTAAGATTAAGATTAAGATTAAGATTAAGATTAAGATTAAGATTAAGATTAAGATTAAGATTAAGATTAAGATTAAGATTAAGATTAAGACTAAGATTAAGATTAAGATTAAGATTAAGATTAAGATTAAGATTAAGATTAAGATTAAGATTAAGATTAAGATTAAGATTAAGATTAAGATTAAGATTAAGATTAAGATTAAGATTAAGATTAAGATTAAGATTAAGATTAAGATTAAGATTAAGATTAAGATTAAGTTCCTCATGTTTTAACCACAATGATTTCACAAAGATTTCCTGCGCAGGGAATCAGAACTTGGACAACAAATCTTTGAATTACTAGCTCAATATTTTTCGCCTAGTGTAGTCTAGTTCTCCCGACAAATAGGAAATATGATACATAAATCGATGGAAGCAATTTAATGGGATAATGGGGGAGCAAACACTGGGAGATGGGAAATTTGTTCGTATACTCTAGAGCAAGGACTTTAAGGAACAATACAACGCATAAAGTTAAGCTTGTTGTTTACATAAAAATGTACAAATTTAAAATAAAGACAAATTGAAAAGCTCAAAATATATTCAACTGTTTGCGATTTATTGTTCCTTATAGTCTTTATTTTAGAAAAATATGTACTTACCTATATCGTCGGACAGAAACAGGTTTTTCCTAATATTTCGATTTAGTTTTGTTTCATTTTGTCTTATATAATATGTATTAATGATTTATTGTGCTAAGTTAATCCGAAAAAGTACCTAAGCTGTTCAGAGCCGACTATTTGAAAAAAGAATATTAATATGCACAAAACAGATGTTTAGCTTTTACCATTTACAGTGAAATTGAAAACCACAGACTCTGATGGGGCGTTGAGATACACTCAGAGGCGGCGGAAGGGGTGTGCGAACTGTGCCACCGCACAGGGCCCCGGGCTTCGAGGGGCCCCGCTCGGCACATTAAAAAGCCTCCGAGTCTTCAAATCACAAAATTCAACAAACAATGACTATTTCCTTCACTCATAATAAATAATCGAACAAACAAAATAATTTAAATTGGTTTGATTATACCCGATTTCAATGAGTGGGTGGAGTTGAGTCGAAACCTGCCTATATTTTACTCCACTTTTTAACCTTTATCGCAGAATGGATATAAACGTATTACTTGCCTTTACTATTTTGCTATCCTCTCTTTTCGTGTATGGTTCATTTGTATGTATATTATACTTATTATTTCCAGTCGGGAGCAAAGAGAAAGAGACCCACTCTGACTCTTTCCAAGCGAAAATATTTCTTTTGTCAGTTGTATGTTTTAATTTATCTAAATACACCTTTAAAATTTGTGTAAACAACCATATCCTAAACACACCTTATATCTGTCATACTCACGAAACTCATAAATAAATAAATTAGGCGACATACACAGACAAAAATTGAATGATTTTATGATACTCACCAGGTGGCGACAATGGTGCAAATATAGTAGGCATTAACACTGGGGTAAAAACTCGAATATTAAGTATTAATCCTCGAGCTTTTTTCACGCCATGCGGATGCCACATTTGGAATCCGGTGTTAGTAGATGCAGAAAATTCTTCTACGGCAGCAAAAACCTTTTTTGGTTATATTCAAAAAATATATTTGCTTTTATAAAAGAAAAACTTAAAATAACAATAACACCTTTATCAGATACGAGGTGGGAAAGCCGAGTCGAGGCAGCGAAGGCAGTATTACTACAACTTGATGATTTAGTGAAATGCATTGGAAGTTTGAAAAATTGCACAGAAGAATCCGATACGTTAAGTGATTTGGTCTCGATTTTAAATGAAGTATTAAGTCTTGAGTTTACCATATATCTGCATTTATGGTATGATATACTGTTGCGGGTTAATGTAATAAGTAAACTTTGGTAATCAGTTGAAGTCAATATAAGTATTGCTATTAAACACTTGCATACATTCTGTACTTGGATCAAAGAGTATAGAGAAACAGCCTTTGAACAATGTTTGTTTGAATCCCGTAAATTTATAGAAAAAAACAATTATGACTTTCCCAAGGAGTTTAAAAATAAAAGGGTAGCCAGAAAGAAAAAAATGTTCACTTATGAAGGTAGTGATGAACCCATACAGTCTTCCCAAAAACCAATATAAAATAAATTTTTTCAACATTGTGATCGACTCTATTATAAGCAACATGCACTCCTGATTTGTTTCATTGAATCAACATTTTGAACATTTTGGTTTTCTGTATGATTTAAAGAACCCAAGATCTCTTTTAAAAGAAGATGTAATAAAAAATTGTCAGGATTTACATACGGTCCTCCGAGGGCGTGAGAGTAGTGATTTCCAACCGTATGAATTATATGAAGAATTGTAAACTATGGCTCCAAATTTACTCGATTGTATTAAAGACATAAGGCAGCTGGTCCAATAAATAACAGAAAACAACATAAATGAAATTTAACCAAATATTCATATTGTAATTCGAATTATGTTTACAATACCTGTTAGTACAGCCCCCGCTGAAAGGAGTTTTCAAAATTAAAATTACTTACAATATTTTGGAGCAGTAAAATCGGGCAAGGCAGGCTTTCAGCTCTGGGGGTTTTATCGAAGCGGATATAGCTTCCAAAATCGATTACAATAGACTTTTTTAGGAATTTAGTCATGCTAAGAGCAGGAAATTTATATTTCTATAGTTTTTGTTTTAATGTATTTTCCAACATATTTATGCTTAAAATATAATTGTGATATGTAAATATGTACATAAATATAATAAAAATGTTGTTATTTTTATGTAAAACTATTTCTAATGCAATATAGGGGTAAGTTTGTACTATGAGGAAAAAGAAGTCTGAAATCACTTTGCCAGGGGCCCCGCAAATTTAATCTCGCACATGCCTCATTTTGGTCTAGCGCCGCCGCCTCTGGATACACTCAAGAGCTGCATGCACGATGTCTTAATTTGCAGCTACGCATCATTTTTCGACAGACATTTACCCACTTTATAATGACAACATATCATTAATTTGCTACAAATTTTCGAATCCAATCGGTTTTTGAAGCTTACTAATAATATAGATCTACCTTGACAAATTTAAAAATGCCTCATAATTTTTTTTAATTTTCCGTATTCCAAACTTCCTAAAAACGCATTTTTTTTCATTTTCACTTTTTAATAGCAATGTAATTGATTTGTTTCATCAGAAGAATACATTAAAAAAATGTTGTATCAATAGGTATAATTCGCTCGAGAGAAATTCAAATTCTACAGAAAGAAAGGAAATGGTCCAGACTCAAAAATCGACTATTTAAACAAATGATTTTAGATACCTTACTTTTAAATATATTTCTTTTATTATTATTTACTTATACCTAATTAAAATAAGCGCTATCCCATAAATATAATTTAGCGAACTAAAACATTTCATTGTAATCCATTTACTTAATTTAAAGTTATACTATGTTCATAATTGTAAGATTGACAGTAATTATAGATATTATTTTTTTTTAGCTTAGTCGCTGTATAATCTTTCAGAGTAATGTTCGGTTCCACAAATATTTAACAGGGTTTTAAATTTTTAAATGACATATTTTGTATGGAACAAACGTCATTTAAATTCTTAAAAGCCTGTTAAACAGTTAAAAGGGCTCTATGAAATCGGCCATAAGTGTCCCAGATATGGCCCACCCTTAACTTTTTTGGAAATAAAACTATATATAAAATTATTTTATAATCAGCTTTCATAACAAAAAACAACTTAACTAAAAATAAATAAATAAATAAGAAAAACTCAATTTATCACTCTTCAAAAAAGTGCTGTATATACGGTAAATGTGGTGGTCCCTACCGACACGTAGTTTTTTCGCCCTGTGTTAAATATGGACCAGGGTGGTGTATATCATATATGGTACATGTGGTGGGCCATATTACCTGCATATAGCCATTTCGTTGTTCTTTTAATTTTAACAAACTTTAAAAATATATTCAAAATTTTGGTTTCACATAGTGAAATATAAATCTAAGCACAACAAAGACAAAGACAAAGACAAAGAAAAAAATATTAAAATATATGCGCAAAATTTAGAGAAAAAACAGACAAAAATTTACCAAAAAATCATATGGCCAATGTAAAAAATTAAAACCTCCTATTCCGCGCATATATCCTGCTCCGGAGTCTCCACTTTTTAATATACCAAATCCACGAAGGGTATCTTATAAATGCACAGCGGGTAAACTATACGCTTTCCAGTAGGGAAATATTACGGTGGATCATATTACCAATATGGGCCATATTTGCAGCACTTACTCTTCTTGTATTTAAAGAATCAATAAATAATAATTTCATACCACAAACCTTTTCTCTAAATCCAAACCAATCAATTCAATATCGTTTTAACCTTGAACTTGATCTTTTTTTAATTTGGCCTGCAGCCCACAGTTTAAAAATCATGTGTACCTACCCACAAACCTCCCACTATTCCCCAGCTAAAATCAAGTGGTACTAGATTGTAGCTTGTTTTAATTTCTGCATTTTAAGATTAAAACCCATTTGATTTCAATCATTTTTACTATTAAGATTAAGATTAAGATTAAGATTAAGATTAAGATTAAGATTAAGATTAAGATTAAGATTAAGATTAAGATTAAGATTAAGATTAAGATTAAGATTAAGATTAAGATTAAGATTAAGATTAAGATTAAGATTAAGATTAAGATTAAGATTAAGATTAAGATTAAGATTAAGATTAAGATTAAGATTAAGATTAAGATTAAGATTAAGATTAAGATTAAGATTAAGATTAAGATTAAGATTAAGATTAAGATTAAGATTAAGATTAAGATTAAGATTAAGATTAAGATTAAGATTAAGATTAAGATTAAGATTAAGATTAAGATTAAGATTAAGATTAAGATTAAGATTAAGATTAAGATTAAGATTAAGATTAAGATTAAGATTAAGATTAAGATTAAGATTAAGATTAAGATTAAGATTAAGATTAAGATTAAGATTAAGATTAAGATTAAGATTAAGATTAAGATTAAGATTAAGATTAAGATTAAGATTAAGATTAAGATTAAGATTAAGATTAAGATTAAGATTAAGATTAAGATTAAGATTAAGATTAAGATTAAGATTAAGATTAAGATTAAGATTAAGATTAAGATTAAGATTAAGATTAAGATTAAGATTAAGATTAAGATTAAGATTAAGATTAAGATTAAGATTAAGATTAAGATTAAGATTAAGATTAAGATTAAGATTAAGATTAAGATTAAGATTAAGATTAAGATTAAGATTAAGATTAAGATTAAGATTAAGATTAAGATTAAGATTAAGATTAAGATTAAGATTAAGATTAAGATTAAGATTAAGATTAAGATTAAGATTAAGATTAAGATTAAGATTAAGATTAAGATTAAGATTAAGATTAAGATTAAGATTAAGATTAAGATTAACCCAAGTTGGAGCTATTAGAATCAAAACTGTTCTTCTACAGCTCCTAGATAGTGAAATCCAAAGCTACAGCTCTGTTGGAGATTATTTCACAGCTCAATTTTAAAATAATGTTCTATATTCGAAGTTTTAGAACACATTTAGCTCTATTAACTTTACAACGCTTCCATATTTAAATATATGCTCTCTAACATAGTTCATGATATCTTGCAACGAGCAAACTCTAAATATCAGCATACATAGAGGCATTGTAGAGCTGCTAACAACACATGCGCAAAACACTAACGCATAATCTGTCAAAATATCAAAAAATTGCTTTTACAGAGCTACACTGAAAGCGGCTGTAGAGTTGGATTACTAATATTCTCACACAAAATTTGGTGTCAAAATAATTCATCAATAGAGCTACAATAATGCACATATAAGGCTGAATAAATACTAATCCTCTTTCAAGACAATTCTCCCAATCATATTATAGATTTATAGGGTGTTATAAACTAGAACAAAAATTATTTCAACTGGAAAACTTGAAACAGTGGAAAATAAATTAATTAATTTCACTTTATAAGGGAAATCTTAAGATTAAAATTAGACACGGACTTCACAATTTTTTATTAAAATAAATTAACTATGCAGTTTCCTAAAAAAATTAAAAAGTACTTGCTCCTGTAATTTAAGGTGCTTATAAAACTTTATACACTTCAATGGAAAGTACGTACCTAGTCTTCGAACTAAAAATTATTTCTACAATTTAAAATTACTTTCAATTGTCAAAACACCCTATTTTCTTAAAAGCCCTGAACGACGAACTGACACATTGCTCTCAGAGCGATATTGCAGCTCTATTAAAGAGACATTTTGTCCATAAAAACAAAAATGGCGACACAAATGAAAATTATTTGAAATATTTGTTTCCATTCATTTAAAAACATTTAAAATCTTCACTTTAAATAGAAAACACAATATGTATTGCAATGTAAAAAGCTTTTTATTTCATGCTTCGATAAATTTATTTGCCCAATTTTTATATTGTTCAACTTAATGTTTTTCACATTTCATTGCTTAATATACACAATTTGGAAGGCGCATTATAATTTTGCGAAGTACCTTCAAAACATTTATGAAAAAACTAAGCGCGCACTTAAAATTCACTGGCATTAACTCGAAAAATATTGATTAGATACATTATTTTCTCTAGGAATAAATAATAACTAGCTTGTTGACATCAAAATAAATGAAGTTTACGCTTCCTACCATTACACACATGAATTATAGTGTGCTACTATTATATTTATTTATCATTTGGATTTCACAAACTAATACAAACAAAAATCTGTCAAAAGTGCTCCTTTTAGGATATCATATGATTATATTAAAGAGCTTCAAAGTCACTAGTCACTGATAACAAGCTGATAACGAGCAAAAATGTGCTCTCAAACTCAATGAATTAGCTGTGAGAAAGCTCTACAATTGCTCTAAGGGTGCATCTAGAGCTCTTTCTTAAATAAACGAGCTTTAAGATTAGCTCTGGAAGCGCTTTTAAAGCATTTAAGCAGCTAAAAATGTTTCTTGGGAAGATTAAGATTAAGATTAAGATTAAGATTAAGATTAAGATTAAGATTAAGATTAAGATTAAGATTAAGATTAAGATTAAGATTAAGATTAAGATTAAGATTAAGATTAAGATTAAGATTAAGATTAAGATTAAGATTAAGATTAAGATTAAGATTAAGATTAAGATTAAGATTAAGATTAAGATTAAGATTAAGATTAAGATTAAGATTAAGATTAAGATTAAGATTAAGATTAAGATTAAGATTAAGATTAAGATTAAGATTAAGATTAAGATTAAGATTAAGATTAAGATTAAGATTAAGATTAAGATTAAGATTAAGATTAAGATTAAGATTAAGATTAAGATTAAGATTAAGATTAAGATTAAGATTAAGATTAAGATTAAGATTAAGATTAAGATTAAGATTAAGATTAAGATTAAGATTAAGATTAAGATTAAGATTAAGATTAAGATTAAGATTAAGATTTAGATTAAGATTAAGATTAAGATTAAGATTAAGATTAAGATTAAGATTAAGATTAAGATTAAGATTAAGATTAAGATTAAGATTAAGATTAAGATTAAGATTAAGATTAAGATTAAGATTAAGATTAAGATTAAGATTAAGATTAAGATTAAGATTAAGATTAAGATTAAGATTAAGATTAAGATTAAGATTAAGATTAAGATTAAGATTAAGATTAAGATTAAGATTAAGATTAAGATTAAGATTAAGATTAAGATTAAGATTAAGATTAAGATTAAGATTAAGATTAAGATTAAGATTAAGATTAAGATTAAGATTAAGATTAAGATTAAGATTAAGATTAAGATTAAGATTAAGATTAAGATTAAGATTAAAATTTAGATTAAGATTAAGATTAAGATTAAGATTAAGATTAAGATTAAGATTAAAATTTAGATTAAGATTAAGATATTAAAATTTAGATTAAGATTAAGATTAAGATTAAGATTAAGATTAAGATTAAGATTAAGATTAAGATTAAGATTAAGATTAAGATTAAGATTAAGATTAAGATTAAGATTAAGATTAAGATTAGATTAGATTAAGATTAAGATTAAGATTAAGATTAAGATTAAGATTAAGATTAAGATTAGATTAAGATTAAGATTAAGATTAAGATTAAGATTAAGATTAAGATTAAGATTAAGATTAAGATTAAGATTAAGATTAAGATTAAGATTAAGATTAAGATTAAGATTAAGATTAAGATTAAGATTAAGATTAAGATTAAGATTAGATTAAGATTAAGATTAAGATTAAGATTAGATTAAGATTAAGATTAAGATTAAGATTAAGATTAAGATTAAGATTAAGATTAAGATTAAGATTAAGATTAAGATTAAGATTAAGATTAAGATTAAGATTAAGATTAAGATTAAGATTAAGATTAAGATTAAGATTAAGATTAAGATTAAGATTAAGATTAAGATTAAGATTAAGATTAAGATTAAGATTAAGATTAAGATTAAGATTAAGATTAAGATTAAGATTAAGATTAAGATTAAGATTAAGATTAAGATTAAGATTAAGATTAAGATTAAGATTAAGATTAAGATTAAGATTAAGATTAAGATTAAGATTAAGATTAAGATTAAGATTAAGATTAGATTAAGATTAAGATTAAGATTAAGATTAAGATTAAGATTAAGATTAAGATTAAGATTAAGATTAAGATTAAGATTAAGATTAAGATTAAGATTAAGATTAAGATTAAGATTAAGATTAAGATTAAGATTAAGATTAAGATTAAGATTAAGATTAAGATTAAGATTAAGATTAAGATTAAGATTAAGATTAAGATTAAGATTAAGATTAAGATTAAGATTAAGATTAAGATTAAGATTAAGATTAAGATTAAGATTAAGATTAAGATTAAGATTAAGATTAAGATTAAGATTAAGATTAAGATTAAGATTAAGATTAAGATTAAGATTAAGATTAAGATTAAGATTAAGATTAAGATTAAGATTAAGATTAAGATTAAGATTAAGATTAAGATTAAGATTAAGATTAAGATTAAGATTAAGATTAAGATTAAGACTAAGATTAAGTTCCTCATGTTAACCACAATGATTTCACAAAGATTTCCTGCGCAGGGAATCAGAACTTGGACAGCAAATCTTTGAATCACTAGCTCAATTTTTTTTTGTCTAGTGTAGGCTAATTCTCCCGACAAATAGGAAATATGATACATAAATCGATGGAAGCAATTTAATGGGATAATGGGGGAGCAAACACTGGGAGATGGGAAATTTGTTCGTATACTCTAGAGCAAGGACTTTAAGGAACAATACAACGCATAAAGTTAAGCTTGTTGTTTACATAAAAATGTACAAATTTAAAATAAAGACAAATTGAAAAGCTCAAAATATATTCAACTGTTTGCGATTTATTGTTCCTTATAGTCTTTATTTTAGAAAAATATGTACTTACCTATATCGTCGGACAGAAACAGGTTTTTCTTAATATTTCGATTTAGTTTTGTTTCATTTTGTCTTATATAATATGTATTAATGATTTATTGTGCTAAGTTAATCCGAAAAAGTACCTAAGCTGTTCAGAGCCGACTATTTGAAAAAAGAATATTAATATGCCCAAAACAGATGTGTAGCTTTTACCATTTACAGTGAAATTGAAAACCACAGACTCTGATGGGGCGTTGAGATACACTCAGAGGCGGCGGAAGGGGTGTGCGAACTGTGCCACCGCACAGGGCCCCGGGCTTCGAGGGGCCCGCTCGGCACATTAAAAAGCCTCCGAGTCTTCAAATCACAAAATTCAACAAACAATGACTATTTCCTTCACTCATAATAAATAATCGAACAAACAAAATAACTTAAATTGGTTTGATTATACCCGATTTCAATGAGTGGGTGGAGTTGAGTCGAAACCTGCCTATATTTTACTCCACTTTTTAACCTTTATCGCAGAATGGATATAAACGTATTACTTGCCTTTACTATTTTGCTATCCTCTCTTTTCGTGTATGGTTCATTTGTATGTATATTATACTTATTATTTCCAGTCGGGAGCAAAGAGAAAGAGACCCACTCTGACTCTTTCCAAGCGAAAATATTTTTTTTGTCAGTTGTATGTTTTAATTTATCTAAATACACCTTTAAAATTTGTGTAAACAACCATATCCTAAACACACCTTATATCTGTCATACTCACGAAACTCATAAATAAATAAATTAGGCGAAATACACAGACAAAAATTGAATGATTTTATGTTACTCACCAGGTGGCGACAATGGTGCAAATATAGTAGGCATTAACACTGGGGTAAAAACTCGAATATTAAGTATTAATCCTCGAGCTTTTTTCACGCCATGCGGATGCCACATTTGGAATCCGGTGTTAGTAGATGCAGAAAATTCTTCTACGGCAGCAAAAACCTTTTTTGGTTATATTCAAAAAATATATTTGCTTTTATAAAAGAAAAACTTAAAATAACAATAACACCTTTATCAGATACGAGGTGGGAAAGCCGAGTCGAGGCAGCGAAGGCAGTATTACTACAACTTGATGATTTAGTGAAATGCATTGGAAGTTTGAAAATTGCACAGAAGAATCCGATACGTTAAGTGATTTGGTCTCGATTTTAAATGAAGTATTAAGTCTTGAGTTTACCATATATCTGCATTTATGGTATGATATACTGTTGCGGGTTAATGTAATAAGTAAACTTTGGTAATCAGTTGAAGTCAATATAAGTATTGCTATTAAACACTTGCATACATTCTGTACTTGGATCAAAGAGTATAGAGAAACAGCCTTTGAACAATGTTTGTTTGAATCCCGTAAATTTATAGAAAAAAACAATTATGACTTTCCCAAGGAGTTTAAAAATAAAAGGGTAGCCAGAAAGAAAAAAATGTTCACTTATGAAGGTAGTGATGAACCCATACAGTCTTCCCAAAAACCAATATAAAATAAATTTTTTCAACATTGTGATCGACTCTATTATAAGCAACATGCACTCCTGATTTGTTTCATTGAATCAACATTTTGAACATTTTGGTTTTCTGTATGATTTAAAGAACCCAAGATCTCTTTTAAAAGAAGATGTAATAAAAAATTGTCAGGATTTACATACGGTCCTCCGAGGGCGTGAGAGTAGTGATTTCCAACCGTATGAATTATATGAAGAATTGTAAACTATGGCTCCAAATTTACCCGATTGTATTAAAGACATAAGGCAGCTGGTCCAATAAATAACAGAAAACAACATAAATGAAATTTAACCAAATATTCATATTGTAATTCGAATTATGTTTACAATACCTGTTAGTACAGCCCCCGCTGAAAGGAGTTTTCAAAATTAAAATTACTTACAATATTTTGGAGCAGTAAAATCGGGCAAGGCAGGCTTTCAGCTCTGGGGGTTTTATCGAAGCGGATATAGCTTCCAAAATCGATTACAATAGACTTTTTTAGGAATTTAGTCATGCTAAGAGCAGGAAATTTATATTTCTATAGTTTTTGTTTTAATGTATTTTCCAACATATTTATGCTTAAAATATAATTGTGATATGTAAATATGTACATAAATATAATAAAAATGTTGTTATTTTTATGTAAAACTATTTCTAATGCAATATAGGGGTAAGTTTGTACTATGAGGAAAAAGAAGTCTGAAATCACTTTGCCAGGGGCCCCGCAAATTTAATCTCGCACATGCCTCATTTTGGTCTAGCGCCGCCGCCTCTGGATACACTCAAGAGCTGCATGCACGATGTCTTAATTTGCAGCTACGCATCATTTTTCGACAGACATTTACCCACTTTATAATGACAACATATCATTAATTTGCTACAAATTTTCGAATCCAATCGGTTTTTGAAGCTTACTAATAATATAGATCTACCTTGACAAATTTAAAAAAGCCTCATAATTTTTTTTAATTTTCCGTATTCCAAACTTCCTAAAAACGCATTTTTTTTCATTTTCACTTTTTAATAGCAATGTAATTGATTTGTTTCATCAGAAGAATACATTAAAAAAATGTTGTATCAATAGGTATAATTCGCTCGAGAGAAATTCAAATTCTACAGAAAGAAAGGAAATGGTCCAGACTCAAAAATCGACTATTTAAACAAATGATTTTAGATGCCTTACTTTTAAATATATTTCTTTTATTATTATTTACTTATACCTAATTAAAATAAGCGCTATCCCATAAATATAATTTAGCGAACTAAAACATTTCATTGTAATCCATTTACTTAATTTAAAGTTATACTATGTTCATAATTGTAAGATTGACAGTAATTATAGATATTATTTTTTTTTAGCTTAGTCGCTGTATAATCTTTCAGAGTAATGTTCGGTTCCACAAATATTTAACAGGGTTTTAAATTTTTAAATGACATATTTTGTATGGAACAAACGTCATTTAAATTCTTAAAAGCCTGTTAAACAGTTAAAAGGGCTCTATGAAATCGGCCATAAGTGTCCCAGATATGGCCCACCCTTAACTTTTTTGGAAATAAAACTATATATAAAATTATTTTATAATCAGCTTTCATAACAAAAAACAACTTAACTAAAAATAAATAAATAAATAAGAAAAACTCAATTTATCACTCTTCAAAAAAGTGCTGTATATACGGTAAATGTGGTGGTCCCTACCGACACGTAGTTTTTTCGCCCTGTGTTAAATATGAACCAGGGTGGTGTATATCATATATGGTACATGTGGTGGGCCATATTACCTGCATATAGCCATTTCGTTATTCTTTTAATTTTAACAAACTTTAAAAATATATTCAAAATTTTGGTTTCACATAGTGAAATATAAATCTAAGCACAACAAAGACAAAGACAAAGACAAAGAAAAAAATATTAAAATATATGCGCAAAATTTAGAGAAAAAACAGACAAAAATTTACCAAAAAATCATATGGCCAATGTAAAAAATTAAAACCTCCTATTCCGCGCATATATCCTGCTCCGGAGTCTCCACTTTTTAATATACCAAATCCACGAAGGGTATCTTATAAATGCACAGCGGGTAAACTATACGCTTTCCAGTAGGGAAATATTACGGTGGATCATATTACCAATATGGGCCATATTTGCAGCACTTACTCTTCTTGTATTTAAAGAATCAATAAATAATAATTTCATACCACAAACCTTTTCTCTAAATCCAAACCAATCAATTCAATATCGTTTTAACCTTGAACTTGATCTTTTTTTAATTTGGCCTGCAGCCCACAGTTTAAAAATCATGTGTACCTACCCACAAACCTCCCACTATTCCCCAGCTAAAATCAAGTGGTACTAGATTGTAGCTTGTTTTAATTTCTGCATTTTAAGATTAAAACCCATTTGATTTCAATCATTTTTACTATTAAGATTAAGATTAAGATTAAGATTAAGATTAAGATTAAGATTAAGATTAAGATTAAGATTAAGATTAAGATTAAGATTAAGATTAAGATTAAGATTAAGATTAAGATTAAGATTAAGATTAAGATTAAGATTAAGATTAAGATTAAGATTAAGATTAAGATTAAGATTAAGATTAAGATTAAGATTAAGATTAAGATTAAGATTAAGATTAAGATTAAGATTAAGATTAAGATTAAGATTAAGATTAAGATTAAGATTAAGATTAAGATTAAGATTAAGATTAAGATTAAGATTAAGATTAAGATTAAGATTAAGATTAAGATTAAGATTAAGATTAAGATTAAGATTAAGATTAAGATTAGGATTAATATTAAGATTAAGATTAAGATTAAGATTAAGATTAAGATTAAGATTAAGATTAAGATTAAGATGCGCAGGGAATCAGAACTTGGACAACAAATCTTTGAATTACTAGCTCAATATTTTTTGCCTAGTGTAGGCTAGTTCTCCCGACAAATAGGAAATATGATACATAAATCGATGGAAGCAATTTAATGGGATAATGGGGGAGCAAACACTGGGAGATGGGAAATTTGTTCGTATACTCTAGAGCAAGGACTTTAAGGAACAATGCAACGCATAAAGTTAAGCTTGTTGTTTACATAAAAATGTACAAATTTAAAATAAAGACAAATTGAAAAGCTCAAAATATATTCAACTGTTTGCGATTTATTGTTCCTTATAGTCTTTATTTTAGAAAAATATGTACTTACCTATATCGTCGGACAGAAACAGGTTTTTCTTAATATTTCGATTTAGTTTTGTTTCATTTTGTCTTATATAATATGTATTAATGATTTATTGTGCTAAGTTAATCCGAAAAAGTACCTAAGCTGTTCAGAGCCGACTATTTGAAAAAAGAATATTAATATGCCCAAAACAGATGTGTAGCTTTTACCATTTACAGTGAAATTGAAAACAACAGACTCTGATGGGGCGTTGAGATACACTCAGAGGCGGCGGAAGGGGTGTGCGAACTGTGCCACCGCACAGGGCCCCGGGCTTCGAGGGGCCCCGCGCGGCACATTAAAAAGCCTCCGAGTCTTCAAATCACAAAATTCAACAAACAATGACTATTTCCTTCACTCATAATAAATAATCGAACAAACAAAATAATTGAAATTGGTTTGATTATACCCGATTTCAATGAGTGGGTGGAGTTGAGTCGAAACCTGCCTATATTTTACTCCACTTTTTAACCTTTATCGCAGAATGGACATAAACGTATTACTTGCCTTTACTATTTTGCTATCCTCTCTTTTCGTGTATGGTTCATTTGTATGTATAGTATACTTATTATTTCCAGTCGGGAGCAAAGAGAAAGAGACCCACTCTGACTCTTTCCAAGCGAAAATATTTTTTTTGTCAGTTGCATGTTTTAATATATCTAAATACACCTTTAAAATTTGTGTAAACAACCATACCCTAAACACACCTTATATCTGTCATACTCACGAAACTCATAAATAAATAAATTAGGCGACATACACAGACAAAAATTGAATGATTTTATGATACTCACCAGGTGGCGACAATGGTGCAAATATAGTAGGCATTAACACTGGGGTAAAAACTCGAATATTAAGTATTAATCCTCGAGCTTTTTTCACGCCATGCGGATGCCACATTTGGAATCCGGTGTTAGTAGATGCAGAAAATTCTTCTACGGCAGCAAAAACCTTTTTTGGTTATATTCAAAAAATATATTTGCTTTTATAAAAGAAAAACTTAAAATAACAATAACACCTTTATCAGATACGAGGTGGGAAAGCCGAGTCGAGGCAGCGAAGGCAGTATTACTACAACTTGATGATTTAGTGAAATGCATTGGAAGTTTGAAAAATGGCACAGAAGAATCCGATACGTTAAGTGATTTGGTCTCGATTTTAAATGAAGTATTAAGTCTTGAGTTTACCATATATCTGCATTTATGGTATGATATACTGTTGCGGGTTAATGTAATAAGTAAACTTTGGCAATCAGTTGAAGTCAATATAAGTATTGCTATTAAACACTTGCATACATTCTGTACTTGGATCAAAGAGTATAGAGAAACAGCCTTTGAACAATGTTTGTTTGAATCCCGTAAATTTATAGAAAAAAACAATTATGACTTTCCCAAGGAGTTTAAAAACAAAAGGGTAGCCAGAAAGAAAAAAATGTTCACTTATGAAGGTAGTGATGAACCCATACAGTCTTCCCAAAAACCAATATAAAATAAATTGTGATCGACTCTATTATAAGCAACATGCACTCCAGATTTGTTTCATTGAATCAACATTTTGAACATTTTGGTTTTCTGTATGATTTAAAGAACCCAAGATCTCTTTTAAAAGAAGATGTAATAAAAAATTGTCAGGATTTACATACGGTCCTCCGAGTGCGTGAGAGTAGTGATTTCCAACCGTATGAATTATATGAAGAATTGTAAACTATGGCTCCAAATTTACCCGATTGTATTAAAGACATAAGGCAGCTGGTCAATAAATAACAGAAAACAACATAAATGAAATTTAACCAAATATTCATATTGTAATTCGAATTATGTTTACAATACGTGTTAGTACAGCCCCCGCTGAAAGGAGTTTTCAAAATTAAAATTACTTACAATATTTTGGAGCAGTAAAATCGGGCAAGGCAGGCTTTCAGCTCTGGGGGTTTTATCGAAGCGGATATAGCTTCCAAGATCGATTACAATAGACTTTTTTAGGAATTTAGTCATGCTAAGAGCAGGAAATTTATATTTCTATAGTTTTTGTTTTAATGTATTTTCCAACATATTTATGCTTAAAAAATAATTGTGATATGTAAATATGTACATAAATATAATAAAAATGTTGTTATTTTTATGTAAAACTATTTCTAATGCAATATAGGGGTAAGTTTGTACTATGAGGAAAAAGAAGTCTGAAATCACTTTGCCAGGGGCCCCGCAAATTTAATCTCGCACATGCCTCATTTTGGTCTAGCGCCGCCGCCTCTGGATACACTCAAGAGCTGCATGCACGATGTCTTAATTTGCAGCTACGCATCATTTTTCGACAGACATTTACCCACTTTATAATGACAACATATCATTAATTTGCTACAAATTTTCGAATCCAATCGGTTTTTGAAGCTTACTAATAATATAGATCTACCTTGACAAATTTAAAAAAGCCTCATAATTTTTTTTAATTTTCCGTATTCCAAACTTCCTAAAAACGCATTTTTTTTCATTTTCACTTTTTAATAGCAATGTAATTGATTTGTTTCATCAGAAGAATACATTAAAAAAATGTTGTATCAATAGGTATAATTCGCTCGAGAGAAATTCAAATTCTACAGAAAGAAAGGAAATGGTCCAGACTCAAAAATCGACTATTTAAACAAATGATTTTAGATGCCTTACTTTTAAATATATTTCTTTTATTATTATTTACTTATACCTAATTAAAATAAGCGCTATCCCATAAATATAATTTAGCGAACTAAAACATTTCATTGTAATCCATTTACTTAATTTAAAGTTATACTATGTTCATAATTGTAAGATTGACAGTAATTATAGATATTATTTTTTTTTAGCTTAGTCGCTGTATAATCTTTCAGAGTAATGTTCGGTTCCACAAATATTTAACAGGGTTTTAAATTTTTAAATGACATATTTTGTATGGAACAAACGTCATTTAAATTCTTAAAAGCCTGTTAAACAGTTAAAAGGGCTCTATGAAATCGGCCATAAGTGTCCCAGATATGGCCCACCCTTAACTTTTTTGGAAATAAAACTATATATAAAATTATTTTATAATCAGCTTTCATAACAAAAAACAACTTAACTAAAAATAAATAAATAAATAAGAAAAACTCAATTTATCACTCTTCAAAAAAGTGCTGTATATACGGTAAATGTGGTGGTCCCTACCGACACGTAGTTTTTTCGCCCTGTGTTAAATATGGACCAGGGTGGTGTATATCATATATGGTACATGTGGTGGGCCATATTACCTGCATATAGCCATTTCGTTGTTCTTTTAATTTTAACAAACTTTAAAAATATATTCAAAATTTTGGTTTCACATAGTGAAATATAAATCTAAGCACAACAAAGACAAAGACAAAGACAAAGACAAAGAAAAAAATATTAAAATATATGCGCAAAATTTAGAGAAAAAACAGACAAAAATTTACCAAAAAATCATATGGCCAATGTAAAAAATTAAAACCTCCTATTCCGCGCATATATCCTGCTCCGGAGTCTCCACTTTTTAATATACCAAATCCACGAAGGGTATCTTATAAATGCACAGCGGGTAAACTATACGCTTTCCAGTAGGGAAATATTACGGTGGATCATATTACCAATATGGGCCATATTTGCAGCACTTACTCTTCTTGTATTTAAAGAATCAATAAATAATAATTTCATACCACAAACCTTTTCTCTAAATCCAAACCAATCAATTCAATATCGTTTTAACCTTGAACTTGATCTTTTTTTAATTTGGCCTGCAGCCCACAGTTTAAAAATCATGTGTACCTACCCACAAACCTCCCACTATTCCCCAGCTAAAATCAAGTGGTACTAGATTGTAGCTTGTTTTAATTTCTGCATTTTAAGATTAAAACCCATTTGATTTCAATCATTTTTACTATTAAGATTAAGATTAAGATTAAGATTAAGATTAAGATTAAGATTAAGATTAAGATTAAGATTAAGATTAAGATTAAGATTAAGATTAAGATTAAGATTAAGATTAAGATTAAGATTAAGATTAAGATTAAGATTAAGATTAAGATTAAGATTAAGATTAAGATTAAGATTAAGATTAAGATTAAGATTAAGATTAAGATTAAGATTAAGATTAAGATTAAGATTAAGATTAAGATTAAGATTAAGATTAAGATTAAGATTAAGATTAAGATTAAGATTAAGATTAAGATTAAGATTAAGATTAAGATTAAGATTAAGATTAAGATTAAGATTAAGATTAAGATTAAGATTAAGATTAAGATTAAGATTAAGATTAAGATTAAGATTAAGATTAAGATTAAGATTAAGATTAAGATTAAGATTAAGATTAAGATTAAGATTAAGATTAAGATTAAGATTAAGATTAAGATTAAGATTAAGATTAAGATTAAGATTAAGATTAAGATTAAGATTAAGATCAAGATTAAGATTAAGATTAAGATTAAGATTAAGATTAAGATTAAGATTAAGATTAAGATTAAGATTAAGATTAAGATTAAGATTAAGATTAAGATTAAGATTAAGATTAAGATTAAGATTAAGATTAAGATTAAGATTAAGATTAAGATTAAGATTAAGATTAAGATTAAGATTAAGATTAAGATTAAGATTAAGATTAAGATTAAGATTAAGATTAAGATTAAGATTAAGATTAAGATTAAGATTAAGATTAAGATTAAGATTAAGATTAAGATTAAGATTAAGATTAAGATTAAGATTAAGATTAAGATTAAGATTAAGATTAAGATTAAGATTAAGATTAAGATTAAGATTAAGATTAAGATTAAGATTAAGATTAAGATTAAGATTAAGATTAAGATTAAGATTAAGATTAAGATTAAGATTAAGATTAAGATTAAGATTAAGATTAAGATTAAGATTAAGATTAAGATTAAGATTAAGATTAAGATTAAGATTAAGATTAAGATTAAGATTAAGATTAAGATTAAGATTAAGATTAAGATTAAGATTAAGATTAAGATTAAGATTAAGATTAAGATTAAGATTAAGATTAAGATTAAGATTAAGATTAAGATTAAGATTAAGATTAAGATTAAGTTCCTCATGTTTTAACCACAATGATTTCACAAAGATTTCCTGCGCAGGGAATCAGAACTTGGACAACAAATCTTTGAATTACTAGCTCAATATTTTTCGCCTAGTGTAGTCTAGTTCTCCCGACAAATAGGAAATATGATACATAAATCGATGGAAGCAATTTAATGGGATAATGGGGGAGCAAACACTGGGAGATGGGAAATTTGTTCGTATACTCTAGAGCAAGGACTTTAAGGAACAATACAACGCATAAAGTTAAGCTTGTTGTTTACATAAAAATGTACAAATTTAAAATAAAGACAAATTGAAAAGCTCAAAATATATTCAACTGTTTGCGATTTATTGTTCCTTATAGTCTTTATTTTAGAAAAATATGTACTTACCTATATCGTCGGACAGAAACAGGTTTTTCTTAATATTTCGATTTAGTTTTGTTTCATTTTGTCTTATATAATATGTATTAATGATTTATTGTGCTAAGTTAATCCGAAAAAGTACCTAAGCTGTTCAGAGCCGACTATTTGAAAAAAGAATATTAATATGCCCAAAACAGATGTGTAGCTTTTACCATTTACAGTGAAATTGAAAACAACAGACTCTGATGGGGCGTTGAGATACACTCAGAGGCGGCGGAAGGGGTGTGCGAACTGTGCCACCGCACAGGGCCCCGGGCTTCGAGGGGCCCCGCGCGGCACATTAAAAAGCCTCCGAGTCTTCAAATCACAAAATTCAACAAACAATGACTATTTCCTTCACTCATAATAAATAATCGAACAAACAAAATAATTGAAATTGGTTTGATTATACCCGATTTCAATGAGTGGGTGGAGTTGAGTCGAAACCTGCCTATATTTTACTCCACTTTTTAACCTTTATCGCAGAATGGACATAAACGTATTACTTGCCTTTACTATTTTGCTATCCTCTCTTTTCGTGTATGGTTCATTTATATGTATAGTATACTTATTATTTCCAGTCGGGAGCAAAGAGAAAGAGACCCACTCTGACTCTTTCCAAGCGAAAATATTTTTTTTGTCAGTTGCATGTTTTAATATATCTAAATACACCTTTAAAATTTGTGTAAACAACCATACCCTAAACACACCTTATATCTGTCATACTCACGAAACTCATAAATAAATAAATTAGGCGACATACACAGACAAAAATTGAATGATTTTATGATACTCACCAGGTGGCGACAATGGTGCAAATATAGTAGGCATTAACACTGGGGTAAAAACTCGAATATTAAGTATTAATCCTCGAGCTTTTTTCACGCCATGCGGATGCCACATTTGGAATCCGGTGTTAGTAGATGCAGAAAATTCTTCTACGGCAGCAAAAACCTTTTTTGGTTATATTCAAAAAATATATTTGCTTTTATAAAAGAAAAACTTAAAATAACAATAACACCTTTATCAGATACGAGGTGGGAAAGCCGAGTCGAGGCAGCGAAGGCAGTATTACTACAACTTGATGATTTAGTGAAATGCATTGGAAGTTTGAAAAATTGCACAGAAGAATCCGATACGTTAAGTGATTTGGTCTCGATTTTAAATGAAGTATTAAGTCTTGAGTTTACCATATATCTGCATTTATGGTATGATATACTGTTGCGGGTTAATGTAATAAGTAAACTTTGGCAATCAGTTGAAGTCAATATAAGTATTGCTATTAAACACTTGCATACATTCTGTACTTGGATCAAAGAGTATAGAGAAACAGCCTTTGAACAATGTTTGTTTGAATCCCGTAAATTTATAGAAAAAAACAATTATGACTTTCCCAAGGAGTTTAAAAATAAAAGGGTAGCCAGAAAGAAAAAAATGTTCACTTATGAAGGTAGTGATGAACCCATACAGTCTTCCCAAAAACCAATATAAAATAAATTTTTTCAACATTGTGATCGACTCTATTATAAGCAACATGCACTCCAGATTTGTTTCATTGAATCAACATTTTGAACATTTTGGTTTTCTGTATGATTTAAAGAACCCAAGATCTCTTTTAAAAGAAGATGTAATAAAAAATTGTCAGGATTTACATACGGTCCTCCGAGTGCGTGAGAGTAGTGATTTCCAACCGTATGAATTATATGAAGAATTGTAAACTATGGCTCCAAATTTACCCGATTGTATTAAAGACATAAGGCAGCTGGTCAATAAATAACAGAAAACAACATAAATGAAATTTAACCAAATATTCATATTGTAATTCGAATTATGTTTACAATACGTGTTAGTACAGCCCCCGCTGAAAGGAGTTTTCAAAATTAAAATTACTTACAATATTTTGGAGCAGTAAAATCGGGCAAGGCAGGCTTTCAGCTCTGGGGGTTTTATCGAAGCGGATATAGCTTCCAAGATCGATTACAATAGACTTTTTTAGGAATTTAGTCATGCTAAGAGCAGGAAATTTATATTTCTATAGTTTTTGTTTTAATGTATTTTCCAACATATTTATGCTTAAAAAATAATTGTGATATGTAAATATGTACATAAATATAATAAAAATGTTGTTATTTTTATGTAAAACTATTTCTAATGCAATATAGGGGTAAGTTTGTACTATGAGGAAAAAGAAGTCTGAAATCACTTTGCCAGGGGCCCCGCAAATTTAATCTCGCACATGCCTCATTTTGGTCTAGCGCCGCCGCCTCTGGATACACTCAAGAGCTGCATGCACGATGTCTTAATTTGCAGCTACGCATCATTTTTCGACAGACATTTACCCACTTTATAATGACAACATATCATTAATTTGCTACAAATTTGCGAATCCAATCGGTTTTTGAAGCTTACTAATAATATAGATCTACGTTGACAAATTTAAAAAAGCCTCATAATTTTTTTTAATTTTCCGTATTCCAAACTTCCTAAAAACGCATTTTTTTTCATTTTCACTTTTTAATAGCAATGTAATTGATTTGTTTCATCAGAAGAATACATTAAAAAAATGTTGTATCAATAGGTATAATTCGCTCGAGAGAAATTCAAATTCTGCAGAAAGAAAGGAAATGGTCCAGACTCAAAAATCGACTATTTAAACAAATGATTTTAGATGCCTTACTTTTAAATATATTTCTTTTATTATTATTTACTTATACCTAATTAAAATAAGCGTTATCCCATAAATATAATTTAGCGAACTAAAACATTTCATTGTAATCCATTTACTTAATTTAAAGTTATACTATGTTCATAATTGTAAGTTTGACAGTAATTATAGATATTATTTTTTTTTAGCTTAGTCGCTGTATAATCTTTCAGAGTAATGTTCGGTTCCACAAATATTTAACAGGGTTTTAAATTTTTAAATGACATATTTTGTATGGAACAAACGTCATTTAAATTCTTAAAAGCCTGTTAAACAGTTAAAAGGGCTCTATGAAATCGGCCATAAGTGTCCCAGATATGGCCCACCCTTAACTTTTTTGGAAATAAAACTATATATAAAATTATTTTATAATCAGCTTTCATAACAAAAAACAACTTAACTAAAAATAAATAAATAAATAAGAAAAACTCAATTTATCACTCTTCAAAAAAGTGCTGTATATGCGGTAAATGTGGTGGTCCCTACCGACACGTAGTTTTTTCGCCCTGTGTTAAATATGGACCAGGGTGGTGTATATCATATATGGTACATGTGGTGGGCCATATTACCTGCATATAGCCATTTCGTTGTTCTTTTAATTTTAACAAACTTTAAAAATATATTCAAAATTTTGGTTTCACATAGTGAAATATAAATCTAAGCACAACAAAGACAAAGACAAAGACAAAGACAAAGACAAAGAAAAAAATATTAAAATATATGCGCAAAATTTAGAGAAAAAACAGACAAAAATTTACCAAAAAATCATATGGCCAATGTAAAAAATTAAAACCTCCTATTCCGCGCATATATCCTGCTCCGAAATCTCCACTTTTTAATATACCAAATCCACGAAGGGTATCTTATAAATGCACAGCGGGTAAACTATACGCTTTCGAGTAGGGAATTATTACGGTGGATCATATTACCAATATGGGCCATATTTGCAGCACTTACTCTTCTTGTATTTAAAGAATCAATAAATAATAATTTCATACCACAAACCTTTTCTCTAAATCCAAACCAATCAATTCAATATCGTTTTAACCTTGAACTTGATCTTTTTTTAATTTGGCCTGCAGCCCACAGTTTAAAAATCATGTGTACCTACCCACAAACCTCCCACTTTTCCCCAGCTAAAATCAAGTGGTACTAGATTGTAGCTTGTTTTAATTTCTGCATTTTAAGATTAAAACCCATTTGATTTCAATCATTTTTACTACCTTCTATTTTTGTATTTATTCAATGACAAAAATCTAGGAATCATGATTTCAAAACTATTCTAGCGTTTCAAACCATCGAAGGTTTGAACACGAATGTAAAACACTACACGTAACCCGTCAGTGGTGCGATTCTATTCTTCTATAAGATTTATTTTTGAAATTGGATATAAGGGGCCCTGCATGCGCTACTGCCTAAATCCACTTAGAACCAAACTCATATTTAATGTTTACGTATTATTATAAGGATTTCCATTCTTCTCTTGGCCAGAATTTTTTTTCTCTACGGCCCTGTCTACGAGTGTGTACCAATAAATAATAATGTATTTCATTTAACAAATTAAACCACCCACCTATGTATCAAGTAATTAAATTAAAAAAAACTTGTATAGTAACTAAATGCTCACTACTGGCAAAATGAAGTAGATTTAGTTGAATTAACAATTGCAACGATTATCACCTTTTGTTATGTTATCCATGCTTATTCTTTATGACAGATGTAATTGTTCAAAAAATAATCTAAATAAGCCAGTAATTTTTTGTATAAACAAAAAAATAGATGTGTAACTATGGTAGGAACAAAGTCAAATACAATTACTTCTGAGTTTTTGTACTATAATCGTTCTGGGCACTTAAATTGACAAATGGGAAACCATGGCCAACAGGCCAACAATGGATAGCTGAATATAAAACTTACTTTTATGTTTTATTGCAACAGTCAGTCTGTTGGTCGGAGTCAAGACGGAATATCAATACGGAATTCTCTTGTTCTAATTCTTAGTATTAAAATTGATACCAATAAATCATAACATTGTCAGAAAAATTTTGAAATTGGAATCGATTTTTAAAAAAGGAAATATTTTTCTGCATCCTGCTTATATCTATACTTAAAGCAAACTTACATATTTGTAATGAATGTATGTACAGTAATTGTTTTTGCTGTGACACTCTTAAGTTGTTCTGGTCAGTGTTTTGGCTCCTTTTTTGATAATCGAATAAAATCTTTTACATTTGGTGATGTGGATAGTAAAATACCAGAAAACAACCCAAGTCCAGGTAAATATTATAAGATACTTTATATTTATATATTTCACCCCACACTTCTATTTACTGTGATAAGTGCTACACTCCATGGTGCCGGAGAGGATTAAAGAAAAATAATCTTGTGATGTGGTGATGGTGAGACGAAATTAGAAAAATTCACAAATGAACAGTGTGAAAATTAAAAAGTCAAACAGCCCTATTAATAAAAATCGCTTATTCCACCCTTATTCCACGAGTTTACTGAACCATGGAATAAGAGTTAAGCTATTGGTTAAAATTTTCCATTAATAAAAAATTTTTTTGTGAAATATTAAAGTGACGTTTACGAAAAATATATTAAGAAAATCTACTACAATAAGTAAAATGCCTGTATGGTGACTTGAAATTTTTACCAACTTTCGACAGCTTGGGTTTTTTTCGAATGGGTTGTGAAAATTTGTAAAAAAAAAACAATAAAGCTCACGTTACAAAACACACCTAACAATTCTCTTGTTAATATCATATTTCTGTCGAAATTATTTTTATTTTTCAATTGTTTGTGTTGTGTCTGTTGTGTGTTATGTCCACCTCTTGTATCCCCATTTAAGTCATCTTCAACAGTTACTATGTGTTTCCTCATATTTTTCTTGGAAAGCCTATATTTCCTTCTGAAATTCTCCTCACTATAAGCACTTTGCATTGGATCATATCTGGTTTTGTTTATTTTTCTTTTTTCTGTCGTAGATGGCTGATTGTCCAATAATTGCAAATGGACAATGTTATTTTTATTCAGAATTAATTTTGCAATCTTCACTTATATTATTTAATTTCAGAATAAATTTCCTTTATTAATTTAGTTTTATTGATAACATTGTGCACTAAGTCCCAGGAATAAGGCCTAACCCTTCACTATTCCAGTTTAATAATTTGGCTGAAAGTATATAGTGGAAAAAAATGTGCCCTAGCTATTCAACTGCGGGAAATTTTTTTCATTACGTTTTGTGCATTATGGCATGTGGGACTTCTCCTTTTGACAATTCGAGAAGTTGCCTTTCACTGGTTTATGTAATTAGCTTTTAGTACCTACGGGGCATTTAGATTTTGCTAAGAAATAATTTTAACTTCGATATTCCAAAAAGTATTAGTACGCGAGCCGAAAACCGCATTTTTCACAATTGCACCTAGTGTCATTTGGCCGCCATACGACGACATACGACGGGTATAATAAAATCCACCCTTACTTTTTTCAACAAAATACACTGTAACTTTTTAACGTGAGTGAATTTTGAAAAAAGTTACTTAACATATTTTGTAGAAAATAAAATTTGCTACAAGTTTGTCTTATAATTGTTTTTTCTAGGATCAAAAATACGCAAACTTAAATTTTTTTGCAAATATTACCAAATTAAAAAAATTATAAGTTTGGTTTAAATAAAAATACAGGTGTTTTTTTTCATACAAAATTTCCATCGTCTCAAGGGTCAGTTTAACATTAATAAAAGCTCTTATTTGGAAGAAAATGAGGGTGATCAAAACTAAATAAGATATTTGTAAGGTGATATCCGTAGGTACCTTTATTTCCCATAGATATGATCCAAAAAAAATGGAAAGCGCTCCTACCAAGTGAAATAACTGGCGTATGGCAACAACGCCCAAATCAATTTGAAAATATCGCCCAATAAAATTCTGAACAACTGTTGTTTTTTTCTCGATTTGGGCGTTATTTCCATTTTTTTTTAAATATTTGTTGAAAGGAAAAACGCCCAAAATAAAAATTTCAATAGTTAAATGGGAAATAACGCCCAAAATTGGAAATATCGCCCAAAAAAATCCAGAGAAAGGAAATAACGCCCAAATTCTAGGAAAGAACGCCAAAATCACAAACTAGCCAATAATTGTACTGAAACAACTCTGTTTTAAATCAAATCAACTTTATTTCACTTTAATAAAATAAACAGAGAGGTATGTATGGGGAGCATGCTGCCCCCTTGCAACCCCCCTGCTTGGGACCACTATAGGATTTGGGGTAGGTGCGAGGCTGGGATTATGCAAAGTTTCTTTAAATCCAGATTCTTTAAATGCAAAAGAGAATTTGCATACACTCGCCTTGCACCCACCCCAAATCCAATAGTGTGCCTAAGCAGGGGGGTTGCATGCATACCTCACTGTTTATGTCCCGCAAGTTTCATTGAAAATATATGGGTGATATTTCCAGCTGGAGATTTGGAAAAACATAGATCTGGGCGATATTTCCTTTTTTTTTGTTTTTTCTTAGACGTTAAAAAAACATTTGTACGATATTTCCAAATCGATGTGGGCGTTATTGCCATTCGCCGAAATAACTAACTTTTATAAATCCAAATACTATTATTAGTTGGCCACCGTCCCAGGTCTGCAAACAGATGGGATGTGTAGGTACACTTATGTTCAGTTTCACAAATATTTAACAGGCTTTTAAATTTTTAAATAACGTATTTTGTATGGAACAAACGTCATTTAAAGATTTAAAAGCCTGTTAAAAAGTTAAAATTGCTCTATGAAATCGGCCATTAGTAAGCCCAAATAATATTTTTCCTCGCATAAGATGCTCCGAAAGCCTTACTAGACTTATTTTAGGGAGCTAAATGCATTCTTCGGGAGTTCTTCTAGATTCTTATAAGATTGTTAAAAGCCTAAAATGGTATAGTTATGGGAGCCTCTTGATCCTATAGCAAGAGTTTTATTCTTCTTATGCGATTATGGACGCCGCTTTGTAAATCTAGTTAGGCCCTCTGAACTCTTCCTATGGAGTGCGTCTCTTCCTACTGAAGTTGTTAAAAAGAGAACGAGTGTGTGTAAACTTAAAAACAAAAACATATCTCTTAGAAGAAGGTAGGCGAATAGTGTGTTCGTGAATCTCTCATGTCAAAAAATAATGTGTTCTTTGGTGCGAGTATTATCTCACAAGTTAATTGAAATATTGTATTTGTGAAAATCATGACATATGTAGGCTAAATTCTTGTTGAAATTAAAATGGCAACTACTTTCAAACGTAACATATTTATCTGTGGGGCGTTCCTTTTCATTGCAATTGCCAACTTTTATTGATGTATTACAAAAAAATTTAATGTGAAAGCAAAAATTTGTATATATGTATCTAGTTGTGTTAGAGTATTTACATTTTCAAGCAATGCAACAACTTTATAACCTCACAATTTTTGGAATAAAGGCACAATCAAAGTCAAAGTAGCTTGGTGTTATTTTAATCACTCTAAAATTATGACAGCAGGTGCAGCAACAATATAAGAAACCATAAACAATATTAAAGGCTCATGGTGATTTCCATTAGTACAACGAATTAGGTTTTTTGATCATGTTTTGTCAAAATAACAATTTTGAAATGTTTTTAAAAAAAAAAAATCATTTTACAGATATCGATTTTTCGGGAGATTTATTTCTCTTTTTAGTAACACAAATTATATATACTACCGACAGTTTGAGATAAGTGCTTTTTGTTTAGTATATTTGGGTGGTGCAATGGTGGTGTTATTATAAAATGTATGATAAAATTAACTCTTACCAGAAATTAGGCACATTGAAACACAGAACAAAAATCGTCCGAAAAAATTAGCTCGGCACGAAAATAATCAAACTTTTGATCGAATCTTAAATTACCAAAAATGTCACCACCAATCAAATTGCTAATCCGATAGAAACATGAACAGAAGCAAGTTTTCTGAACAAAAAGAACGCACTGTTAATTAAACTAAAACCGTAGCTCCTATTACAATCTTCGAAAAAACTTATTTATGAACAGTCTTATTGATGTATTATTATGGGATTATGAAGACTAAAAATGACGTTTAGAGTTTTAATTTCATAACGAGATACTAATAAGACTTAAATAGATTTGGATATAGGATTTAATTGCTTTCAAATTTAAAAAATGCTTAGCTCTTACTATAAAAATGCTATGAGACGAATTTGAGTTTCATATCAAGAAATTAATCCTTAAGTATAGTAATAGGATATAAAAGAATCTTATGGGAGTTTTTTTTTCAGATTTGAAGAGCTTAACTCCGGGAGTTTGTTAGTTGGGAGTTTAGGTTTTAAGTGTAGTTCAGTTAGGCCCTGTATTTCAGAGTGAGTTGGCTAACTAAGGTAGAAGTGGCTGTCGACGGAGCGTCCGTCGGCACAGTTAGACAAAATTTAGATAGATCTAGAAAATATTTTCGTCACTGATAAAACCATTTTGAGCTCCTTATGAAGCGTGTAATGCGAGAAACAGATTGGCACAGCAACTTCAACAGCACTTTTGACAACCGCATCACTCATTTTAGAACTATTGGTTTTAAATGGCTTTGAATACATTAACACAGCAACATCGACATCGACATCAACGTTAGACCTTAACCCTAAATTCGATGTCGCTGTGCAAATTATGCCAACTTTAAAGCGAAGTTTTTCAGGTTTGTCAACACTAAAAAATGAAAATGTGACGCTGTTCACGTTGGTAATCTATTTTACATGACTTTTGATGTCAAAGTTTTCGTTGCTGCCAAAGTTGCTGTGCCAATCTGTTTCTCGCTTTAGACTACTTATACCAGTCTTTACGAGATGACTGGTATCGTTGTGGTAGAAGTCACCTAGTCTTTGGGATAGAGCAGGACATGGACAGAGTAGGTGATTAACAGTTTTCTTTTCCTCTAAATCCATACAGCTTCTGCAGAAATCGTTTTAGTAGACGCCAAGTCACGTGGCGTGCCTATCTATTAGACAGTGTCTGGTTAGGAAACCTATTACGGAGCTAATGTGAAAAATGCTTAAAGATATCAAATACTTAACCCGTTTCATGTCAAGCATTGGCCAGATCTGTTTTGTCGCCAAGGAAGTGGTGATATTGTTCCACCCAAGCTTTGTTTTCTTTATAGCATCTTGTTTTAGCATGGATGGATGGGTATACCAATATCTGTCCTATTTGTTGAAATAGGTATTCTAGGTCCCTTTTTAGTGAGTTCATCAGCTTCACAG